>CM035106.1:49991655-50489035 GCA_020205505.1 Panax japonicus
TATTACTTGAAACATAAATAAAACATATAATAAAAATACTTAATATAATGTCATAATATAATGAAATAAAAATAATTAATTAGTATGAACATTTATCAACATAAAATCAAGGAAACCATAAATATCAAAATGAGTTATATCCACTCCATTTGAAAGTCAAAATAATCCATGGGATCTTCAGGATCATTATGAACAATAAAATTTATTTCAATTCTATTTTCTTTTCTTTTATGGAGTCTTGGTACAAATCTATATACCAAATGTTTAGGAGTACGACAGGTACATTCCTTTTCTATATTGATTATTCCTTTCACGTCTACTACCATAACCACAATCATAATTTTCTCTATGATTATCAAATGAGGTTCCATTCACTTCAGGGAATGTAACAGAATCGGTCGAGCTAGATTGTTAATTTTTCAGTAAAAACTCATTATTTTGTACAGACACTAGAAGAAATGATATCACTTCTAGGAATATAATATCCTTTATCGCTTCAGGGAATATATTATGAACTTATACTCACAATATTGCTACTACAGGAGCATATTCGAGGCATGAAATATAGTAAATATTTTCTTCTTCTTTTTTTTTCTAACATGTCTTTATCAATTTTTTTTTATGGAGATGATAGTAATAAAAATAATTAATTTTGCATGATCCTACAGGGATGCATGATTGTCAACTTTAATTGTATCTCCAAGGTTCATTGCCTTTATATGAATCTCAACATCAAGATTCCATTACAAACAATTCTTGTTCGATATAAATCAATGGCAACAAATTCAAATTTATAAAATTTGAATATTAAATAACTAAACATATTTTCCATCAAATTAAATAATTATATATGTTCAGTTTTAATTATAATGAAACAATTTATAGAAATGCAGTAAAATACGAAACTAAAATTTTCTACTAAAACTAAATAACAAGCCAACACTACTAAGTATATTTGCTATGACCCAAAGCAGGGTCCAAATGGATATGGAGCTTTGCAATGTAAGATTCTATTTATGTTAGTTACTATACTGCTATTATTATCAAATTGATATGGCAGTAACTGGGTGTTCCTCTTGATGCAGTCAAATGCTCCACCACTGAGCTATGGACCAGCCATAAAGAGACAAGTAATCAAGGGCCAAATAATCAAGAAAGTTTACACTTTGAATGCTTACTTGTTTTTTTTCTTTATCTTTCACCAATGTTACAAGCAGTACTTGGTTCAAATTGAAAAGAAGGGGTTAAGAATTTTGCCACAATAATTGTTATAAAGTTGCTCAACTAGTTGGTAAATTTATCAGATAGATAAAATCATGACAGGTAATCGACTTCACTACAAATCTTTAAACAGGTGGCAGATAACATAATTTAACTAAAAAGAAAATCTCACCCCATGTTAAGGCTACTAATCTCATGAACCTAAATCAAAGTAAACAATTTATCTGTATTGAGGTGATATTATCATCAGTCACCACCATGACTGAAATCTAAAAGCATCCTGAACTCCAATTAATTTCTATTTTTCTATAGGTTCCAAGTAGCGCAGTTGAGTCTTCCATTTTCCAAAAACCAAAACAAAGTCAGACAGTTAATTACTTACTATCCCTTACTATCAAATTTCTCAGCTTTTGCAACCAGTGAAACTGAAATTAGTTATACTAGCATGCTTTAACAAATCAAATCCCGCATGAACAAATATAAACCTGTTTAGGCCACCATGCTTTCAAATGAAAGCATAGTCACCAGAATCCTACAACATCTGATATTGAAGACATGCATAAAAGTATATTAATAATTTGTATAAATAATAGATAAATATACCTTCTACTTCTTACCAATAAACCAAATATAATTATCTGCTTTAAGACGAAAGTGAGAAGCAAATCGTGCTGATAACGTGTTATAAAAGATTAATAATATGAAGAATAAAGATGATGATCAAGGGAGGAGCATTCTCATTTCATATCTTGTAATTGTATATGTCCATCTCTTCTTCACTTTACAAATGTTATTATATATAGATATAATAACTTCAATACTAACATAACTACTAGGATGTTACAAAATTCAAGAGTCATACATTTTAATACTTAATGGGAGTTACATGTATCTAGACATCCATATGAATGTAGACATTTTATAACACAGCTAATTAATGCAAAGAGGGAATTTATCATACACTGATACAGAGAATTATTAAATATATGTGTAGGACTATAAATATATAAAGGAACTTGCATTACTGGGTCTAATAACATAAGAAGTTAATTTACGATATTTAATTTTAATTTAAAATAGATTAATTTATTCGACTTTAATCATCATAACTATGAATGTTTTAATATATTTAAAAGGTATTACTATTTGCATGATTTATTATTTCCAAGTTTAATTGAAACACATTAGATTTGAATTTTAAAATATTTTAAATGGGCAATATAAAATTAATAAATATTTTAGAAAAGCTAGAGCAGTCACCAAATAATAAAATGGTGGTACCTTCTCAGTCCTATATATTTAGACCTTTTAACTCTTTTAGTTTTTCTCGTTAATGATCTTTTCAGGATTCAGTTAAGGTGAAGTTAACTAATTTCACCGTAGTAAATTTTATAGTTTTTTATTGCATGGATTATAAAAAATGTTGCAGTAATAATTTTTATAGCTTTTTATTGTATTGATTAATACAATATTTTTTATAATCCATGCATGCAATAAAAAGTTATATAAATTTACTATGGTGAAGTCGGTGTCATTTTCACCCTAATCGAATCTTTTTCATGAAAACATTAGCTTGAAAGGAAAAGGAAAGAATTGGAAATTAATAATATACGATGTAGCACAAAATCATCCTAATCTCTTTCTTTCATTTAATTTCGGTCTTAATAAATCGTAGTTTCGTAGCAAGATATATCGATTAGTTGACAAAACCCTTTTGGTACTGATCAACCATGTTTTAGTGAGTCATGATATATAATTAGGAGTAGGTAGCTCATTTTTGTGGGTATTACCAATTAATAGGGCAGTAAAGGTAATAATATTGGACGGTTGGACCTTATATAACAATTAATTTTTTTTCTTAATGTGTGTGAAATTTCAAAGAGCCACATAAAGTACAAGTTTTGTTTTCAACTTGTGCTAAGATCATGAATTTAACCTTTGATTTGAACATATCTATTAGGGTAGGTTCCAGCAAAAGTGAGGATTATCGAGCTTACAACATTTTTAATAATTTTTTTTAAAAAAACTTTAAAGTGATCATCGTGATCATATTCTTCGTAATCAAATCCTTAACTACACTCTGCGTTCCCAAAAAAGTAGATTAATATTTATTTTTTTAATTTAATTTAAGATATTTTTAAATTTAAAATTGACATGATTCATTTAGATTTTAAAAAATTAAATCTTGTCAATATAGAACTTTTTACATCATTAAAAATAGTTTTTCTGACTATATTTTTTGTTACTCCACCCACTTCATAAAGTATTCTACCTAGTTTAACAACAGCTATCTAATATTTATGAAAGTCATAGAGGAGTGTAAGGAGGAGGAGAATTTCAGAACAGGCACAAAGAATGTTTGAAGAAATTGGTCGATTGCAGTTGGAGTTGCAGAGAATACAGTTTGATATACTGAAACTTGATGATGAAAAAGAAAGCAAAGGAAAAAGTAGAGTTACCGAGACCAAACGAATAGTCGATTATCTATCTGGTGGAGTAAGAAAAAGCCCTAGGCGTAAGAATGCACCATTTTGTGCGTGTATAGACCCTCCAACAAAGGGAGACTAAGCTATTTAAACTTAAGTCTGCAAATGGTAGAGTAACATATATACTTTTTTCCTCTTTGTCTATAAACTTTTCTTCCTAGAGATTTAGTTTGAAAGAAGTTGTAGTTTTTAATTTAGAGAAGCTCCTGTACATCTAAATATAAGGCCTCGTGCTATCAAAAGAATCTGTTCTCGAGTAGCTTGTTTCTGTTTCGCAGTTTATACAGGTTTTTATTTTGAATAATGAATGCCCTTGTGGTGAGCCAATGTTTTTGGAAGAAGAAAAAAGAAGTTACTATTATTGTTGTGTAGTGTTTAAATTGACTTCAAAAGTAGTCAATTTTGATTCTATATTTTAAAAAGAAAGGAGTTGTTCGTGTAGTGTCCAAAGTGCCTGAAAATTTTGTGACTTGTATTTGAAAAATGAAACTGATGGATAAATTTAAAGCTGGTAATAACTTGACTCAACTACCTAGCTAGCTATTATTCAAGTCGATCAAGCCCCTTCATAGAAAGATTGCAGTGAGTTATGGGCGCCCAGTTAGTACTTGTTAACGCCAGGATCTTTCTCCACGTTCCAATCACAAAAGACGTTCTGATCCTGCACAATAAACACAGTCAACACCAAAAGCTTGACGGCTTGGACCGTCGGGGGATAGCTCCGGCGTGAGAGTCAGTACATGCAATCACAAGGTTAACAATGGAGGAATAAATATCTAGTGACTTGAGAGCAATAATTATGTGGTTACCTTCCACCGTCTGTCATCCTTGCTTTATATTTCCAAAGTCCGGTTTGTCCTGTATGCAACTGACTTTTCGGGCCCACAGTTTTTTTAGCCGACTAAACCCTGTCCAATCCTCATTAAATGCAATGCAGAGATGATAGTCAAAGTTCTATCCCCAATCTACACCGGTCAAAGCCCAAGTGGAACCATACTCATCTAGTAATTCGGCCCACTGTCACAGCCCAATATCCCATAGGCCCTAAAATAAAGATAATATTCACCCAATGGGCCGGCCTAATACTTTCAAGACCCACCTCAACATGTCTAAAGTATTATGGCCCAACATTGTCCCCTAGTCTTTTATTAAACAGGAGGTTTAATGAAAGAGTATAAGTGGAATTGGTCCAGAATAAAAGGAATTATAATGAGATCAACAAAGGCCCAAGATACAACTTACCGAGGCCCAATAGAGAAACCCACTCCGGTTAGGATATTTAAACCCAAAATCGGGCAACACCTCTTCCAATTCACCATCATTACTGTGAATTAACTGTGCCGCCTTCGATTACCGTGTAACCGTCAATATAAAAGGCAAACTTTACCAATTTTGACAATTTTACCTGCCAATTTGAATTTCGAACCTTGAAGCTTTCTCTCTACCATTCGAGCCTTCTTGGTATTCTCTGCAAATCGTTAACAATGGCGTCTCAAGATTCTGAGCAAGGTCATCCTCTGCTAGTGACACCAATTTGTTCCATTCCTCCAAACCCAAACTCTACCAAAAATACTTCAAGTTCTGATCAGGCTGCTGCAACGGCTAAGAAGAAACCAACAACGACATTCTCTCCCAATCCTTCCGAATTCTATAGGAACAGAGAGCAGTATGTTCATGCCAACATCCCCTCGAAAGTTACCGAGGCTGACTTGGAAAGGCTTCGAACTCGTTGCCATATTCCGGATACCCACCAGATGAGAGTTCCCAGGTCTGGAGAACGAATGTACCAACGCCCTGAAGGATGGATGGCTGTTACGACGACCATTCTGGAGAAAGGGATCCGGTTCCCTCTACACGCCTTCGTGGTGACTCTATTAGGGTTTCTGGGTGTTGGGTTCGCCCAACTAATGCCAAACTCATATATTCATATTTTGGCATTCATAGCTCTATGCCACGAACTCGGCGTCGAACCTGCGCTCGACTTCTTCTTTAGTGTATACAAGGTCGGTCAGTCCAGAGAGAAAGGATTTAAAACCATAAGCAAGCATTCTTCAAAGACAGGGGAGAGGTTCGAGAGATGCTCGTTAGTGAATACTCCTTCAAGCAACAAAGGATGGCATGAAAGATGGTTTTTCGTTAAAGGACCCGAAGTCCTCTCCTTACCGGGCTGGGTCACAGATGAGAAGATTTCCACGGACTTCGGGGATGTTTCTGAAGAACGTGAGGCCGAGATGATAGAAATTTTGGACAATTTCTCGATGGAGGAATGGAACTATAAACTTCTTTCCAACCAAGCGTGGTTGTATAACCATAAACGTAAGTATGAATTCATTTTGTGAATATTTGAAATTTTTGTGATATAGATTCTGACGTAGAACTGGTAATCTTTTGTAGTAACTTTGATCAAACCATCTCTTTCGAAAGTGAAATACTTAGAAGATCTGTTAGCTGGAAAACCGGTAGAAGCTATTGTTGATTCTTCACAACATGAAGTCTCGTATGAAGAAAATGTAGCCGGAAAATCTGCAGGTGTTGATGCTGAACCGTCACAACCAGAGGCCTTTTCCAAATTCAACCCACCTACTGAAGTACCAACCAACGAGCCTCAGACCCATGCACCTGAAGATGACGGACCCCTTCTTCCAGAAAAAGTTCTTCAACTTCGTCGAAAGAAAAGAGCCATCCGAAAGCCTAGGCCGATCTCCATCCCATCAGATTCCGAAGATCTTTCCGAATCCGAACCGACCTTTAATCCGATACCTCCAACTATCAATCCAACACCTACTGCTGACCCAATATCACCGAACGATGATCTAATATCACCGAACGTAGATCCAGTACCACCAACCGCTGACCCAATATTGGCTCGAACAAGTTTATTGGATCTTCCTGTGAATGTCGAAGAGAACTTCTTCGGATCAAAAAATTGAGAACCAAAATCATCCCCCTAACCCCTGATGAGCTTAGAGTCCATTCTTCTAATATTCACCCTTCAACAAAGCTTGTGGAGACTTCGACTGTAAATGAAGAAGAAAGAAATGAGTCTGCTGCAGTGCCATCTCGAAAGAGAAAACGACCAACTGACAACGACTCTAGTCCAACGCCTTCAACTCTACCAGTTCGAGATCCTTCTCCAGCTCGATCTCCTTCCCCCGAAAACATCTACATGGATCCTTCTCCTGTTCTTGATCAACCGATGCCTTCCCCCTCCCCCAAGGCCTTTAACACAAAATTTCCACGATGAGGCCACCGGAGCGCCGACTTTATGGCCTCGTTACAACGTCAACTTCCCCTTTCATCTGTTTGATGCCTTCTTTCGGGAGAATGATGATCATAGATTCGATACTCATACGAACGGGAATTTTCTTGATGTAGGCATGAGTTATCTGGCAAAGGTAAGTGAGAGTTTTATTAATTAAACACTTCTTCACTTGCTGAAATATTTGAAATTGACTAGATACTGTTGAATATATGCAGGCGAATGCAGTCTTCGGGCGTTTACGTCCCAAACATATAAATGCCGAGTCTGATGAAGAGACTTTGAGGAGGGAGAACAACATGCTGAAGGCTACACTGGCCCGAGAGAGAGAGGAACGCGAATCTGCTCTTTATGCCAACGAAAGTCTTCAGAGGGAATTGGCCCAAACAAAGGAAGACATGAAAGAAACTTATGATGTGCTAAGCTCGGTCAGAGAAGAACTGAAGATGACAAAAGCCAGCGAACAAAAATTAGCTACTCTGAATATTCGTTTTGTTGCTGAGACCGAAGCTCTGAAGACTACCAAAGAGGGGCTTGTTGTAGCCAATTGGAACTTGTTAACTCAACTCAACGAAGTTCAGACGAAGGCTCGATCTGATAGGAAAGTTCATAAGGCCAAGCGTCGCAAGCTTCGTGGCAAGGTAAAGGCACTTCGAGAACGAGACCCTCTTTTGACCGAGGACTTGATCAAGCAAATACAGGCGGATTACCGCACATCTGACGAGCTCGGTGCAGAGATTTTGAAGGTATATTATGAAGGGTATGAAGAGTGCCGGAGTCGGGTCAAGGAAAAAATGGTGGCTGCCCAACTGGATCCATCTTTGCTAGACTCCGAAGATGAAGCTGCTAGCTGAAAATGATCTTATTTCCTTCAATTTATAGGACTTGTGTAAAAAGTTTCTGATTTTGTAATTTAATGAAATATCAACTTCATGCCTTGTTACTTCTGTGAGAACATTTCTTGTCAATAATGGATCATCAATCAACTTGAAAACTGTGCAATTGCCTCTTATCTTAAACCTTAGTTAATAATTAAGCAAACTATATAATAGTTAAGAACAATGATAAAATAATCCGAACTCAACACTTGAACAAAATAAAGTAATGCATACTTATCGTTACCGAAGTGTGAGGTCGGTCATGTGTGAAGTGAATTCGGCTGATCCTCCTTGCACCATCAAAATCTTGTTCACCACTTGGGGTAGAACAAGTATATAAGATCATTTGTTTACCACTCGGGGTGAAACAATTATATAAGGACCAAGATATAAGGACCTTTGTCTACCACTCGGGGCCTGACAAAGTCTAAGGATGACACTTGCCTACCACGAAGGTCCTGACAAGGTCTAAAGGACCACCTGCCGAAGAGGCTACCATCGAATGGTCAGCAAGTCCTCCCGAACCTCCTATCAAAACCAAAAGATGACATTCGCCTACCTCGAAGGGCCTGACAAGGTCTGAAGGACAACGCTTGCCTACCACGAAGGGCCTGACAAGGTCTAAGTGTCGACAATTGCCTACCACGCAGGGCCTGACAACGTCTTAAGGATGACACTTGCCTACCACGAAGGACCTGACAAGGTCTAAGTGACCACCTGCCAATAAGGCTACCATCGAATGGCCAGCTAGTCCACCCGAACCTCCTAACACCGATGACGTTTGCCTACCACGAAGGGCCTGACAAACTCATAAGGACCACCTGCCGAAGAGGCTACCATCAAATGGTCAGCAAGTCCTCTCGAACCTCCAAACACCGAGGTGGCATTTACTGTGCCTGTCATACTATGGACGAGCTACTGAAGTCCCTCATGAATGTTTTAAACTTCGATCCCATGAGCTGGCATCTGTTAACCTGATCCCTAGGCAATGGATCCAGTACGACTACCCCCCAGACAGCAAGAGGTATAGGAGATAAAATCGAATATAGCCTTTTGGTGGCTGATGTGGGATCGAACTATTTAGATGACAGAACTATCCACCTAAATCCTCCGAATAACATGTGCAGCGTCGGACGGCATCCGAAATTCCTCAATAGTAGGAGATGGGTGTGACACCCCCAAATCCGGGTTGACTTTAACTCGGGTTTGGTGCTCACGATACTAATATACCCATTCATATTAAAAGAAAACTATCTTATATTACAT
Source organism: Panax japonicus (assembly GCA_020205505.1). Classification (NCBI taxonomy): domain Eukaryota; kingdom Viridiplantae; phylum Streptophyta; class Magnoliopsida; order Apiales; family Araliaceae; genus Panax; species Panax japonicus. Next base: position 50,000,766 of record CM035106.1, read on the forward strand.
AACTTAAATCCCAGGTTCTATAGACCTTTACATAACTTACGAATTTAATATCATTACACAACATAGTATTAACAATATTTATTACATTTACTACTTAAATAAGACATGCGCTTAATTAAAGACTATTCAACAACTTTGCTCTTTCCCTTGTCTTTTCCAGATGGACCAGAAACTTCATTCTTAACTGAAAACATTATATTTAACTGCAAGGGTGAGCAACAAGTTTGCTCAGCAAGGAAATAAGCAGCAAAATATAATGGAACAGAAATATTATATTAATAAGGATTCAATAACAAATACTGAACAAGATACTTCTTTAAAAGTGTTGAGTTGAAAAATTAGACTTTAGCATGTTGTAAGGTCAAATGACCAGTGAACTCTTTACTAGAATTGACAGTAATAATACTACAATTCATGGATACATACAGTTTATAAAAGCTGTTTTATATCCTAGACTCGTACTTTAGGGGATCAACCTAAGTACCCTATATTGTGCACAACATAATAGTCTAATGACACTTTACATGTCCTTCGGAATCATATGTCCGGTACAATATTCCCCTATAAAAGGGTTGTTCGTTCACAGTATTATATAAGAATCCATACCATAACGACAAAATGGTTTGGAAAGCATTAAATGATAACTTCATGAATAATATATCTCAACATTTGTCTAACCGAAGTAATGGTATTGACATACTTTCAATGTAAACTTATTCAAGATAGAAAAGTTGATATTCTATTCTTTTGAAGCTGATTGGAATAAAAAGGCTATTTAACCTTATATTATTCATAAATAAGGACAGATAGTTCAGAAATTAAAGAACCTGTCCACTGCAGAATAATTGCTCAATAAAGAGTAAGAGTTAAAAACTTGCCTTATTTGTAGACTATTGATAGGATTCAGCTTAATATGTTCTCACAAAATCCTACACAATTATTTATATTAACAAGCATGTTAATCACATAGCTAAGTTATATAGTTTGTAAACTCACATACCACATAATTTCAGTGATCATTGTTGTAGTTAAATTCCAACATTTTATACATTTTTCAAATATCTCATCCATGCTTTCATAATAGACATTTTTCACTTTGATGGGGTTCAACATACTTACAACAAGTAATGGAGATCACATTACAGTTATTTATTTAGATTAACCAAGTATGTTAGTCATATAGCCAAGTCATATATCATGTATTTTTAGTGATCATGGTTAGATTTCCTATATTTGATATATTTTTCAAATATCTCACCCATGTTTTTATTCTCACCATTTTTCTCTTTAATGGTGTCACATCCAACCTATATAATGCTTGTATTATTAGGCTTTAACACATGGGTGTTTTTAATTCTAGCATACAAAAATGTTTTTGTAACTTTATTAGAGATATCACCAATTTACATGCTCAACACATTTGTTTGTTTAGAATTTGTAAATGATTTGTAAGCTTCTTAATCACATCACAAAGCCCAAAAACTGCTATAGCAGTTCGGTTGCTCTAATTTGCTGCTGCCTAATGGCAGTGGCTCATTCTTCTTTTCTAATCCCATGTTCCTTTAAGTCTTACCATGAATCTGTAATACTTCATGAGATTAACAGTTTTTAAGTTTTAACAATAAGGATCTTAAGGTAGTTTAAGTTATTTTTAGCTTTAACTGACTTTGGCAAGCTTATCACTGCAATAGCAGTTAAGTGAGGCCACTATTGTTGTTGACTGCTAGGCAGTCCCATGATTTTTTTATCACCTTTTCAGTCTCAACTTGCAAACCTACTCAAACTACATCGAATGATTAGCTTCCTAAAATTACAACTCTCAACCAACATGGTTACCTAAACTGTTTTAGCAGTTATTTGCTATCAACTACTGCTGCACATAGGCAGCAGCCCTCCCTTCTTGCCAACTGCTGCTGCACATAGGCAGCAGTTGTACTTGTTTATTTCCAGGCTTTGAATTCTTCCTAATCTTAGTTTACTAGTACTTTATTCGAAAGTCATACAACTAACATTTTTAACTTATTGGGGTAGTTCTAAATCTGCAATAACCTACATTATTCAATCATGTTAGCTACCAGATCTTTGCAACTGCAATTGGAGGAAGTCAGATGAGGAGAAACAACAAATCCCCACATTTAGTCTCCAATTCTCTAAATTTTAGCTTGCCATTTACTTATTTTAGTAAACTAAAATTCTGGTTTATATAGGTAAGTGTATTCACCTATTTAGCAAAATAAGCACTGTATGGTTTAGTTTCTTTAATCGCATTGACTGAGGACTCAAGAGAGTCCCCAGCTCATGCCAACTGAGAGCTTGAAAAGCTGCAACTATTGCACAAGACTGTTGCTACCGTGGACAGCAACTGAACCACTGATTTCATACCGTCCTTGGCTTGAAATTGAGTTTTCATTTTGGTTTGGCATGTTGATTCACTTTGTTTATAAGCTCTTATAGCATACCAATTACCCTAGACCTTAATTATTTCTAGAATTCAAATTTTTTTCTCTAAACAGCCCACTGGGGACTTTTGACGAACACGTGGCATGCACAGTTTAAAATTTCTGGTGTCATAGACATTTGCTCGTGTAAGAAAGCCAATTTTGTCTTCCTTATTACTCCTCAACCCATCCTATCTCCTCTACTTAAATTCAGTACATAACACTATTGCAATGGCATAACAGTCAATTAGCAGTGTATATAACAACAAAAAAAAAATCATATAGCAGTCCCTATGTCTATACCAGCCTCTTTAGGCAAGGTTCAGTGCTAAGCCATCAAAACAGTCCTTATAATACAATGACAGTTGGTAAAACAACATATATAGTGCTAGCAGTCGGTCATTATGGAAATATAGCATAGCATGCCAGTCCAGTCTATTGTAATCATAGTCAATATATCACAATATGGCAGCATCATGACTCAGGGATCCAAAATAGCTCTTCAATCTCTTAATCACAAGAGTTATAAAATCATGCACTTGATATATACTATATATTCATGATTTAAAGATTTGTATACAAGGTATTAGTACTCAAACATAGGCTTCCAAAACAGTTTTGATAAAACTCATCATTGTAGTTCATAGTAGTATAGCACAGCAGCAAATTAGCATAGCAGTCATTTTGGCACACAACATTTAATACATGAAATTTTTAAAGTCCAGGATAGTCTTTATGCCCATTTCAAGCCTTTTTGGCAAGGTATGATACTAAGCTGCCAAAACAGTCTTTAAGCTTCTAGTACAAGGATTAACACATCATACACATGCTATATAATCAATGTTCGTGATTTAAGAATCTAAATACAAGGTTTCTAACTTTGGTTTTAAAACAGACCCCCTCATAGGCCTTAAATTACTACAAGGTAGCATGCTTGGGTAATCATAGAAAAACAAGGACTGTCTATGTATATTAGGTATTAGAAGCAAAGCAGGCTCACCACAAGAAACTTTCAATAACAGTTACATGGACTGACTTTTATTTATTGAAACTAACATACTTAAACTTTACAAGTATTAGTGTTGGTGGTTTGAAATTATAAACATCATGTTATAGTGTATTAACCATATTAGAAGCAAGGGATAGACATTGCAAGTTAAGCTTCAAATAGCAGTCCATATGGAGCCTACTATCCTAGTTCATTATTACTTGCCTTGCTAAAGTGATATATAAATTACTATAGATTGCAACATGATAAGGTCAATCATAGAGTATGCTTGAGGTATTGCTCCCACTATATAGGCAATTTGACTGAGTTTGAATTTCAAATCACAGTTAGTACACATAGATACTACAACAGTCCTTAGCTTGGCAAATTATCAAACACTAAACGTGCAACTTATATACTTACACATAATACAAAATTCTTAGCTTATTGTTCCCAGCCTTATGGCTTGAAAACAACAAGAAGCATAGAACCATACTAAACAATCTTAATCACAGAATCCAAAATAGTATTGAAACAGTCATGGTGCGAATTAATTCAATAGCTATTCTAACCATTAATGGTTCTGTGCTACCATTTAGAGAGAGACATGAACGAATGGAAAAGGTTTAGAATGGCCAGAATGAGCTTACCTTGTTACTTCGAATGTTAACAATGGTTGAAGCTGCTCAGTTCTTCTTCTTTCTCTAATCGAAACTTTTCCCACTCACTCTCTATATAGTTGGTATTGATATAGCTTATAGTTTCTGCTAAGTGGTGAAGCTAAATTAGGCAATAAGCTTGGCCTTTTATGGCTGAGCCTGGCTCCTTCTACTGTTAACTGCATCACCTCTAGTTGGCCCCCCCTAGCATACACTCCAGTACCTCTAGCAGTTAGACTGCACTGTAGTGGCTCCTATACCGCCACCCTACCAGCCCATAGCACCTGCTACACCTTATCCTTTGCAGTTCTGTCTTACTTGCTGGTTGTCTGCTAGCTGAACTAATCTTACCAACTAGGAAGTAACTTGGACCTGCATAACTTGTTAACTAATTAACTAATGTAACTGATACATCTAATTACCTTCCTATTTATTTCGTTTGGGCTTAACAACCCCTCTAGCTTAAACTTCAGATGGGCTAGGACATAAGGCAAAGATTAGATTTAACTTGGGCTTACAACATGTAAATAGGCAATAGACCCAAAAATGACTTGCAAGTCTACATAGCAGTTAAAGGAGTCCCGTGTTAAAATGTGGACTATTAATATTCATCATCTCTCATTTACCCAATTTTAATTAGGCTAACAAAATAGCACTCCCATTATCCATATATTTTTAATAATTCTTGATAGAACATCATGAACTTTATTTATCACCAAATAATACTTTTTGAATGAAATAACTTATTTCACAGTATAATTATTCTCAATACACAAATGTAGCTTCATGTCAAGAATATTTCATAACTAAGCCATGTTGGCTTTTCTTTTCATTCTTGATGTTTATATACATTATATTAATGTATATATCAACGTCACTCTATTTTCCCATCATAAGCTAGGATACTTACTAATCTAATAAATAGAAATTTTGTCACAATAAGAAGTAACAAAACAAACAAAAAAAAAATTATACACAAAATTAGACATTATATTAATTGAATATTACATAAGATTTTCTGAGTCATTACAATGGGTCCAAAGTAGAATGCCCGAAGTTTTTCTGTGCTGAATTCTCAGTTCTTTCAAGAATATCGTTGCCAAGTGCTTTGTAGGTCAACAACTTCGGGCCAAATAATTGCCAGAAATACGTTTGTGAACTTCCCGAAGAACATACTCTTCTTTATATGGAGCCAAATGTTTGAGCAATGATGACAAAAAAGGTTCTTCGATAAAGATTCTCATTAATGAGAACAAAATTGACACTCTTGCACTTGGTCTACTTTTCCAGCATCTGATCCGAAGGAAAGACGCCGTATGCTCTCAAAGTTATAAGCATCCGTAGTAGCCAACTTCGATAATGCATCAACAATGGAATTATTATTGTGATCGACCCCTTGATAGCCTGCTGTACTGATGTACGAAACAAAATATCCATCTATATGCAATGTCCACGAACTCTGCTTCTGCTGAAGAACTACAACGGCTTTGTCGGACTCCTCAGTTTCTCTTTAATTATTATCAGCTTCAGAAAAGAATTGTTCGACCACAATGTCAACCGACCTTGGAAATATTTGCCGAAGTGTTCGGATTTCCAGGAGTGCGGCTTATAGATCTGCTTTGGTGACAAGTCCTTTGCTGTGGCGAGAACACTCAAGGCAGAGTGCCTTTTTTGCATTCTCGGGTGAATATCCTCCTGTGCTGCTCCTTTATCTGTTGTGACCATAATCCCAAGAACTGATAGGGTGAGATACCCACTTCGGGTAATCAGGAAAATGGTTGTTGAGTCTTTATCTACTCTGCTTCGACCATAATCCCGAAGACCAATAGGGCGGAGTACCCTCTTCGGTCAATTAGGGAAATGGCTGCTGGGTCTTCATCTACTCTGCTTCGACCATAATCCCGAAGACCAATAGGGCAAAGTACCCTTCTTCGGTCAATCAATCAGGAAAATGGCTGTTGGGTCTTCATCTACTCTGCTTCGACCATAATCCCGAAGACCAATAGGGCGAAGTACCCTTCTTCGGTCAATCAATCAGGAAAATGGCTGTTGGGTCTTCATCTACTCTGCTTGGACCATAATCCCGAAGACTAATAGGGCGAAGTACCCTTCTTCGGTCAATCAATCAGGAAAATGGCTGTTGGGTCTGCTTCGATCCGAGGACGGCCTCGAGATATGTCTTTAAAGTGTAGACTTCTTTCTAACTTGATCGGTCTGTCAGTCTGACCACTTCGGTATAGGATTCTAAGCAGTATGCCTTCTACCCTTTTTCGAACATGGTCAGGTCTTCTCTCGGCAGCAAAAATCAATCTTCTTCTAGCATCACCTTGGGTTCTCGAACGAGAACCCTCAGAAACCTGCTTGGAAGCAGTACCAGCATGAGCATTCTTTGAAGGACCCAATCAATCCTTGACAGATACTCATTGTGTAGACGAAGTCATAGCCATCAGGTATCCTTTAGAGGTAACTGTTCTACTCTTTTTCACCATGGATTCCGACGTAGAGCAGCTACAATTTGTGATTGAAAACTTCAAGAACACTAGAACACAGCCCTCCTTCTAGCACCAATGTTAACGCCAGGATCTTTCTCCACGTCCCAATCACAAAAGACGTCCTGATCCTGCACAATAAACACAGTCAACACCAAAAGCTTGACGGCTTGGACCTTCGGGGGATAGCTCCGGCGTGAGAGTCAGTACAGACAATCACAAGGTTAACAATGGAGGAATAAATATCTAGCGACTTGAGAGCAATAATTATGTGGTTACCTTCCACCGTCTGTCATCCTTGCTTTATATCTCCAAAGTCCGGTTTGTCCTGTATGCAACTGACTTTTCGGGCCCACAGTTTTTTAGCCAGCTAAACCCTGTCCAATCCTCATTAAATGCAATGCAGAGATGACAGTCAAAGTTCTATCCCCAATCTACACCGGTCAAAGCCCAAGTGAAACCATACTCATCTAGTAATTCGGCCCACTATCACAGCCCAATATCCCATAGGCCCTAAAATAAAGATAATATTCACCCAATGGGCCGACCCAATGAACCGGCCTAATACTTTTCAAGACCCACCTCAACATGTCTAAAGTATTATGGCCCAACAGTACTCCTGTTGGCTAATATTTAAGAAGGATGAAGAAGGATGTGGGAATAGGCTACATTATTTAAGAAAACCAAAAGAATGCATTCAACAACTTTCATGAGGTAACCATATATATATGGTAAAAACTATATAAATATATATATATATGTCATGTTGAGCATTTAGTTATAAAGTTCTAACATCTTTTACTATATATCATGTTAATTCACTACCAACGTTAGTTGTAACCAACGGTTGGCAAAAAGTTGAATGAATGGCTTTTTGCACTAGTGCTACTGTATGTCCAACTGTTTGGCAGAGATGTCAAACAGTTTTTCGCATGTTAGTTAATAAACACAGTTCGCCCAACTGTTTGACAGGCTATATATTGGCTACAATTAGCATTAGCTGCGGATTAAATATAATTATTGTTTTAAACTTAATTTAAAAATAATTTTATATTTTAAAATATCAAAATTTTATGTTGGGTCAAACTGGGTTGGATTTGGTCAAAATGGGTCGGGTTGAGGTCAAATTAGGCTGAAGGGACGGAAACGCCAACAAAATACCACTTCAAAGACCTAACTGACGAAATTTGAACTTTAGGAATGACTTTAAAAGTGAGTGGCAACTTGCAAGGACAGAAGTGTCATTCAGCCGAAATTGAACTATTATCATTAATCTCTGTTATTTAACCTAATTTCTCCCTATAAATACATACCACAACAATCTACCATCTTCTTATTATATTTTAATTTATTAATTGCACGTAAAAATTTATTATTAACAAAATGAATAATCCCGCCGCAATACGCGGGTTTATATCTAGTCTGAATTTGAATCTGATAATTAACATGTTGGAAATATCTTAAAACAAATTTTTATTATTTTACCCCTCTAAATAAATTTAATTTTTTTTTCTAAATTTATTTAATATTACTGTATATAATAGTTAACAATTGTAAAAAAAATCATTAAACCGCTCATTCAGCCCATTCAGCCAAAAAATGAGACTAAACCACTCAGTCCAAATCGTCTAAATGGTTGGCCAATTTAGCCATTCAGACAATATTTTCAAAAAATAATGTCTGAATCGATTAGCCATTCAGCAGAAAACAAATAGTCCCTCAGTATATATAAACCTTATACAATATTTTTACGAGATATTATAATTTTTGTAAATATATTTGATATTAATTAAACATCCTAATCATAAATGGGAGGAAAATAAATATATATTAATAATAAATAAAAAAATAATGAGTTTTAAAAAAATACAAATGATTAAATTTTAATTGTCAATCTTATTAAAATAATTAATGAGTTTTAAAAATAGTTCATTAATGAATGAATGTTAATTTATTTATTTATAATAAATACAATAATCAATACTCTAAATTACAATTCAAATAAATTTTTATCATTTTTGAAATCCTAAATATTTTACATTTCAAAATGAATGCTCTAATTACAACTATAACTAGATTGAGAAAAAAATAACGAGTTTTAAAGTATAGTTCATTAATGAATGAATGTTAATTTATTTATTTTTAATAAATACAATAACCAATAATCTAAATTACAATTCAAATAAGTTTTTATCAATTTTCACATCCTAAATTTTAAAATGAATGCTCTACTTATTAATGTTTAGATGTCCATTTTATGTGTATGGAGTAATACTGTAGTGTGTATGAATATTTATAATGTACAATTAGATTCAAAAGTTTACATTGAATATTTTATTTTTTCTCAAATACTTGATTAAAAATTTAATAATATGTTTATGGGAGTTTTGTTTATTATTTATCCTCAATTATACATAGATTACATAGTTATAAAAAAAATTATTTTATTTCATTATATTTATGGAGAGTGCGAGTTATAATGTATGTGTGACAACTAGTTAATCCAACTTGGTCCAAAATTGACATTGGGCTTACTTTAAATATTTGGACTTCTTAATTCTAAATAATTGGGCAACTGAAAATAATAAATAAGGTCCTTTACAATAATATACAACATTTAGTAAGTAATTACACTATTAGTGCATCAACAAAATAATTATAAAATAATACATTTTCCCAAACTTATTTACAATATTAATGCAATTAGGATTCCTTAATTTAGGGAATTAATATAAGATTTAATTCACAATAATAAGGAAAACTAAAATCAAGGAGAAATAACTGCCATAATTAATAATTAAAAATCAAATATATTGGATCTAATAACAAAAACAAATTCAAATTCAAAATAAATAATTCAAATTCAAATATTCAAATCCGCTTCTCTTTTGCGTAATACTTTTCCTCACATTCTTCTTTGAAACCACAAGATTGTCAACTTTTTTGTCCCTCAATAATTTCTCTGCAATCACTTCAGTTCTTACATCAGCAACATTTATCATTTAAATCTGCAACAAGCCGTAATTCCTTATCATTCTTTTTCATCTCTTTCACTGCCTTTTCTCTCTCTTCCACAAAACAACCGAACTGGAAATTAAAACCTTAATCGTGGATATTTGATTTTTTATTATTTCTTCATGTCCAAAAATTTCAATTTCAATTTCATATCCAAAGAAAAATAAGAACACTGAATAGAAAAGAGAGAGATAAGAGAGTGAATGTAATGTTGATAACAAAACCTTCATACCAAGGTAACCAAACTTTTATACCAAGGTAACCAAATATTTATACCAAGGTAACCAATCTATCTGCACACCTGCAGTATGAATTGGTTATCTTGGTATGAAAGTTTGGCAACCAACTGCATGAAGGTTTGGCTACCAACTGCATTACATTCAAAATAAATTGGTAACTTAATAAAACAGAATTAGTTACCTTGGTATGAAGGTTTGTCTACCAATTGCACTATAAAAAAAATTACAGGCGTGGATGTGGATTGGTTACTTTGATATGAAGGTTTTGTTACCTTAGTATGAAGGTTTTGTTACCTTGATATGAATGTTTGCATAATCTTTTAACAAGTAATACCACTTTCAGAAACAGAGCAAGTGTGTCAAAGTTTAAAGAGCTAACACACTTAATAATCCTCTTTCTTGGTCTCAAGTTCGGCCCAATGTGCAATAGCCCATTCGTAGAACAGGTAATTGGGTTAAGTATTTACTTATTGCAAAAGCAATTGAACTTTCTCTCACATCTCTGCTTTGTAAATTTTCAGCTCTGCATATGCTTCAATGGCAACATTCACTCTGTCATCACCAATTCACACCCCTTATTCTCTTCGCTTACTCTCTTCTTACTCTTCCCAAAATACCCCCACTCTCTCATTCTATTCACACACTAAACCCTCCTTTACCTTCCCCTTTACATCTCTCTCAGACCCAGAATCACATCTAAACCTTCCTATAGATTTACCGTTGTTTCAGCCCTCAACAAACTCTCTGAATCAGAATTGGTCGCCAGCATGAAAATGCGTCATCCTCACAGAGACAGAGGGGAAAGAAAAGACCACTTAGAAATTTTCTAATAAGGATAAAAACGAATAATAACGGAAAGAACGAGTTCCCTAATTGCATATTAATCCCCTAAATTAAGGAATTTTAATTGCATACTAATTCACTACAATAAGGAATCATAATTGCACTAAAATTATAAATAAATATGGAAAGTGTATTAATTGTATAAATATTTTATGAGTATACTATTGTTGTAATTATTTTAAAAAATGTAATAGAATATGTAATTGATCCTAATAAATACCACCTCCACTCGAAAATTCATAAATGTGAATTAATATATTTAACTCTCCCTTCTAGATTAATTTTAAATTAATTCGACCTAACACATTTTAACAATAAAATTATAACAAGCTAATAGCTGTAGTTTTGTAAGTTAATATATATATATATAAGTTATTAACTATATATATAATTAATAACTTATTTAAGTTATTAATTAATAATATATATATATAGTTAATAACGTATAATTAATAACTATATATATATAAGTTATTAATTAATAACTTAGATTCATTAAAACCTTAAGTTATTAATTAATGTAAGTTATTAATGTACCAACAAGCAAAGAATAATCTTTGAATTTAATGAAATTTAAATATTTTCTTTATAACTTTCTTAAAGTAAGTAATTAATAGGATTAATATTGAAAAATATATCAAGGGCACATAAACCCGTTTTATAGGAGTAATTAATAGGAGTAATATTGAAATATTGTGCAAGTACTATTTAATCCCAATCAGAGTGAGATAATATTTCTCCAAGTCAATTATCAATTGAAAAAGAAAAGAAAAGAAGTTCCATGGCAATGAAAAACTCATCCTTGTACTCTATTTTTGTCCTCTTTTGTCTGTTTGCTTGTTCTACCTGTGAAAATTCTGTACGGACTGGGCAGAAGAGGGGTGTAAGTTTATAATTTCCCCTTCTATTTTTCGTTTTCCTTTTTTCTCATTTATTTTTAAAAAAAATATATAATTGTTATCGGGTCATATAACTTTTCATCCAATTTTATTTAGTACATACTAACAAAAATAGTACATTTATGTCATATTTGTTTGAAAGAATTATAATCCCGAGAGTATATTCTCATGAATTATAATCCCAAGACTACTAGTATTCATAGGATTAAATAGTCATAGTTATATGTTTACATCATGTTAATGAATGCGATACAGATACCGGCTCCCACTTGGTGTGTGGCTAAGTTTACAGCGACAAATGAAGTACTTCAGGCATTTATAGACTTTTGCTGCTCCCAATTGGATTGCGCCGCTATACGGCCCGGTGGCATGTGTTATGAACCAAACAATCTAAGAGGCCATGGATCTTGGGCTCTTGATCTTTATTATAGGACCAACAAGAATTGCTTTCCGAATATTGGCATGCTAGTTTTTAAAGATCCTTGTAAGTCTCGATCATTAATCTCTATATATATGTATTTATTTTACTCTGACAATATCAATCGGCATGCATGTACTGTTTCATTAACTGCGAAAAAAAAACACTAGTAATAGATATATATATATATATATATATATATATATATATATATATATAATTTTGTACAACTGAATATTTGATTTTGTATTGATGGATGCAGCTTACGGGGACTGCCTTTATCTTTAATTATATTGCCGATGAGGGGTGAAAATGCAAGGGCAAGGATAATTCCTTCCTACCAATAAGGTGGTATGGTAATGTACCTGTTCTGCAGAAAACTGAGAATTAAATAAAAGAGTTTGTTATGTAATCATTTTAATCGGATGCAAATATTTACTATTCAATTAATAATACTTTTATTTGTTTATACAAACATACTGTTGAGGTGGGTAGGCTTTGACATACATACTTTTGATTAATTGAAACAAATATAATACTGTTATAAAATTATGTCTAGATTCATAATTTAATGGATGTCTAGTAACTCCCATGTCCATTGAATTTTGTAACTCATGACTCTTTAGTTTTATAACTTACTAGTAGTATTGATGATCTTACTTCTATAAATATGACAATTGTAAAGTGATGGAGTTATATACATAGATTATGAAAATACTCTCTCTAATTATCTTCTTTTGGTCATCTTGTTTTAGTTATCTTTCATAACATTTTATAACACGTTATCAGCACGATTTGCTTCTCACATGTCCATTCTTCTAATATTCACCCTTCAACAAAGCTTGTGGAGACTTCGACTGTAAATGAAGAAGAAAGAAATGAGTCTGCTGCAGTGCCATCTCGAAAGAGAAAACGACCAACTGACAACGACTCTAGTCCAACGCCTTCAACTCTACCAGTTCGAGATCCTTCTCCAGCTCGATCTCCTTCCCCCGAAAACATCTACATGGATCCTTCTCCCGTTCTTGATCAACCGATGCCTTCCCCCCTCCCCCCAAGGCCTTCAACACAAAATTTCCACGATGAGGCCTCCGGAGCGCCGACTTTATGGCCTCGTTACAACGTCAACTTCCCCTTTCATCTGTTTTAAGCCTTCGTTTGGGAGAATGATGATCATAGATTCGATACTCATACGAACGGGAATTTTCTTGATGAAGGCATGAGTTATCTGGCAAAGGTAAGTGAGAGTTTTATTAATTAAACACTTCTTCACTTGCTGAAATATTTGAAATTGACTAGATACTGTTGAATATATGCAGGCGAATGCAGTCTTCGGGCGTTTACGTCCCAAACATATAAATGCCGAGTCTGATGAAGAGACTTTGAGGAGGGAGAACAACATGCTGAAGGCTACACTGGCCCGAGAGAGAGAGGAACGCGAATCTGCTCTTTATGCCAACGAAAGTCTTCAGAGGGAATTGGCCCAAACGAAGGAAGACATGAAAGAAACTTATGATGTGCTAAGCTCGGTCAGAGAAGAACTGAAGACGACAAAAGCCAGCGAACAAAAATTAGCTACTCTGAATATTCATTTTGTTGCTGAGACCGAAGCTCTGAAGACTACCAAAGAGGGGCTTGTTGTAGCCAATTGGAACTTGTTAACTCAACTCAACGAAGTTCAGACGAAGGCTCGATCTGATAGGAAAATTCATAAGGCCAAGCGTCGCAAGCTTCGTGGCAAGGTAAAGGCACTTCGAGAACGAGACCCTCTTTTGACCGAGGACTTGATCAAGCAAATACATGCGGATTACCGCACATCTGACGAGCTCGGTGCAGAGATTTTGAAGGTATATTATGAAGGGTATGAAGAGTGCCGAAGTCGGGTCAAGGAAAAAATGGTGGCTGCCCAACTGGATCCATCTTTGCTAGACTCCGAAGATGAAGCTGCTAGCTGAAAATGATCTTATTTCCTTCAATTTATATGACTTGTGTAAAAAGTTTCTGATTTTGTAATTTAATGAAATATCAACTTCATTCCTTGTTACTTCTGTGAGAACATTTCTTGTCAATAATGGATCATCAATCAACTTGAAAACTGTGCAAGTGCCTCTTATCTTAAACCTTAGTTAATAATTAAGCAAACTATATAATAGTTAAGAACAATGATAAAATAATCCGAACTCAACACTTGAACAAAATAAAGTAATGCATACTTATCGTTACCGAAGTGTGAGGTCGGTCATGTGTGAAGTGAATTCGGCTGATCCTCCTTGCACCATCAAAATCTTGTTCACCACTTGGGGTAGAACAAGTATATAAGATCATTTGTTTACCACTCGGGGTGAAACAATTATATAAGGACCAAGATATAAGGATCAAGATATAAGGACCTTTGTCTACCACTCGGGGCCTGACAAAGTCTAAGGATGACACTTGCCTACCACGAAGGTCCTGACAAGGTCTAAAGGACCACCTGCCGAAGAGGCTACCATCGAATGGTCAGCGAGTCCTCCCGAACCTCCTATCAAAACCAAAAGATGACATTCGCCTACCTCGAAGGGCCTGACAAGGTCTGAAGGACAACGCTTGCCTACCACGAAGGGCCTGACAAGGTCTAAGTGTCGACAATTGCCTACCACGCAGGGCCTGACAACGTCTTAAGGATGACACTTGCCTACCACGAAGGGTCTGACAAGGTCTAAGTGACCACCTGCCAATAAGGCTACCATCGAATGGCCAGCTAGTCCACCCGAACCTCCTAACACCGATGACGTTTGCCTACCACGAAGGGCCTGACAAACTCATAAGGACCACCTGCCGAAGAGGCTACCATCAAATGGTCAGCAAGTCCTCTCGAACCTCCAAACACCGAGGTGGCATTTACTGTGTCTGTCATACTATGGACGAGCTACTGAAGTCCCTCATGAATGTTTTAAACTTCGATCCCATGAGCTGGCGTCTGTTAACCTGATCCCTAGGCAATGGATCCAGTACGACTACCCCCCAGACAGCAAGAGGTATAGGAGATAAAATCGAATATAGCCTTTTGGTGGCTGATGTGGGATCGAACTATTTAGATGACAGAACTATCCACCTAAATCCTCCGAATAACATGTGCAGCGTCGGACGGCATCCGAAATTCCTCAATAGTAGGAGATGGGTGTGACACCCCCAAATCCGGGTTGACTTTAACTCGGGTTTGGTGCTCACGATACTAATATACCCATTCATATTAAAAGAAAACTATCTTATATTACATAACTTAAATCCCAGGTTCTATAGACCTTTACATAACTTACGAATTTAATATCATTACACAACATAGTATTAACAATATTTATTACATTTACTACTTAAATAAGACATGCGCTCAATTAAAGACTATTCAACAACTTTGCTCTTTCCCTTGTCTTTTCCAGATGGACCAGAAACTTCATTCTTAACTGAAAACATTATATTTAACGCAAGGGTGAGAAACAAGTTTGCTCAGCAAGGAAATAAGCAGCAAAATATAATGGAACAAAAATATTATATTAATGAGGATTCAATAACAAATACTGAACAAGATACTTCTTTAAAAGTGTTGAGTTGAAAAATTAGACTTTAGCATGTTGTAAGGTCAAATGACCAGTGAACTCTTTACTAGAATTGACAGTAATAATACTACAATTCATGGATACATACAGTTTATAAAAGCTGTTTTATATCCTAGACTCGTACTTTAGGGGATCAACCTAAGTACCCTATATTGTGCACAACATAATAGTCTAATGACACTTTACATGTCCTTCGAAATCATATGTCCGGTACAATATTCCCCTATAAAAGGGTTGTTCGTTCACAGTATTATATAAGAATCCATACCATAACGACAAAATAGTTTGGAAAGCATTAAATGATAACTTCATGAATAATATATCTCAACATTTGTCTAACCGAAGTAATGGTATTGACATACTTTCAATGTAAACTTATTCAAGATAGAAAAGTTGATATTATATTCTTTTGAAGCTGATTGGAATAAAAAGGCTATTTAACCTTATATTATTCATAAATAAGGACAGACATTTCAGAAATTAAAGAACCTGTCCACTGCAGAATAATTGCTCAATAAAGAGTAAGAGTTAGAAACTTGCCTTATTTGTAGACTATTGATAGGATTCAGCTTAATATGTTCTCACAAAATCCTACACAGTTATTTATATTAACAAGCATGTTAATCACATAGCTAAGTTATATAGTTTGTAAAATCACATACCACATAATTTCAGTGATCATTGTTGTAGTTAAATTCCAACATTTTATACATTTTTCAAATATCTTATCCATGCTTTCATAATAGACATTTTTCACTTTGATGGGGTTCAACATACTTACAACAAGTAATGGAGATCACATTACAGTTATTTATTTAGATTAACCAAGTATGTTAGTCATATAGCTAAGTCATATATCATGTATTTTTAGTGATCATGGTTAGATTTCCTATATTTGATATATTTTTCAAATATCTCACCCATGTTTTTATTCTCACCATTTTTCTCTTTAATGGTGTCACATCCAACCTATATAATGCTTGTATTATTAGGCTTTAACATATGGGTGTTTTTAATTCTAGCATACAAAAATGTTTTTGTAACTTTATTAGAGATATCACCAATTTACATGCTCAACACATTTGTTTGTTTAGAATTTGTAAATGATGGGTAAGCTTCTTAATCACATCACAAAGCCCAAAAACTGCTATAGCAGTTCGGTTGCTCTAATTTGCTGCTGCCTAATGGCAGTGGCTCATTCTTCTTTTCTAATCCCATGTACCTTTAAGTCTTACCATGAATCTGTAATACTTCATGAGATTAACAGTTTTTAAGTTTTAACAATAAGGATCTTAAGGTAGTTTAAGTTATTCTTAGCTTTAACTGACTTTGGCAAGCTTATCACTGCAATAGCAGTTAAGTGAGGCCACTTCTGTTGTTGACTGCTAGGCAGTCCCATGATTTTTTTTTATCACCTTTTCAGTCTCAACTTGCAAACCTACTCAAACTACATCGAATGATTAGCTTCCTAAAATTACAACTCTCAACCAACATGGTTACCTAAACTGTTTTAGCAGTTATTTGCTATCAACTGCTACTGCACATAGGCAGCAGCCCTCCCTTCTTGCCAACTGCTGCTGCACATAGGCAGCAGTTGTACTTGTTTATTTCCAGGCTTTGAATTCTTCCTAATCTTAGTTTACTAGTACTTTATTCGAAAGTCATACAACTAACATTTTTAACTTATTGGGGTAGTTCTAAATCTGCAATAACCTACATTATTCAATCATGTTAGCTACCAGATCTTTGCAACTGCAATTGGAGGAAGTCAGATGAGGAGAAACAGCAAATCCCCACATTTAGTCTCCAATTCTCTAAATTTTAGCTTGCCATTTACTGATTTTAGTAAACTAAAATTCTGGTTTATATAGGTAAGTGTATTCACCTATTTAGCAAAATAAGCACTGTACGGTTTAGTTTCTTTAATCGCATTGACTGAGGACTCAAGAGAGTCCCCAGCTCATGCCAACTGAGAGCTTGAAAAGCTGCAACTATTGCACAAGACTGTTGCTACCGTGGACAGCAACTGAACCACTGATTTCATACCGTCTTTGGCTTGAAATTGAGTTTTCATTTTGGTTTGGCATGTTGATTCACTTTGTTTATAAGCTCTTATAGCATACCAATTACCCTAGACCTTAATTATTTCTAGAATTCAAATTTTTTTCTCTAAACAGCCCACTGGGGACTTTTGACGAACACGTGGCATGCACAGTTTAAAATTTCTGGTGTCATAGACATTTGCTCGTGTAAGAAAGCCAATTTTGTCTTCCTTATTACTCCTCAACCCATCCTATCTCCTCTACTCAAATTCAGTACATAACACTATTGCAATGGCATAACAGTCAATTAGCAGTGTATATAACAACAAAAAAAAAATCATATAGCAGTCCCTATGTCTATACCAGCCTCTTTAGGCAAGGTTCAGTGCTAAGCCATCAAAACAGTCCTTATAATACAATGACAGTTGGTAAAACAACATATATAGTGCTAGCAGTCGGTCATCATGGAAATATAGCATAGCATGCCAGTCCAGTCTATTATAATCATAGTCAATATATCACAATATGGCAGCATCATGACTCAGGGATCCAAAATAGCTCTTCAATCTCTTAATCACAAGAGTTATAAAATCATGCACTTGATATATACTATATATTCATGATTTAAAGATTTGTATACAAGGTATTAGTACTCAAACATAGGCTTCCAAAACAGTTTTGATAAAACTCATCATTGTAGTTCATAGTAGTATAGCACAGCAGCAAATTAGCATAGCAGTCATTTTGGCACACAACATTTAATACATGAAATTTTTAAAGTCCAGGATAGTCTTTATGCCCATTTCAAGCCTTTTTGGCAAGGTATGATACTAAGCTGCCAAAACAGTCTTTAAGCTTCTAGTACAAGGATTAACACATCATACACATGCTATATAATCAATGTTCGTGATTTAAGAATCTAAATACAAGGTTTCTAACTTTGGTTTTAAAACAGACCCCCTCATAGGCCCTAAATTACTACAAGGTAGCATGCTTGGGTAATCATAGAAAAACAAGGACTGTCTATGTATATTAGGTATTAGAAGCAAAGCAGGCTCACCACAAGAAACTTTCAATAACAGTTACATGGACTGACTTTTATTTATTGAAACTAACATACTTAAACTTTACAAGTATTAGTGTTGGTGGTTTGAAATTATAAACATCATGTTATAGTGTATTAACCATATTAGAAGTAAGGGATAGACATTGCAAGTTAAGCTTCAAATAGCAGTCCATATGGAGCCTACTATCCTAGTTCATTATTACTTGCCTTGCTAAAGTGATATATAAATTACTATAGATTGCAACATGATAAGGTCAATCATAGAGTATGCTTGAGGTATTGCTCCCACTATATAGGCAATTTGACTGAGTTTGAACTTCAAATCACAGTTAGTACACATAGATACTACAACAGTCCTTAGCTTGGCAAATTATCAAACACTAAACGTGCAACTTATATACTTACACATAATACAAAATTCTTAGCTTATTGTTCCCAGCCTTATGGCTTGAAAACAACAAGAAGCATAGAACCATACTAAACAATCTTAATCACAGAATCCAAAATAGTATTGAAACAGTCATGGTGCGAATTAATTCAATAGCTATTCTAACCATTAATGGTTCTGTGCTACCATTTAGAGAGAGACATGAACGAATGGAAAAGGTTTAGAATGGCCAGAATGAGCTTACCTTGTTACTTCAAATGTTAACAATGGTTGAAGCTGCTCAGTTCTTCTTCTTTCTCTAATCGAAACTTTTCCCACTCACTCTCTATATAGTTGGTATTGATATAGCTTATAGTTTCTGCTAAGTGGTGAAGCTAAATTAGGCAATAAGCTTGGCCTTTTATGGCTGAGCCTGGCTCCTTCTACTGTTAACTGCATCACCTCTAGTTGGCCCCCCCTAGCATACACTCCAGTACCTCTAGCAGTTAGACTGCACTGTAGTGGCTCCTATACCGCCACCCTACCAGCCCATAGCACCTGCTACACCTTATCCTTTGCAGTTCTGTCTTACTTGCTGGTTGTCTGCTAGCTGAACTAATCTTACCAACTAGGAAGTAACTTGGACCTGCATAACTTGTTAACTAATTAACTAATGTAACTGATACATCTAATTACCTTCCTATTTATTTCGTTTGGGCTTAACAACCCCTCTAGCTTAAACTTCAGATGGGCTAGGACATAAGGCAAAGATTAGATTTAACTTGGGCTTACAACATGTAAATAGGCAATAGACCCAAAAATGACTTGCAAGTCTACATAGTAGTTAAAGGAGTCCCGTGTTAAAATGTGGACTATTAATATTCATCATCTCTTATTTACCCAATTTTAATTAGGCTAACAAAATAGCACTCCCATTATCCATATATTTTTAATAATTCTTGACAGAACATCATGAACTTTATTTATCACCAAATAATACTTTTTGAATGAACATCATGTTGGCTTTTCTTTTCATTCTTGATGTTTATATACATTATATTAATGTATATATCAACGTCACTCTATTTTCCCATCATAAGCTAGGATACTTACTAATCTAATAAATAGAAATTTTGTCACAATAAGAAGTAACAAAACAAACAAAAAAAAAATTATACACAAAATTAGACATTATATTAATTGTATATTACATAAGATTTTCTGAGTCATTACAATGGGTCCAAAGTAGAATGCCCGAAATTTTTCTGTGCTGAATTCTCAGTTCTTTCAAGAATATCGCTGCCAAGTGCTTTGTAGGTCAACAACTTCGGGCCAAATAATTGCCAGAAATACGTTTGTGAACTTCCCGAAGAACATACTCTTCTTTATATGGAGCCAAATGTTTGAGCAATGATGACAAAAAAGGTTCTTCGATAAAGATTCTCATTAATGAGAACAAAATTGACACTCTTGCACTTGGTCTACTTTTCCAGCATCTGATCCGAAGAAAAGACGCCGTATGCTCTCAAAGTTATAAGCATCCGTAGTAGCCAACTTCGATAATGCATCAACAATGGAATTATTATTGTGATCGACCCCTTGATAGCCTGCTGTACTGATGTACGAAACAAAATATCCATCTATATGCAATGTCCACGAACTCTGCTTCTGCTGAAGAACTACAACGGCTTTGTCGGACTCCTCAGTTTCTCTTTAATTATTATCAGCTTCAGAAAAGAATTGTTCGACCACAATGTCAACCGACCTTGGAAATATTTGCTGAAGTGTTCGGATTTCCAGGAGTGCGGCTTATAGATCTGCTTTGGTGACAAGTCCTTTGCTGTGGCGAGAACACTCAAGGCAGAGTGCCTTTTTTGCATTCTCGGGTGAATATCCTCCTGTGCTGCTCCTTTATCTGTTGTGACCATAATCCCAAGAACTGATAGGGTGAGATACCCACTTCGGGTAATTAGGAAAATGGTTGTTGGGTCTTTATCTACTCTGCTTTGACCATAATCCCGAAGACCAATAGGGCGGAGTACCCTCTTCGGTCAATTAGGGAAATGGCTGCTGGGTCTTCATCTACTCTGCTTCGACCATAATCCCGAAGACCAATAGGGCAAAGTACCCTTCTTCGGTCAATCAATCAGGAAAATGGCTGTTGGGTCTTCATCTACTCTGCTTCGACCATAATCCCGAAGACCAATAGGGCGAAGTACCCTTCTTCGGTCAATCAATCAGGAAAATGGCTGTTGGGTCTTCATCTACTCTGCTTGGACCATAATCCCGAAGACTAATAGGGCGAAGTACCCTTCTTCGGTCAATCAATCAGGAAAATGGCTGTTGGGTCTGCTTCGATCCGAGGACGGCCTCGAGATATGTCTTTAAAGTGTAGACTTCTTTCTAACTTGATCGGTCTGTCAGTCTGACCACTTCGGTATAGGATTCTAAGCAGTATGCCTTCTACCCTTTTTCGAACATGGTCAGGTCTTCTCTCGGCAGCAAAAATCAATCTTCTTCTAGCATCACCTTGGGTTCTCGAACGAGAACCCTCAGAAACCTGCTTGGAAGCAGTACCAGCATGAGCATTCTTTGAAGGACCAAATCAATCCTTGACAGATACTCATTGTGTAGACGAACTCATAGCCATCAGGTATCCTTTAGAGGTAACTGTTCTACTCTTTTTCACCATGGATTCCGACGTAGAGCAGCTACAATTTGTGATTGAAAACTTCAAGAACACTAGAACACAGCCCTCCTTCTAGCACCAATGTTAACGCCAGGATCTTTCTCCACGTCCCAATCACAAAAGACGTCCTGATCCTGCACAATAAACACAGTTAACACCAAAAGCTTGACGGCTTGGACCGTCAGGGGATAGCTCCGGCGTGAGAGTCAGTACAGGCAATCACAAGGTTAACAATGGAGGAATAAATATCTAGCGACTTGAGAGCAATAATTATGTGGTTACCTTCCACCGTCTGTCATCCTTGCTTTATATCTCCAAGGTCCGGTTTGTCCTGTATGCAACTGACTTTTCGGGCCCACAGTTTTTTTAGCCAACTAAACCCTGTCCAATCCTCATTAAATGCAATGCAGAGATGACAGTCAAAGTTCTATCCCCAATCTACACCGGTCAAAGCCCAAGTGGAACCATACTCATCTAGTAATTCGGCCCACTATCACAGCCCAATATCCCATAGGCCCTAAAATAAAGATAATATTCACCCAATGTGCCGGCCCAATGAACCGGCCTAATACTTTCAAGACCCACCTCAACATGTCTAAAGTATTATGGCCCAACAGTACTCCTGCTGGCTAATATTTAAGAAGGATGAAGAAGGATGTGGGAATAGGCTACATTATTTAAGAAAACCAAAAGAATGCATTCAACAACTTTCATGAGGTAACCATATATATATATGGTAAAAACTATATAATATATATATATATATATATATATATATATATATATATGTCATGTTGAGCATTTAGTTATAAAGTTCTAACATCTTTTACTATATATCATGTTAATTCACTACCAACGTTAGTTGTAACCAACGGTTGGCAAAAAGTTGAATGAATGGCTTTTTGCACTAGTGCTACTGTATGTCCAACTGTTTGGCAGAGATGTCAAACAGTTTTTCGCATGTTAGTTAATAAACACAGTTCGCCCAACTGTTTGACAGGCTATATATTGGCTACAATTAGCATTAGCTGCGGATTAAATATAATTATTGTTTTAAACTTAATTTAAAAATAATTTTATATTTTAAAATATCAAAATTTTATGTTGGGTCAAACTGGGTTGGATTTGGTCAAAATGGGTCGGGTTGAGGTCAAATTAGGCTGAAGGGACGGAAACACCAACAAAATACCACTTCAAGGACCTAACTGACGAAATTTGAACTTTAGGAATGACTTTAAAAGTGAGTGGCAACTTGCAAGGACAGAAGTGTCATTCAGCCGAAATTGAGTTATTATCATTAATCTCTTTTATTTAACCTAATTTATCCATATAAATACATACCACAACAATCTACCATCTTCTTATTATATTTTAATTTATTAATTGCACGTAAAAATTTATTATTAACAAAATGAATAATCCCGCCGCAATACGCGGGTTTATATCTAGTCTGAATTTGAATCTGATAATTAACATGTTGGAAATATCTTAAAACAAATTTTTATTATTTTACCCCTCTAAATAAATTTAATTTTTTTTTCTAAATTTATTTAATATTACTGTATATAATAGTTAACAATTGTAAAAAAAATCATTAAACCGCTCATTCAGCCCATTCAGCCAAAAAATGAGACTAAACCACTCAGTCCAAATCGTCTAAATGGTTGACCAATTTAGCCATTCAGACAATATTTTCAAAAAATAATGTCTGAATCGATTAGCCATTCAGCAGAAAACAAATAGTCCCTCAGTATATATAAACCTTATACAATATTTTTACGAGATATTATAATTTTTGTAAATATATTTGATATTAATTAAACATCCTAATCATAAATGGGAGGAAAATAAATATATATTAATAATAAATAAAAAAATAATGAGTTTTAAAAAAATACAAATGATTAAATTTTAATTGTCAATCTTATTAAAATAATTAATGAGTTTTAAAAATAGTTCATTAATGAATGAATGTTAATTTATTTATTTATAATAAATACAATAATCAATACTCTAAATTACAATTCAAATAAAATTTTATCATTTTTGAAATCCTAAATATTTTACATTTCAAAATGAATGCTCTAATTACAACTATAACTAGATTGAGAAAAAAATAACGAGTTTTAAAGTATAGTTCATTAATGAATGAATGTTAATTTATTTGTTTTTAATAAATACAATAACCAATAATCTAAATTACAATTCAAATAAGTTTTTATCAATTTTCACATCCTAAATTTCAAAATGAATGCTCTACTTATTAATGTTTAGATGTCCATTTTATGTGTATGGAGTAATACTGTAGTGTGTATGAATATTTATAATGTACAATTAGATTCAAAAGTTTACATTGAATATTTTATTTTTTCTCAAATACTTGATTAAAAATTTAATAATATGTTTATGGGAGTTTTGTTTATTATTTATCCTCAATTATACATAGATTACATAGTTATAAAAAAAATTATTTTATTTCATTATATTTATGGAGAGTACGAGTTATAATGTATGTGTGACAACTAGTTAATCCAACTTGGTCCAAAATTGACATTGGGCTTACTTTAAATATTTGGACTTCTTAATTCTAAATAATTGGGCAACTGAAAATAATAAATAGGGTCCTTTACAATAATATACAACATTTAGTAAGTAATTACACTATTAGTGCATCAACAAAATAATTATAAAATAATACATTTTCCCAAACTTATTTACAATATTAATGCAATTAGGATTCCTTAATTTAGGAAATTAATATAAGATTTAATTCACAATAATAAGGAAAACTAAAATCAAGGAGAAATAACTGCCATAATTAATAATTAAAAATCAAATATATTGGATCTAATAACAAAAACAAATTCAAATTCAAAATAAATAATTCAAATTCAAATATTCAAATCCGCTTCTCTTTTGCGTAATACTTTTCCTCACATTCTTCTTTGAAACCACAAGATTGTCAACCTTTTTGTCCCTCAATAATTTCTCTGCAATCACTTCAGTTCTTACATCAGCAACATTTATCATTTAAATCTGCAACAAGCCGTAATTCCTTATCATTCTTTTTCATCTCTTTCACTGCCTTTTCCTTCTCTTCCACAAAACAACCGAACTGGAAATTAAAACCTTAATCGTGGATATTTGATTTTTTATTATTTCTTCATGTCCAAAAATTTAAATTTCAATTTCATATCCAAAGAAAAATAAGAACACTGAATAGAAAAGAGAGAGATAAGAGAGTGAATGTAATGTTGATAACAAAACCTTCATACCAAGGTAACCAAACTTTTATACCAAGGTAACCAAATATTTATACCAAGGTAACCAATCTATCTGCACACCTGCAGTATGAATTGGTTATCTTGGTCTGAAAGTTTGGCAACCAACTGCATGAAGGTTTGACTACCAACTGCATTACATTCAAAATAAATTGGTAACTTAATAAAACAGAATTAGTTACCTTGGTATGAAGGTTTGGCTACCAATTGCACTATAAAAAAAATTACAGGCGTGGATGTGGATTGGTTACTTTGATATGAAGGTTTTGTTACCTTAGTATGAAGGTTTTGTTACCTTGATATGAATGTTTGCATAATCTTTTAACAAGTAATACCACTTTCAGAAACAGAGCAAGTGTGTCAAAGTTTAAAGAGCTAACACACTTAATAATCCTCTTTCTTGGTCTCAAGTTCGGCCCAATGTGCAATAGCCCATTCGTAGAACAGGTAATTGGGTTAAGTATTTGCTTATTGCAAAAGCAATTGAACTTTCTCTCACATCTCTGCTTTGTAAATTTTCAGCTCTGCATATGCTTCAATGGCAACATTCACTCTGTCATCACCAATTCACACCCCTTATTCTCTTCGCTTACTCTCTTCTTACTCTTCCCAAAATACCCCCACTCTCTCATTCTATTCACACACTAAACCCTCCTTTACCTTCCCCTTTACATCTCTCTCAGACCCAGAATCACATCTAAACCTTCCTATAGATTTACCGTTGTTTCAGCCCTCAACAAACTCTCTGAATCAGAATTGGTCGCCAGCATGAAAATGCGTCATCCTCACAGAGACAGAGGGGAAAGAAAAGACCACTTAGAAATTTTCTAATAAGGATAAAAACGAATAATAACGGAAAGAACGAGTTCCCTAATTGCATATTAATCCCCTAAATTAAGGAATTTTAATTGCATACTAATTCACTACAATAAGGAATCATAATTGCACTAAAATTGTAAATAAATATGGAAAGTGTATTAATTGTATAAATATTTTATGAGTATACTATTGTTGTAATTATTTTAAAAAATGTAATAGAATATGTAATTGATCCTAATAAATACCACCTCCACTCGAAAATTCATAAATGTGAATTAATATATTTAACTCTCCCTTCTAGATTAATTTTAAATTAATTCGACCTAACACATTTTAACAATAAAATTATAACAAGCTAATAGCTGTAGTTTTGTAAGTTAATATATATATAAGTTATTAACTATATATATAATTAATAACTTATTTAAGTTATTAATTAATAATATATATATATATAGTTAATAACGTATAATTAATAACTATATATATATATATATAAGTTATTAATTAATAACTTAGATTCATTAAAACCTTAAGTTATTAATTAATGTAAGTTATTAATGTACCAACAAGTAAAGAATAATCTTTGAATTTAATGAAATTTAAATCTTTTCTTTATAACTTTCTTAAAGTAAGTAATTAATATTGAATAATATATCAAGGACAAAAACCCGTTTTATAGGAGTAATATTGAAATATTGTGCAAGTACTATTTAATCCCAATCAGAGTGAGATAATATTTCTCCAAGTCAATTATCAATTGAAAAAGAAAAGAAAAGAAGTTCCATGGCAATGAAAAACTCATCCTTGTACTCTATTTTTGTCCTCTTTTGTCTGTTTGCTTGTTCTACATGTGAAAATTCTGTACGGACTGGGCAGAAGAGGGGTGTAAGTTTATACTTTCCCCTTCTATTTTTCGTTTTCCTTTTTTCTCTCACTTTTTTTTTTAAAAAAAATATATAATTGTTATCGGGTCATATAACTTTTCATCCAATTTTATTTAGTACATACTAACAAAAATAGTACATTTATGTCATATTTGTTTGAAAGAATTATAATCCCGAGAGTATATTCTCATGAATTATAATCCCAAGACTACTAGTATTCATAGGATTAAATAGTCATAGTTATATGTTTACATCATGTTAATGAATGCGATACAGATACCGGCTCCCACTTGGTGTGTGGCTAAGTTTACAGCGACAAATGAAGCACTTCAGGCATTTATAGACTTTTGCTGCTCCCAATTGGATTGCGCCGCTATACGGCCCGGTGGCATGTGTTATGAACCAAACAATCTAAGAGGCCATGGATCTTGGGCTCTTGATCTTTATTATAGGACCAACAAGAATTGCTTTCCGAATATTGGCATGCTAGTTTTTAAAGATCCTTGTAAGTCTCGATCATTAATCTCTATATATATGTATTTATTTTACTCTGACAATATCAATCGGCATGCATGTACTGTTTCATTAACTGCGAAAAAAAAACACTAGTAATAGATAGATATATATATATATATATATATATATATATATAATTTTGTACAACTGAATATTTGATTTTGTATTGATGGATGCAGCTTACGGGGACTGCCTTTATCTTTAATTATATTGCCGATGAGGGGTGAAAATGCAAGGGCAAGGATAATTCCTTCCTACCAATAAGGTGGTATGGTAATGTACCTGTTCTGCAGAAAACTGAGAATTAAATAAAAGAGTTTGTTATGTAATCATTTTAATCGGATGCAAATATTTACTATTCAATTAATAATACTTTTATTTGTTTATACAAACATACTGTTGAGGTGGGTAGGCTTTGACATACATACTTTTGATTAATTGAAACAAATATAATACTTAAAAATAAGTACAATATGAATAGCTCAACTATGAGCAGCTAATTAATGCAAAGAGGGAATTTATCATACACTGATACAGAGAATTATTAAATATATGTGTAGGACTATAAATATATAAAGGAACTTGCATTACTGGGTCTAATAACATAAGAAGTTAATTCGCGATATTTAATTTAAATTTAAAATAGATTAATTTATTCGACTTTAATCATCATAACTATGAATATTTTAATATATTTAAAAGGTATTACTATTTGCATGATTTATTATTTTCAAGTCTAATTGAAACACATTAGATTTGAATTTTAAAATATTTTAAATGGGCAATATAAAATTAATAATATATTTTAGAAAAGCTAGAGCAGTCACCAAATAATAAAATGGTGGTACCTTCTCAGTCCTATATATTTAGACCTTTTAACTCTTTTAGTTTTTCTCGTTAATGATCTTTTCAGGATTCAGTTAAGGTGAAGTTAACTAATTTCACCGTAGTAAATTCTATAGTTTTTTATTGCATGGATTATAAAAAATGTTGCAGTAATAATTTTTATAGCTTTTTATTGTATTGATTAATACAATATTTTTTATAATCCATGCATGCAATAAAAAGTTATATAAATTTACTATGGTGAAGTCGGTGTCAATTTCACCCTAATCAAATCTTTTTCATGAAAACATTAGCTTGAAAGGAAAAGGAAAGAATTGGAAATTAATAATATACGATGTAGCACAAAATCATCCTAATCTCTTTCTTTCATTTAATTTCGGTCTTAATAAATCGTAGTTTCGTAGCAAGATATATCGATTAGTTGACAAAACCCTTTTGGTACTGATCAACCATGTTTTAGTGAGTCATGATATATAATTAGGAGTAGGTAGCTCATTTTTGTGGGTATTACCAATTAATAGGGCTGTAAAGGTAATAATATTGGACGGTTGGACCTTATATAACAATTAATTTTTTTGCTTAATGTGTGTGAAATTTCAAAGAGCCACATAAAGTACAAGTTTTGTTTTCAACTTGTGCTAAGATCATGAATTTAACCTTTGATTTGAACATATCTATTAGGGTAGGTTCCAGCAAAAGTGAGGATTATCGAGCTTACAACATTTTTAATAATTTTTTTAAAAAAAACTTTAAAGTGATCATCGTGATCATATTCTTCGTAATCAAATCCTTAACTACACTCTGCGTTCCCAAAAAACTAGATTAATATTTATTTTTTTAATTTAATTTAAGATATTTTTAAATTTAAAATTGACATGATTCATTTAGATTTTAAAAAATTAAATCTTGTCAATATAGAACTTTTTACATCATTAAAAATAGTTTTTCTGACTATATTTTTTGTTACTCCACCCACTTCATAAAGTATTCTACCTAGTTTAACAACAGCTATCTAATATTTATGAAAGTCATAGAGGAGTGTAAGGAGGAGGAGAATTTCAGAACAGGCACAAAGAATGTTTGAAGAAATTGGTCGATTGCAGTTGGAGTTGCAGAGAATACAGTTTGATATACTGAAACTTGATGATGAAAAAGAAAGCAAAGGAAAAAGTAGAGTTACCGAGACCAAACGAATAGTCGATTATCTATCTGGTGGAGTAAGAAAAAGCCCTAGGCGTAAGAATGCACCATTTTGTGCGTGTATAGACCCTCCAACAAAGGGAGACTAAGCTATTTAAACTTAAGTCTGCAAATGGTAGAGTAACATATATACTTTTTTCCTCTTTGTCTATAAACTTTTCTTCCTAGAGATTTAGTTTGAAAGAAGTTGTAGTTTTTAATTTAGAGAAGCTCCTGTACATCTAAATATAAGGCCTCGTGCTATCAAAAGAATCTGTTCTCGAGTAGCTTGTTTCTGTTTCGCAGTTTTTACAGGTTTTTATTTTGAATAATGAATGCCCTTGTGGTGAGCCAATGTTTTTGGAAGAAGAAAAAAGAAGTTACTATTATTGTTGTGTAGTGTTTAAATTGACTTCAAAAGTAGTCAATTTTGATTCTATATTTTAAAAAGAAAGGAGTAGTTCGTGTAGTGTCCAAAGTGCCTGAAAATTTTGTGACTTGTATTTGAAAAATGAAACTGATGGATAAATTTAAAGCTGGTAATAACTTGATTCAACTACCTAGCTAGCTATTATTCAAGTCGATCAAGCCCCTTCATAGAAAGATTGCAGTGAGTTATGGGCGCCCAGTTAGTACTTGTTAACGCCGGGATCTTTCTCCACGTTCCAATCACAAAAGACGTTCTGATCCTGCACAATAAACACAGTCAACACCAAAAGCTTGACGGCTTGGACCGTCGGGGGATAGCTCCGGCGTGAGAGTCAGTACATGCAATCACAAGGTTAACAATGGAGGAATAAATATCTAGTGACTTGAGAGCAATAATTATGTGGTTACCTTCCACCGTCTGTCATCCTTGCTTTATATCTCCAAAGCCCGGTTTGTCCTGTATACAACTGACTTTTCGGGCCCACAGTTTTTTAGCCGACTAAACCCTGTCCAATCCTCATTAAATGCAATGCAGAGATGACAGTCAAAGTTCTATCCCCAATCTACACCGGTCAAAGCCCAAGTGGAACCATACTCATCTAGTAATTCGGCCCACTGTCACAGCCCAATATCCCATAGGCCCTAAAATAAAGATAATATTCACCCAATGGGCCGGCCTAATGAACCGGCCTAATACTTTCAAGACCCACCTCAACATGTCTAAAGTATTATGGCCCAACATTGTCCCTTAGTCTTTTATTAAACAGGAGGTTTAATGAAAGAGTATAAGTGGAATCGGTCCAGAATAAAAGGAATTATAATGAGATCAACAAAGGCCCAAGATACAACTTACCGAGGCCTAATAGAGAAGCCCACTCCGGTTAGGATATTTAGACCCAAAATCGGGCAACACCTCTTCCAATTCACCATCATTACTGTGAATTAACTGTGCCGCCTTCGATTACCGTGTAACCGTCAATATAAAAGGCAAACTTTACCAATTTTGACAATTTTACCTGCCAATTTGAATTTCGAACCTTGAAGCTTTCTCTCTACCATTCGAGCCTTCTTGGTATTCTCTGCAAATCGTTATCAATGGCGTCTCAAGATTCTGAGCAAGGTCATCCTCTGCTAGTGACACCAATTTGTTCCATTCCTCCAAACCCAAACTCTACCAAAAATACTTCAAGTTCTGATCAGGCTGCTGCAACGGCTAAGAAGAAACCAACAACGACATTCTCTCTCAGTCCTTCCGAATTCTATAGGAACAGAGAGCAGTATGTTCATGCCAACATCCCCTCGAAAGTTACCGAGGCTGACTTGGAAAGGCTTCGAACTCGTTGCCACATTTCGGATACCCACCAGATGAGAGTTCCCAGGTCTGGAGAACGAATGTACCAACGCCCTGAAGGATGGATGGCTGTTACGACGACCATTCTGGAGAAAGGGATCCGGTTCCCTCTACACTCCTTCGTGGTGACTCTATTAGGGTTTCTGGGTGTTGGGTTCGCCCAACTAATGCCGAACTCATATATTCATATTTTGGCATTCATTGCTCTATGCCACGAACTCGACGTCGAACCTGCGCTCGACTTCTTCTTTAGTGTATACAAGGTCGGTCAGTCCAGAGAGAAAGGATTAAAAACCATAAGCAAGCATTCTTCAAAGACAGGGGAGAGGTTCGAGAGATGCTCGTTAGTGAATACTCCTTCAAGCAACAAAGGATGGCATGAAAGATGATTTTTCGTTAAAGGACCCGAAGTCCTCTCCTTACCGGGCTGGGCCACAGATGAGAAGATTTCCACGGACTTCGGGGATGTTTCTGAAGAACGTGAGGCCGAGATGATAGAACTTTTGGACAATTTCTCGATGGAGGAATGGAACTATAAACTTCTTTCCAACCAAGCGTGGTTGTATAACCACAAACGTAAGTATGAATTCATTTTGTGAATATTTGAAATTTTTGTGATATAGATTCTGACGTAGAACTGGTAATCTTTTGTAGTAACTTTGATCAAACCATCTCTTTCGGAAGTGAAATACTTAGAAGATCTGTTAGCTGGAAAACCGGTAGAAGCTATTGTTGATTCTTCACAACATGAAGTCTCGTATGAAGAAAATGTAGCCGGCAAATCTGCAGGTGTTGATGCTGAACCGTCACAACCAGAGGCCTTTTCCAAATTCAACCCACCTACTGAAGTACCAACCAACGAGCCTCAGACCCATGCACCTGAAGATGACGAACCCCTTCTTCCAGAAAAAGTTCTTCAACTTCGTCGAAAGAAAAGAGCCATCCGAAAGCCTAGGCCGATCTCCATCCCATCAGATTCCGAAGATCTTTCCGAATCCGAACCGACCTTTAATCCGATACCTCCAACTATTAATCCAACACCTACTGCTGACCCAATATCACCGAACGATGATCTAATATCACCGAACGTAGATCCAGTACTGTAAGACCCCAGTTTTTATAAATAAAGATGAATTTTTATAATTATTTTTTTTAAATATTATGGAATAAATTTGATATAATGTTATAGTTGTGGGTAATATTTATAAATTTTGTAAAGTACGCAAGTTGTTATAAAATATTCGTTTGGTCGGAGAATATTCTTTTTGTCGGGAAATATTCGTACGACGGCACAATCATTGGTGGACCCCACAACGAAAGTATTGTCGTAGTTAGAAAACGACAAAATTATCTTTCTATAAAATAACGGCGGAGGTGTTACCGTTAAAACTGTTGAACTACTCGGTAGTAAAAGTACAGTAATACGCGTTGCTGCATAGTAGCACACGGTTTTGATTATTGATGCTTACGTGAGAAGTCACTCAGCTATACTCAATTATTGCTACAGTAATTGCTGCATCATATCTGTTATATTATTGATTCAATTATTGTCACAGTATCATCTGTATAATATGTTATATTATTTAAACAATAATTGAGACGACAAGTTATAAATGATTAATAATTGTTGAAAGATTAAATATGTGTTGATTAAAAATAAAATAATTTCTGGTAATTTTTATTCAATCCTTGATGTATATAAAGAGTCTATTATTAGACGTTTGTGGTAAGTTTAATTATTTATGGGGGGCCATATGTCATCATCTAAGAGTCTCTTTCATAAATAGTAATTACCTTCGTCAATAGTAATTACCTTCGTCAATAGTAATTATCTTCGTAAATAGTAAATACTTTCGTAAATAGTAATAAATCTTCTATAAATAGAGGCCTAGGGCTTCATTATTTTTCACGAATTCGTTCAAGCTATAGAGAGAGAAAGTATAGAGAGAGTAAGAGAGAAAGAAGAAGAGTATTCGGTTACTACACTACTGCAGTATTCAATCTCCTAATAAGGTAAGGGGTGTTATTCTTTCTTCTTGAAGAGAACTTATGTTATTCCATTCTTTGTTATTCTGTTGGAATAACCTGTAAAAGTGGCATACCCTATACATGACCTGTATACGCGGTATACCCTATACTTGGTGAAATCCTTATGTTATTCCATTCATTATTATTCTGTTGGAATAACCTGTATACGCGGAATACACTATACTTGGTGACATCCATTTACTATTCTGTCTTTATATTTCTGTCGGAATATCCTGTCTGTGCTATACGCCGGACCTGGTTCCGTCTTTATTATTATTCTGTTGGAACATCCTGTCTGTGTGTTTTATGCCGGACCTAGTTCCATTCTTTATTATTCTGTTGGAATATCCTGTCTGTGCGTTTTACGCCGGACCTGGTTCCGTTATTTATTATTCTGTTGGAACATCCTGTCGGTGTGAATTTCACCTGACCTGGTTCCGTTATTATTATTCTGCTGGAATAACCTGTCTGTGCGGTCTATCGCATGCATGGTGATTTCTTTTGTTATTCCATTCTTTATTATACTCAGTTGGATAAAACTTTGACTTCTATACTCCATGAAATTAGTGGGATATCCTTGATATTTGCGCTTCATCCAGTATCTTTCCATGGAAATATTCTTCTGAGTATTCTTGAATTTTACACCACAAAACAGTATCGTGTTGACAATTTGGACGTTAATAATTCCTGGATAAAATAATTCTTGAACTTGTTTTTATTGAATTCTTATATCATTGTCATCATCCTCATGTTTATATTTTGTTGAAAGTCATCTGTGGCCTGTAGTGCTTAGATGGACTTGGTATGATTATGACCAGGGATTATTCGGTGTAATCATGACCGTAATATTACAAATGATGTAAAAATTAAAAATTCTCATTGGCCCGTAGTGCATTGATGGACAGTTGTTGGCATGATCATGACCATTAATGAATACACAAATATTCTTGGCCGTAGTGCATGAATAATTGTGGTCGTGATACTAAAGAATATCCTTGGCCGTAGTGCAGGGGTGATTCGATGATGTGGAATATTTATAAGCTGAGTCTCAGCTATAACAGTGATGAAAAACCTTTTAAATCATAAAAGATAGTAAATTTTATTTTCTACTTGACTCTTTTAATGGATTGCTGATTCTGCTGCCGTTAAACTTGATGTTTATTATATTTTATCAGTTTAACACTGTTGAAGGCTAATGATAATTTATTCTGCATTATCTTAGTCATAATATTTCTTACTGGGCTAGTTGAGCTCACCCTTTCTTTCACTGTTCTCTTCAGGAAATGAGAATATAGCTGGGACGAGTCGGGGAGCGGAGTGATGGACCAGAGAATAGTATTAGTAGTCCTCATTATTCTGTTAAATAGTGTGACAATAATTGTGTTGAGGACTCCTTTTGAGTTTGTATGATCTCTAGTAGACAATTATTGTATTCAAACTCACAGTTGTATTTTGTCGTATTATACACGACAGTGGTATTAGTAAGTTGTATTTGAATTCTGTACCATGTATCTGACGACTCAAGATGGGTGGTGTATACCTAATTTTGGGGGCGTCACACCCTCAGTATATATAAACCTTAGACAATATTTTTACGAGATATTATAATTTTTGTAAATATATATTTGATATTAATTAAACATCCTAATCATAAAGGGGAGGAAAATAAATATATATTAATAATATATAAAAAAATAATGAGTTTTAAAAAAATACAAATGATTAAATTTTAATTGTCAATCTTATTAAAATAATTAATGAGTTTTAAAAATAGTTCATTAATGAATGAATGTTAATTTATTTATTTATAATAAATACAATAATCAATACTCTAAATTACAATTCAAATAAATTTTTATCATTTTCGAAATCCTAAATATTTTACATTTCAAAATGAATGCTCTAATTACAACTATAACTAGATTGAGAAAATATAACGAGTTTTAAAGTATAGTTCATTAATGAATGAATGTTAATTTATTTATTTTTAATAAATACAATAACCAATAATCTAGATTACAATTCAAATAAGTTTTTTTATCAATTTTCACATCCTAAATTTCAAAATGAATGCTCTACTTATTAATGTTTAGATGTCCATTTTATGTGTATGGAGTAATACTGTAGTGTGTATGAATATTTATAATGTACAATTAGATTCAAAAGTTTACATTGAATATTTTATTTTTTCTCAAATACTTGATTAAAAATTTAATAATATGTTTATGGGAGTTTTGTTTATTATTTATCCTCAATTATACATAGAATACATAGTTATAAAAAAATTATTTTATTTCATTATATTTATGGAGAGTGCGAGTTATAATATATGTGTGACAACTAGTTAATCCAACTTGATCCAAAATTGACATTGGGCTTACTTTAAATATTTGGACTTCTTAATTCTAAATAATTGGGCAACTGAAAATAATAAATACTACCTCCACTCGAAAATTCATAAACGTGAATTAATATATTTAACTCTCCCTTCAAGATTAATTTTAAATTAGTGTTTTTGACTTGGTCCGCTTCTTGGTCCGTTTTTTTGGTCCGCTTTAGATCCTGCCTATATATATATATAGGTTATTAACTTTATATATAATTAATAACTTATTTAAGTTATTAATTAATAATATATATATATATAGTTAATAACGTATAATTAATAACTATATATATATAAGTTATTAATTAATAACTTAGATTCATTAAAACCTTAAGTTATTAATTAATGTAAGTTATTAATGTACCAACAAGCAAAGAATAATCTTTGAATTTAATGAAATTTAAATCTTTTCTTTACAACTTTCTTAAAGTAAGTAATTAATAGGATTAATATTGAAAAATATATCAAGGGCACATAAACCCGTTTTATAGGAGTAATTAATAGGAGTAATATTGAAATATTGTGCAAGTACTATTTAATCCCAATCAAAGTGAGATAATATTTCTCCAAGTCAATTATCAATTGAAAAAGAAAAGAAAAGAAGTTCCATGGCAATGAAAAACTCATCCTTGTACTCTATTTTTGTCCTCTTTTGTCTGTTTGCTTGTTCTACCTGTGATAATTCTGTACGGACTGGGCAGAAGAGGGGTGTAAGTTTATAATTTCCCCTTCTATTTTTCGTTTTCCTTTTTTCTCTCACTTTTTTTTAAAAAAATATATATAATTGTTATCGGGTCATATAAATTTTCATCCAATTTTATTTAGTACATACTAACAAAAATAGTACATTTATGTCATATTTGTTTGAAAGAATTATAATCCCGAGAGTATATTCTCATGAATTATAATCCCAAGACTACTAGTATTCATAGGATTAAATAGTCATAGTTATATGTTTACATCATGTTAATGAATGCGATACAGATACCGGCTCCCACTTGGTGTGTGGCTAAGTTTACAGCGACAAATGAAGCACTTCAGGCATTTATAGACTTTTGCTGCTCCCAATTGGATTGCGCCGCTATACGGCCCGGTGGCATGTGTTATGAACCAAACAATCTAAGAGGCCATGGATCTTGGGCTCTTGATCTTTATTATAGGACCAACAAGAATTGCTTTCCGAATATTGGCATGCTAGTTTTTAAAGATCCTTGTAAGTCTCGATCATTAATCTCTATATATATGTATTTATTTTACTCTGACAATATCAATCGGCATGCATGTACTGTTTCATTAACTGCGAAAAAAAAAAACACTAGTAATATATATATATATATATATATATATATATATATATATATATATATATATATATATAATTTTGTACAACTGAATATTTGATTTTGTATTGATGGATGCAGCTTACGGGGACTGCCTTTATCTTTAATTATATTGCCGATGAGGGGTGAAAATGCAAGGGCAAGGATAATTCCTTCCTACCAATAAGGTGGTATGGTAATGTACCTGTTCTGCAGAAAACTGAGAATTAAATAAAAGAGTTTGTTATGTAATCATTTTAATCGGATGCAAATATTTACTATTCAATTAATAATACTTTTATTTGTTTATACAAACATACTGTTGAGGTGGGTAGGCTTTGACATACATACTTTTGATTAATTGAAACAAATATAATACTGTTATAAAATTATGTCTAGATTCATAATTTAATGGATGTCTAGTAACTCCCATGTCCATTGAATTTTGTAACTCATGACTCTTTAGTTTTATAACTTACTAGTAGTATTGATGATCTTACTTCTATAAATATGACAATTGTAAAGTGATGGAGTTATATACATAGATTATGAAAATACTCTCTCTAATTATCTTCTTTTGGTCATCTTGTTTTAGTTATCTTTCATAACATTTTATAACACGTTATCAGCACGATTTGCTTCTCACTTTCGTCTTAAATCAGATAATCATATTTGGTTTGTTGGTAAGAAGTAGAAGGTACAACTCTCTCTCTCTCACTATATATATATATATATATATAATATATGTTATATTCTGTTATTACCACCATATGAATAAGAGGTGATAAGGTATTATAGTGTCTTGTATATATATTTTGTCTATTATCTCTGCACCACCAATATGTCCAGCGTCCACTAGTACTCTACAGCTAATGGTGTGAAATAGGTCATGAAATAACATTGACCACACAACTGAATAGATCTGTAGTAAGGTGTACAATTTGAGATGTTGATAGGCATATAGCATTTTTATAACAGTATCAGGTAACAAAGATATTTTGGCGAAGCACATGTAGACGAATGCACATTTTTGAAATTATGTGAGCACTACAATTCACACAGCAAATTAAATTGATACTCTGGACTGAACAATTTTACACTATTATACAAATAACATGAGCACGGGTGGATAAGTCAACCGTGCGAACTTAGGAGCGTCACGACAGTTAACATACGTTCTTGGTATCACTAATTACACTTAATACGGTTACGGACTAGCAATTACTATTATACTAGTAAGGTACGAGCAACTGCTAGTGTCATGTTACTAATTTAGTGATAATCATGTTTAAGGGGTGTGTGGGTTGCTATGTTCACAGTTGTAGGTGTAAGCATGTAATTAGTAAATAGTTGTTTGTAGTATCTATGTTCAAGTGCTAGTTATATCTACACTGCGGTTGGTTCTTCAAACAGTACATACTTCACTATTTGCTTCATTATGTGACAACCATTGGCCATATAAGTTGGGTGTTAGACAAATTTTATAAATGATAATGTAAGTTATCATATCATGATGTTATTACGTTTTATAACAGCTAAGACCATGCATCATTGTATTTTTAATGACGTTTTGTCATTCAGTAAATTTAATTGAAAAAAAAATAGTTATACATCATGTTTGATATTCATGCACATGTGGATAATTATAATAAACTAAATTTCTAATGATTTTTGACATATTTTTGTATGAAGTTACAATGACAAATATACTTAGTAATGTTGGTTTGTTATTTAGTTTTAGTGGAAAATATTTAGTTTCGTATTTTACTGCATTTTTATAAATTGTTTCATTATAATTAAATCTAAACATATATAATTATTTAATTTGATGAGAAATATGCTTAGTTATTTAATATTCAAATCTTATAAATTTGAATTTGTTGCCCTTGATTTATATCGAGCAAGAATTATTTGTAATGGGATCTTGATGCTGAGATTCATATAAAGGCAAAGAACCTTGGAGATACAATTATACTTGACAATCATGCATCCCTGCACGATCATGCAAAATTAATGATTTTTATTCGCTATCATCTCCGTGAAAAAAAAAATTAAAAGTTGAGTACATTAATTACAGTAAAAGACTCACTTGTATTATGAAATGATTTGAAGGAAAGATTTTAAAAGCTCATTATAATTGGTTGCACCTGAAGTTGCAAGATTTTAAAAGTGTTGAGTGAAAAACACTGATGAAGACATGTTAGAGAAAATATTTATTTTCATGCCTCGAATATGCTCTTGTAGCAGCAATATCAAGAGCAAAAGTTCATAATATATTTCCTGAAGCGATAAAGTAAATTATATTCCTAGAAGTGATATCATTTCTTCTAGTGGTAGTACAAAATAATAAGTTTTTGCTAAAAAACCAACAATCTCGCTCGACCGATTCTATTACATTCCTTGAAGTGAATGGAACCTCATTTGATAATTATAGAGGAAATTATGGTTGTAGTTGTGGTAGTGGACTTGAAAAAAACAATCAATATATAAAAGGGAATGTACACGTTGTACTCCTAAACACTTGGTAGATTTGTACCAAGACTCTATAAAAGAAAAGAAAATGGAATGATCCTGAAGATCCCATGAATTATTTTGACTTTTCAAAATGGAGTGGATATAACTAATTTTGATATCTATGGTTTCCTTGATGATATGTTGATAGAAATGTTCGTACTAATTAATTATTTTTATTTCATTATATTATGACATTATAAATATTTTTATTATATATTTTATTTATGTTTCAAGTAATAAAGTTAAATTTATGTTTTGCATATATGAAGTTGTATGGGCTAGAAGCTCATCAAACTTAATTAAAGTCTCTGGAAGAGCGATTATAATATTGTCAAAGAGCACAAAACTTTGTATTGATGATTCTTTATATTCTTCTGAGGCAAGCAGAAATTTGCTCAGTTTTAAGGATATACGTTATAATAGTTATTATATTGAAATCAATAACGAAGGTAGTGAAGAATTTCTTTATATTACTTCAATAGTATCGGGCCAGAAGCTCATATTAGAAAAATTATATATTTTCTCTTCTGGGTTATAATGAGAATAGTTGAAACAAATGTTGTAATACACCAGAAGTGTGCAATACACCAGAAGTGTTTAGATCCAAATGTTTTTATGATTTCTAGGATCAATAATAATGCATTGAATTATTGAAAACTCCCATGAACATCCTTTAAAGAACCATAAGATTCCTTTACCTGTTGATTATATCAAAGTAAATTAATTACCAAATTATCACATTTAATTATTGTTATTTGGTGTTCATCTTCTAAGAAAGAATTTAGAGTGATATTTTTAAGGTATATTTTGAGGATAGTTATTTTAATAGTCTTCCCACCATTAGGGGGAGAAAAGATCGTTGCCTGAAGCACGACAGGAGATTAATTGGAATGTTTCGTTGCCTAAAGCATGACGTGAGATCGTTGCCTGAAGCACGATGAAAGATTAATTAGAATGTTTCAAATCCTGATTCTCATACAAATCAATATGAACTAGAAGTTCAAAGGATTATTCATTTGCAATAAATTGCAAATCAATTACTAGAATTATTCACCGATAATAAGAAAAGTGTGATATCTCACATTTTAGCTGCTAATACTCTAGAAGAGATTGAAGTCCCTGTAGGACAATTAGTTAATACAACAGCAAATTGAATCAAAGTCACACTTGAAATATGGAAGAATGATCGGTGTTAAAAAATAAAATTTTCCAGAAGAAGAAAGTACAAGAAAAATAAGTTGCAGCCTATAAAGAGGCTATACCAATGAAACAGGCTACAAAATTTATCAATCTATCCAAAACTTATGAACAAAAATCTCCTGTAAATAAAACTCTTGAAGAGTTATTCCCTGAAGAGGATGAGTTATCCCCTGAAGAGGATCAGGTACCTGAAAATAACGAGATCTCGATACATTATGTATATAAAGGAGACGTATATATTGGATAGAAATAAAATCGTTGTCGACAAAATTTTCTATGGATATTACCAGAAGTAATGATCATATATATGAACCACAAATCGTTGATGCATGTAGAAATATTTGACCAATGTAGAAAGAGGCGATTCAAGCATAATTAAATTCACTAAGTAAATGTGAAATTTTTGGATCTGTAGTCCGAACACCTAAAGGTGTAATGCCTGTTGAATACAAATGGGTATTTGTACGAAATAAGAAAAATAAGCGCGACTTGTTGCACAAGGTTTCTCGCAGAGACTTGGTATTAATTATGGAGAAACATTTGCTCCTGTAATGGACGCAATTATAGTCAAATTTTTAAATAGCTTGGTAGCAAAATAAAATTTGGATATGCGATTAATGTATGTTGTTACAACATATCTGTAAGGATCATTAGATAATGATTATATATACATAAAAATCCCTGAAGGATATAAAATGCCTGAAGCATATAATTCTACATCTCGAAGTATGTATTTTAAGTTACAAAGATCCTTATATGGGTTAAAGCAATTCAGATGCATATTGTGGAATAATCGCCTAAGTTGATATCTTTTGAAAGAAGGATTTGAGAATAATCCAATTTGTGCATGCATTTTTATCAAAAAATCATAATCTGGATTTGTTATTATTATTGTATTTATTGATGAAAGATCTTGCTCCAGAAGAGTCGACAAAAACAACTAATTTAAGATGAAAGATATTGGTAAGCCAAATTTTTGTCTTGGTCTACAAATTGAACTCTGAAATTCTTGTTCATCAATAAACATACACAGAAAAAGTCCTGAAGTAACTTTACATGGATAATGTTAATCCTTTGAGTGCTCCAATGATGGGTTGGTCACTTGATATCAATAAATATTCATTTTGACCACAAGAAAATGATTAATAAACTTTTGGTCTTGAAGTACCATATCTTTGTGAAATTGGTGTTTTGGTCCTGAAGTACTATATCTTAATGTAATTGGTACTTTGATGTATCTTGCAAATTTAAAGACTTGATATAACATTTGCAATTAACTTACTAGCAATGTATAGTTATGCACCAACTCGAAGATATTGTAATGAAATTAAACCTATTTTATGTTATCTTTGTGAGACTATTGATTTGGGATTATTTAATCCAAATGGTGATAGAACCAAGCATATTGCACCAAAATTATTTTATTATACACATGAGCCCCAGAAGAATGACAATATTGATCATGTGATAATTTGGTTGATATATTCATTAAGTCATTACCAACTATGATTTTGAAGAAGATGGTGCACAATATTGACATACTTCGACTTAATGATATTTTTACTATGAACAATGAAAATTCTATGAACTTTTGAAGGGGAGTAAAAAGGATATGTGCTGATTGTACTCTTTTTCCTTCGCTAAGGTTTTTTTCCCACTGGGTTTTCCTTTGAAAGGTTTTAATGAGGCAATCTCAAGGCACTAGAAGTTATACAAGAATATTGTACTCTTTTCCTTCGCCAAATTTTTTTTTTCCCACTGGGTTTTTATTTGGCAAGGTTTTTAACGAGGCATATTCTTAGAAAATTGCTACAAAAGAACTCCATCCATTCTGTATGTAGACAGTACTGCATGTATAGCTCAATTAAAAGGAGGATACATCAAAGGAGATAGAACAAAGCACATCTCAAAACGCACATGACCTTGATAAATGTGGTGACATTGATGTTCAGCAAATTCGATCAAAAGACAATCTAGCAGATTTGTTCACCAAAGCATTACCAACTGCAACGTTTGAAGGATTACATCGCAATATTGGAATACGACAGCTGAAGAACTTAAGGATACATTCATGAGGGGGAGTTAATACGCGCTGCACTCTTTTTTCCTTAACCAAGGTTTTTTTCCCATTGGGTTTTTCCTGATAAGGTTTTTAAGGAGGCAAATTTCAATGCGTATAGCTATACAATAGACATCCAAGGGAGAGTGTTATAAAATTATGTCTAGATTCATAATTTAATGGATGTCTAGTAACTCCCATGTCCATTGAATTTTGTAACTCACGAATCTTTAGTTTTATAACTTACTAGTAGTATTGATGATCTTACTTCTATAAATATGACAATTGTAAAGTGATGGAGTTATATACATAGATTATGAAAATACTCTCTCTAATTATCTTCTTTTGGTCATCTTGTTTTAGTTATCTTTCATAACATTTTATAACAAATACTTAAAAATAAGTACAATATGAATAGCTCAACTATGAGCAGCTAATTAATGCAAAGAGGGAATTTATCATACACTGATACAGAGAATTATTAAATATATGTGTAGGACTATAAATATATAAAGGAACTTGCATTACTGGGTCTAATAACATAAGAAGTTAATTCACGATATTTAATTTAAATTTAAAATAGATTAATTTATTCGACTTTAATCATCATAACTATGAATATTTTAATATATTTAAAAGGTATTACTATTTGCATGATTTATTATTTTCAAGTCTAATTGAAACACATTAGATTTGAATTTTAAAATATTTTAAATGGGCAATATAAAATTAATAATATATTTTAGAAAAGCTAGAGCAGTCACCAAATAATAAAATGGTGGTACCTTCTCAGTCCTATATATTTAGACCTTTTAACTCTTTTAGTTTTTCTCGTTAATGATCTTTTCAGGATTCAGTTAAGGTGAAGTTAACTAATTTCACCGTAGTAAATTCTATAGTTTTTTATTGCATGGATTATAA
Source organism: Panax japonicus (assembly GCA_020205505.1). Taxonomy (NCBI): domain Eukaryota; kingdom Viridiplantae; phylum Streptophyta; class Magnoliopsida; order Apiales; family Araliaceae; genus Panax; species Panax japonicus. The sequence goes on from CM035106.1 coordinate 50,044,249, forward strand.
AAAATGTTGCAGTAATAATTTTTATAGCTTTTTATTGTATTGATTAATACAATATTTTTTATAATCCATGCATGCAATAAAAAGCTATATAAATTTACTATGGTGAAGTCGGTGTCAACTTCACCCTAATCAAATCTTTTTCATGAAAACATTAGCTTGAAAGGAAAAGGAAAGAATTGGAAATTAATAATATACGATGTAGCACAAAATCATCCTAATCTCTTTCTTTCATTTAATTTCGGTCTTAATAAATCGTAGTTTCGTAGCAAGATATATCGATTAGTTGACAAAACCCTTTTGGTACTGATCAACCATGTTTTAGTGAGTCATGATATATAATTAGGAGTAGGTAGCTCATTTTTGTGGGTATTACCAATTAATAGGGCTGTAAAGGTAATAATATTGGACGGTTGGACCTTATATAACAATTAATTTTTTTGCTTAATGTGTGTGAAATTTCAAAGAGCCACATAAAGTACAAGTTTTGTTTTCAACTTGTGCTAAGATCATGAATTTAACCTTTGATTTGAACATATCTATTAGGGTAGGTTCCAGCAAAAGTGAGGATTATCGAGCTTACAACATTTTTAATAATTTTTTTTAAAAAAACTTTAAAGTGATCATCGTGATCATATTCTTCGTAATCAAATCCTTAACTACACTCTGCGTTCCCAAAAAACTAGATTAATATTTATTTTTTTAATTTAATTTAAGATATTTTTAAATTTAAAATTGACATGATTCATTTAGATTTTAAAAAATTAAATCTTGTCAATATAGAACTTTTTACATCATTAAAAATAGTTTTTCTGACTATATTTTTTGTTACTCCACCCACTTCATAAAGTATTCTACCTAGTTTAACAACAGCTATCTAATATTTATGAAAGTCATAGAGGAGTGTAAGGAGGAGGAGAATTTCAGAACAGGCACAAAGAATGTTTGAAGAAATTGGTCGATTGCAGTTGGAGTTGCAGAGAATACAGTTTGATATACTGAAACTTGATGATGAAAAAGAAAGCAAAGGAAAAAGTAGAGTTACCGAGACCAAACGAATAGTCGATTATCTATCTGGTGGAGTAAGAAAAAGCCCTAGGCGTAAGAATGCACCATTTTGTGCGTGTATAGACCCTCCAACAAAGGGAGACTAAGCTATTTAAACTTAAGTCTGCAAATGGTAGAGTAACATATATACTTTTTTCCTCTTTGTCTATAAACTTTTCTTCCTAGAGATTTAGTTTGAAAGAAGTTGTAGTTTTTAATTTAGAGAAGCTCCTGTACATCTAAATATAAGGCCTCGTGCTATCAAAAGAATCTGTTCTCGAGTAGCTTGTTTCTGTTTCGCAGTTTTTACAGGTTTTTATTTTGAATAATGAATGCCCTTGTGGTGAGCCAATGTTTTTGGAAGAAGAAAAAAGAAGTTACTATTATTGTTGTGTAGTGTTTAAATTGACTTCAAAAGTAGTCAATTTTGATTCTATATTTTAAAAAGAAAGGAGTTGTTCGTGTAGTGTCCAAAGTGCCTGAAAATTTTGTGACTTGTATTTGAAAAATGAAACTGATGGATAAACGGGTCATATAACTTTTCATCCAATTTTATTTAGTACATACTAACAAAAAGCCTGCGAACAAAAATTAGCTACTCTGAATATTCGTTTTGTTGCTGAGACCGAAGCTCTGAAGACTACCAAAGAGGGGCTTGTTGTAGCCAATTGGAACTTGTTAACTCAACTCAACGAAGTTCAGACGAAGGCTCGATCTGATAGGAAAGTTCATAAGGCCAAGCGTCGCAAGCTTCGTGGCAAGGTAAAGGCACTTCGAGAACGAGACCCTCTTTTGACCGAGGACTTGATCAAGCAAATACAGGCGGATTACCGCACATCTGACGAGCTCGGTGCAGAGATTTTGAAGGTATATTATGAAGGGTATGAAGAGTGCCGGAGTCGGGTCAAGGAAAAAATGGTGGCTGCCCAACTGGATCCATCTTTGCTAGACTCCGAAGATGAAGTTGCTAGCTGAAAATGATCTTATTTCCTTCAATTTATAGGACTTGTGTAAAAAGTTTCTGATTTTGTAATTTAATGAAATATCAACTTCATTCCTTGTTACTTCTGTGAGAACATTTCTTGTCAATAATGGATCATCAATCAACTTGAAAACTGTGCAAGTGCCTCTTATCTTAAACCTTAGTTAATAATTAAGCAAACTATATAATAGTTAAGAACAATGATAAAATAATCCGAACTCAACACTTGAACAAAATAAAGTAATGCATACTTATCGTTACCGAAGTGTGAGGTCGGTCATGTGTGAAGTGAATTCGGCTGATCCTCCTTGCACCATCAAAATCTTGTTCACCACTTGGGGTAGAACAAGTATATAAGATCATTTGTTTACCACTCGGGGTGAAACAATTATATAAGGACCAAGATATAAGGATCAAGATATAAGGACCTTTGTCTACCACTCGGGGCCTGACAAAGTCTAAGGATGACACTTTCCTACCACGAAGGTCCTGACAAGGTCTAAAGGACCACCTGCCGAAGAGGCTACCATCGAATGGTCAGCGAGTCCTCCCGAACCTCTTATCAAAACCAAAAGATGACATTCGCCTACCTCGAAGGGCCTGACAAGGTCTGAAGGACAACGCTTGCCTACCACGAAGGGCCTGACAAGGTCTAAGTGTCGACAATTGCCTACCACGCAGGGCCTGACAACGTCTTAAGGATGACACTTGCCTACCACGAAGGGCCTGACAAGGTCTAAGTGACCACCTGCCAATAAGGCTACCATCGAATGGCCAGCTAGTCCACCCGAACCTCCTAACACCGATGACGTTTGCCTACCACGAAGGGCCTGACAAACTCATAAGGACCACCTGCCGAAGAGGCTACCATCAAATGGTCAGCAAGTCCTCTCGAACCTCCAAACACCGAGGTGGCATTTACTGTGCCTGTCATACTATGGACGAGCTACTGAAGTCCCTCATGAATGTTTTAAACTTCGATCCCATGAGCTGGCATCTGTTAACCTGATCCCTAGGCAATGGATCCAGTACGACTACCCCCCAGACAGCAAGAGGTATAGGAGATAAAATCGAATATAGCCTTTTGGTGGCTGATGTGGGATCGAACTATTTAGATGACAGAACTATCCACCTAAATCCTCCGAATAACATGTGCAGCGTCGGACGGCATCCGAAATTCCTCAATAGTAGGAGATGGGTGTGACACCCCCAAATCCGGGTTGACTTTAACTCGGGTTTGGTGCTCACGATACTAATATACCCATTCATATTAAAAGAAAACTATCTTATATTACATAACTTAAATCCCAGGTTCTATAGACCTTTACATAACTTACGAATTTAATATCATTACACAACATAGTATTAACAATATTTATTACATTTACTACTTAAATAAGACATGCGCTTAATTAAAGACTATTCAACAACTTTGCTCTTTCCCTTGTCTTTTCCAGATGGACCAGAAACTTCATTCTTAACTGAAAACATTATATTTAACGCAAGGGTGAGCAACAAGTTTGCTCAGCAAGGAAATAAGCAGCAAAATATAATGGAACAGAAATATTATATTAATAAGGATTCAATAACAAATACTGAACAAGATACTTCTTTAAAAGTGTTGAGTTGAAAAATTAGACTTTAGCATGTTGTAAGGTCAAATGACCAGTGAACTCTTTACTAGAATTGACAGTAATAATACTACAATTCATGGATACATACAGTTTATAAAAGCTGTTTTATATCCTAGACTCGTACTTTAGGGGATCAACCTAAGTACCCTATATTGTGCACAACATAATAGTCTAATGACACTTTATATGTCCTTCGGAATCATATGTCCGGTACAATATTCCCCTATAAAAGGGTTGTTCGTTCACAGTATTATATAAGAATCCATACCATAACGACAAAATGGTTTGGAAAGCATTAAATGATAACTTCATGAATAATATATCTCAACATTTGTCTAACCGAAGTAATGGTATTGACATACTTTCAATGTAAACTTATTCAAGATAGAAAAGTTGATATTCTATTCTTTTGAAGCTGATTGGAATAAAAAGGCTATTTAACCTTATATTATTCATAAATAAGGACAGATAGTTCAGAAATTAAAGAACCTGTCCACTGCAGAATAATTGCTCAATAAAGAGTAAGAGTTAAAAACTTGCCTTATTTGTAGACTATTGATAGGATTCAGCTTAATATGTTCTCACAAAATCCTACACAATTATTTATATTAACAAGCATGTTAATCACATAGCTAAGTTATATAGTTTGTAAACTCACATACCACATAATTTCAGTGATCATTGTTGTAGTTAAATTCCAACATTTTATACATTTTTCAAATATCTCATCCATGCTTTCATAATAGACATTTTTCACTTTGATGGGGTTCAACATACTTACAACAAGTAATGGAGATCACATTACAGTTATTTATTTAGATTAACCAAGTATGTTAGTCATATAGCCAAGTCATATATCATGTATTTTTAGTGATCATGGTTAGATTTCCTATATTTGATATATTTTTCAAATATCTCACCCATGTTTTTATTCTCACCATTTTTCTCTTTAATGGTGTCACATCCAACCTATATAATGCTTGTATTATTAGGCTTTAACACATGGGTGTTTTTAATTCTAGCATACAAAAATGTTTTTGTAACTTTATTAGAGATATCACCAATTTACATGCTCAACACATTTGTTTGTTTAGAATTTGTAAATGATTTGTAAGCTTCTTAATCACATCACAAAGCCCAAAAACTGCTATAGCAGTTCGGTTGCTCTAATTTGCTGCTGCCTAATGGCAGTGGCTCATTCTTCTTTTCTAATCCCATGTTCCTTTAAGTCTTACCATGAATCTGTAATACTTCATGAGATTAACAGTTTTTAAGTTTTAACAATAAGGATCTTAAGGTAGTTTAAGTTATTTTTAGCTTTAACTGACTTTGGCAAGCTTATCACTGCAATAGCAGTTAAGTGAGGCCACTATTGTTGTTGACTGCTAGGCAGTCCCATGATTTTTTTATCACCTTTTCAGTCTCAACTTGCAAACCTACTCAAACTACATCGAATGATTAGCTTCCTAAAATTACAACTCTCAACCAACATGGTTACCTAAACTGTTTTAGCAGTTATTTGCTATCAACTACTGCTGCACATAGGCAGCAGCCCTCCCTTCTTGCCAACTGCTGCTGCACATAGGCAGCAGTTGTACTTGTTTATTTCCAGGCTTTGAATTCTTCCTAATCTTAGTTTACTAGTACTTTATTCGAAAGTCATACAACTAACATTTTTAACTTATTGGGGTAGTTCTAAATCTGCAATAACCTACATTATTCAATCATGTTAGCTACCAGATCTTTGCAACTGCAATTGGAGGAAGTCAGATGAGGAGAAACAGCAAATCCCCACATTTAGTCTCCAATTCTCTAAATTTTAGCTTGCCATTTACAGATTTTAGTAAACTAAAATTCTGGTTTATATAGGTAAGTGTATTCACCTATTTAGCAAAATAAGCACTGTATGGTTTAGTTTCTTTAATCGCATTGACTGAGGACTCAAGAGAGTCCCCAGCTCATGCCAACTGAGAGCTTGAAAAGCTGCAACTATTGCACAAGACTGTTGTTACCGTGGACAGCAACTGAACCACTGATTTCATACCGTCTTTGGCTTGAAATTGAGTTTTCATTTTGGTTTGGCATGTTGATTCACTTTGTTTATAAGCTCTTATAGCATACCAATTACCCTAGACCTTAATTATTTCTAGAATTCAAATTTTTTTCTCTAAACAGCCCACTGGGGACTTTTGACGAACACGTGGCATGCACAGTTTAAAATTTCTGGTGTCATAGACATTTGCTTGTGTAAGAAAGCCAATTTTGTCTTCCTTATTACTCCTCAACCCATCCTATCTCCTCTACTCAAATTCAGTACATAACACTATTGCAATGGCATAACAGTCAATTAGCAGTGTATATAACAACAAAAAAAAATCATATAGCAGTCCTTATGTCTATACCAGCCTCTTTAGGCAAGGTTCAGTGCTAAGCCATCAAAACAGTCCTTATAATACAATGACAGTTGGTAAAACAACACATATAGTGCTAGCAGTCGGTCATCATGGAAATATAGCATAGCATGCCAGTCCAGTCTATTATAATCATAGTCAATATATCACAATATGGCAGCATCATGACTCAGGGATCCAAAATAGCTCTTCAATCTCTTAATCACAAGAGTTATAAAATCATGCACTTGATATATACTATATATTCATGATTTAAAGATTTGTATACAAGGTATTAGTACTCAAACATAGGCTTCCAAAACAGTTTTGATAAAACTCATCATTGTAGTTCATAGTAGTATAGCACAGCAGCAAATTAGCATAGCAGTCATTTTGGCACACAACATTTAATACATAAAAATTTTAAAGTCCATGATAGTCTTTATGCCCATTTCAAGCCTTTTTGGCAAGGTATGATACTAAGCTGCCAAAACAGTCTTTAAGCTTCTAGTACAAGGATTAACACATCATACACATGCTATATAATCAATGTTCGTGATTTAAGAATCTAAATACAAGGTTTCTAACTTTGGTTTTAAAACAGACCCCCTCATAGGCCTTAAATTACTACAAGGTAGCATGCTTGGGTAATCATAGAAAAACGAGGACTGTCTATGTATATTAGGTATTAGAAGCAAAGCAGGCTCACCACAAGAAACTTTCAATAACAGTTACATGGACTGACTTTTATTTATTGAAACTAACATACTTAAACTTTACAAGTATTAGTGTTGGTGGTTTGAAATTATAAACATCATGTTATAGTGTATTAACCATATTAGAAGCAAGGGATAGACATTGCAAGTTAAGCTTCAAATAGCAGTCCATATGGAGCCTACTATCCTAGTTCATTATTACTTGCCTTGCTCAAGTGATATATAAATTACTATAGATTGCAACATGATAAGGTCAATCATAGAGTATGCTTGAGGTATTGCTCCCACTATATAGGTAATTTGACTGAGTTTGAACTTCAAATCACAGTTAGTACACATAGATACTACAACAGTCCTTAACTTGGCAAATTATCAAACACCAAACGTGCAACTTATATACTTACACATAATACAAAATTCTTAGCTTATTGTTCCCAGCCTTATGGCTTGAAAACAACAAGAAGCATAGAACCATACTAAACAGTCTTAATCACAGAATCCAAAATAGTATTGAATCCAGAATGATCTTACCTTGTTACTTCGAATGTTAACAATGGTTGAAGCTGCTCAGTTCTTCTTTTTTCTCTAATCGAAACTTTTCCCACTCACTCTCTATATAGTTGGTATTGATATAGCTTATAGTTTCTGCTAAGTGGTGAAGCTAAATTAGGCAATAAGCTTGGCCTTTTATGGCTGAGCCTGGCTCCTTCTACTGTTAACTGCATCACCTCTAGTTGGCCCCCCCTAGCATACACTCCAGTACCTCTAGCAGTTAGACTGCACTGTAGTGGCTCCTATACCGCCACCCTACCAGCCCATAGCACCTGCTACACCTTATCATTTGCAGTTCTGTCTTACTTGCTGGTTGTCTGCTAGCTGAACTAATCTTACCAACTAGGAAGTAACTTGGACCTGCATAACTTGTTAACTAATTAACTAATGTAACTGATACATCTAATTACCTTCCTATTTATTTCGTTTGGGCTTAACAACCCCTCTAGCTTAAACTTCAGATGGGCTAGGACATAAGGCAAAGATTAGATTTAACTTGGGCTTACAACATGTAAATAGGCAATAGACCCAAAAATGACTTGCAAGTCTACATAGCAGTTAAAGGAGTCCCGTGTTAAAATGTGGACTATTAATATTCATCATCTCTTATTTACCCAATTTTAATTAGGCTAACAAAATAGCACTCCCATTATCCATATATTTTTAATAATTCTTGACAGAACATCATGAACTTTATTTATCACCAAATAATACTTTTTGAATGAAATAACTTATTTCACAGTATAATTATTCTCAATACACAAATGTAGCTTAATGTCAAGAATATTTCATAACTAAGTCATGTTGGCTTTTCTTTTCATTCTTGATGTTTATATACATTATATTAATGTATATATCAACGTCACTCTATTTTCCCTTCATAAGCTAGGAAACTTACTAATCTAATAAATAGAAATTTTGTTACAATAAGAAATAACAAAACAAACAAAAAAAATTATACACAAAATTAGACATTATATTAATTGAATATTACATAAGATTTTCTGAGTCATTACAATGGGTCCAAAGTAGAATGCCCGAAGTTTTTCTGTGCTGAATTCTCAGTTCTTTCAAGAATATCACTGCCAAGTGCTTTGTAGGTCAACAACTTCGGGCCAAATAATTGCCACAAATACGTTTGTGAACTTCCCGAAGAACATACTCTGCTTTATATGGAGCCAAATGTTTGAGCAATGATGACAAAAAAGGTTCTTCGATAAAGATTCTCATTAATGAGAACAAAATTGACACTCTTGCACTTGGTCTACTTTGCCAGCATCTGATTCGAAGGAAAGACGCCGTATGCTCTCAAAGTTATAAGCATCCGTAGTAGCCAACTTCGATAATGCATCAACAATGGAATTATTATTATGATCGACCCCTTGATAGCCTGCTGTACTGATGTACGAAACAAAATATCCATCTGCATGCAATGTCCACGAACTCTGCTTCTGCTGAAGAACTGCAACGGCTTTGTCGCACTCCTCAGTTTCTCTTTAATTATTATCAGCTTCAGAAAAGAATTGTTCGACCACAATGTCAACCGACCTTGGAAATATTTGCCGAAGTGTTCAGATTTCCAGGAGTGTGGCTTATAGATCTGCTTTGGTGACAAGTCCTTTGCTGTGGCGAGAACACTCAAGGCAGAGTGCCTTTTTTGCATTCTCGGGTGAATATCCTTCTGTGCTGCTCCTTTATCTGTTGTGACCATAATCCCAAGAACTGATAGGGTGAGATACCCACTTCGGGTAATCAGGAAAATGGTTGTTGGGTCTTTATCTACTCTGCTTCGACCATAATCCCGAAGACCAATAGGGCGGAGTACCCTCTTCGGTCAATCAGGGAAATGGCTGCTGGGTCTTCATCTACTCTGCTTCGACCATAATCCCGAAGACCAATAGGGCAAAGTACCCTTCTTCGGTCAATCAATCAGGAAAATGGCTGTTGGGTCTTCATCTACTCTGCTTCGACCATAATCCCGAAGACCAATAGGGCGAAGTACCCTTCTTCGGTCAATCAATCAGGAAAATGGCTGTTGGGTCTTCATCTACTCTGCTTGGACCATAATCCCGAAGACTAATAGGGCGAAGTACCCTTCTTCGGTCAATCAATCAGGAAAATGGCTGTTGGGTCTGCTTCGATCCGAGGACGGCCTCGAGATATGTCTTTAAAGTGTAGACTTCTTTCTAACTTGATCGGTCTGTCAGTCTGACCACTTCGGTATAGGATTCTAAGCAGTATGCCTTCTACCCTTTTTCGAACATGGTCAGGTCTTCTCTCGGCAGCGAAAATCAATCTTCTTCTAGCATCACCTTGGGTTCTCGAACGAGAACCCTCAGAAACCTGCTTGGAAGCAGTACCAGCATGAGCATTCTTTGAAGGACCCGATCAATCCTTGACAGATACTCATTGTGTAGACGAAGTCATAGCCATCAGGTATCCTTTAGAGGTAACTGTTCTACTCTTTTTCACCATGGATTCCGACGTAGAGCAGCTACAATTTGTGATTGAAAACTTCAAGAACACTAGAACACAGCCCTCCTTCTAGCACCAATGTTAACGCCAGGATCTTTCTCCACGTCCCAATCACAAAAGACGTCCTGATCCTGCACAATAAACACAGTTAACACCAAAAGCTTGACGGCTTGGACCGTCGGGGGATAGCTCCGGCGTGAGAGTCAGTACAGGCAATCACAAGGTTAACAATGGAGGAATAAATATCTAGCGACTTGAGAGCAATAATTATGTGGTTACCTTCCACCGTCTGTCATCCTTGCTTTATATCTCCAAAGTCCGGTTTGTCCTGTATGCAACTGACTTTTCGGGCCCACAGTTTTTTTAGCCAACTAAACCCTGTCCAATCCTCATTAAATGCAATGCAGAGATGACAGTCAAAGTTCTATCCTTAATCTACACCGGTCAAAGCCCAAGTGGAACCATACTCATCTAGTAATTCGGCCCACTGTCACATCCCAATATCCCATAGGCCCTAAAATAAAGATAATATTCACCCAATGGGCCGACCCAATGAACCGGCCTAATACTTTCAAGACCCACCTCAACATGTCTAAAGTATTATGGCCCAACAGTACTCCTGCTGGCTAATATTTAAGAAGGATGAAGAAGGATGTGGGAATAGGCTACATTATTTAAGAAAACCAAAAGAATGCATTCAACAACTTTCATGAGGTAACCATATATATATATGGTAAAAACTATATAAATATATATATATATATATATATATGTCATGTTGAGCATTTAGTTATAAAGTTCTAACATCTTTTACTATATATCATGTTAATTCACTACCAACGTTAGTTGTAACCAATGGTTGGCAAAAAGTTGAATGAATGGCTTTTTGCACTAGTGCTACTGTATGTCCAACTGTTTGGCAGAGATGTCAAACAGTTTTTCGCATGTTAGTTAATAAACACAGTTCGCCCAACTGTTTGACAGGCTATATATTGGCTACAATTAGCATTAGCTGCGGATTAAATATAATTATTGTTTTAAACTTAATTTAAAAATAATTTTATATTTTAAAATATCAAAATTTTATGTTGGGTCAAACTGGGTTGGATTTGGTCAAAATGGGTCGGGTTGAGGTCAAATTAGGCTGAAGGGACGGAAACGCCAACAAAATACCACTTCAAGGACCTAACTGACGAAATTTGAACTTTAAGAATGACTTTAAAAGTGAGTGGCAACTTGCAAGGACAGAAGTGTCATTCAGCCGAAATTGAGCTATTATCATTAATCTCTTTTATTTAACCTAATTTCTCCCTATAAATACATACCACAACAATCTACCATCTTCTTATTATATTTTAATTTATTAATTGCACGTAAAAATTTATTATTAACAAAATGAATAATCCCGCCGCAATACGCGGGTTTATATCTAGTCTGAATTTGAATCTGATAATTAACATGTTGGAAATATCTTAAAACAAATTTTTATTATTTTACCCCTCTAAATAAATTTAATTTTTTTTTTCTAAATTTATTTAATATTACTGTATATAATAGTTAACAATTGTAAAAAAAATCATTAAACCGCTCATTCAGCCAAAAAATGAGACTAAACCACTCAGTCCAAATCGTCTAAATGGTTGACCAATTTAGCCATTCAGACAATATTTTCAAAAAATAATGTCTGAATCGATTAGCCATTCAGCAGAAAACAAATAGTCCCTCAGTATATATAAACCTTATACAATATTTTTACGAGATATTATAATTTTTGTAAATATATTTGATATTAATTAAACATCCTAATCATAAATGGGAGGAAAATAAATATATATTAATAATAAATAAAAAAATAATGAGTTTTAAAAAAATACAAATGATTAAATTTTAATTGTCAATCTTATTAAAATAATTAATGAGTTTTAAAAATAGTTCATTAATGAATGAATGTTAATTTATTTATTTATAATAAATACAATAATCAATACTCTAAATTACAATTCAAATAAAATTTTATCATTTTTGAAATCCTAAATATTTTACATTTCAAAATGAATGCTCTAATTACAACTATAACTAGATTGAGAAAAAAATAACGAGTTTTAAAGTATAGTTCATTAATGAATGAATGTTAATTTATTTATTTTTAATAAATACAATAACCAATAATCTAAATTACAATTCAAATAAGTTTTTATCAATTTTCACATCCTAAATTTCAAAATGAATGCTCTACTTATTAATGTTTAGATGTCCATTTTATGTGTATGGAGTAATACTGTAGTGTGTATGAATATTTATAATGTACAATTAGATTCAAAAGTTTACATTGAATATTTTATTTTTTCTCAAATACTTGATTAAAAATTTAATAATATGTTTATGGGAGTTTTGTTTATTATTTATCCTCAATTATACATAGATTACATAGTTATAAAAAAAATTATTTTATTTCATTATATTTATGGAGAGTGCGAGTTATAATGTATGTGTGACAACTAGTTAATCCAACTTGGTCCAAAATTGACATTGGGCTTACTTTAAATATTTGGACTTCTTAATTCTAAATAATTGGGCAACTGAAAATAATAAATAGGGTCCTTTACAATAATATACAACATTTAGTAAGTAATTACACTATTAGTGCATCAACAAAATAATTATAAAATAATACATTTTCCCAAACTTATTTACAATATTAATGCAATTAGGATTCCTTAATTTAGGGAATTAATATAAGATTTAATTCACAATAATAAGGAAAACTAAAATCAAGGAGAAATAACTGCCATAATTAATAATTAAAAATCAAATATATTGGATCTAATAACAAAAACAAATTCAAATTCAAAATAAATAATTCAAATTCAAATATTCAAATCCGCTTCTCTTTTGCGTAATACTTTTCCTCACATTCTTCTTTGAAACCACAAGATTGTCAACCTTTTTGTCCCTCAATAATTTCTCTGCAATCACTTCAGTTCTTACATCAGCAACATTTATCATTTAAATCTGCAACAAGCCGTAATTCCTTATCATTCTTTTTCATCTCTTTCACTGCCTTTTCCCTCTCTTCCACAAAACAACCGAACTGGAAATTAAAACCTTAATCGTGGATATTTGATTTTTTATTATTTCTTCATGTCCAAAAATTTCAATTTCAATTTCATATCCAAAGAAAAATAAGAACACTGAATAGAAAAGAGAGAGAGATAAGAGAGTGAATGTAATGTTGATAACAAAACCTTCATACCAAGGTAACCAAACTTTTATACCAAGGTAACTAAATATTTATACCAAGGTAACCAATCTATCTGCACACCTGCAGTATGAATTGGTTATCTTGGTCTGAAAGTTTGGCAACCAACTGCATGAAGGTTTGGCTACCAACTGCATTACATTCAAAATAAATTGGTAACTTAATAAAACAGAATTAGTCACCTTGGTATGAAGGTTTGGCTACCAATTGCACTATAAAAAAAATTACAGGCGTGGATGTGGATTGGTTACTTTGATATGAAGGTTTTGTTACCTTAGTATGAAGGTTTTGTTACCTTGATATGAATGTTTGCATAATCTTTTAACAAGTAATACCACTTTCAGAAACAGAGCAAGTGTGTCAAAGTTTAAAGAGCTAACACACTTAATAATCCTCTTTCTTGGTCTCAAGTTCGGCCCAATGTGCAATAGCCCATTCGTAGAACAGGTAATTGGGTTAAGTATTTGCTTATTGCAAAAGCAATTGAACTTTCTCTCACATCTCTGCTTTGTAAATTTTCAGCTCTGCATATGCTTCAATGGCAACATTCACTCTGTCATCACCAATTCACACCCCTTATTCTCTTCGCTTACTCTCTTCTTACTCTTCCCAAAATACCCCCACTCTCTCATTCTATTCACACACTAAACCCTCCTTTACCTTCCCCTTTACATCTCTCTCAGACCCAGAATCACATCTAAACCTTCCTATAGATTTACCGTTGTTTCAGCCCTCAACAAACTCTCTGAATCAGAATTGGTCGCCAGCATGAAAATGCGTCATCCTCACAGAGACAGAGGGGAAAGAAAAGACCACTTAGAAATTTTCTAATAAGGATAAAAACGAATAATAACGGAAAGAACGAGTTCCCTAATTGCATATTAATCCCCTAAATTAAGGAATTTTAATTGCATACTAATTCACTACAATAAGGAATCATAATTGCACTAAAATTGTAAATAAATATGGAAAGTGTATTAATTGTATAAATATTTTATGAGTATACTATTGTTGTAATTATTTTAAAAAATGTAATAGAATATGTAATTGATCCTAATAAATACCACCTCCACTCGAAAATTCATAAATGTGAATTAATATATTTAACTCTCCCTTCTAGATTAATTTTAAATTAATTCGACCTAACACATTTTAACAATAAAAGTATAACAAGCTAATAGCTGTAGTTTTGTAAGTTAATATATATATAAGTTATTAACTATATATATAATTAATAACTTATTTAAGTTATTAATTAATAATATATATATATAGTTAATAACGTATAATTAATAACTATATATATATAAGTTATTAATTAATAACTTAGATTCATTAAAACCTTAAGTTATTAATTAATGTAAGTTATTAATGTACCAACAAGCAAAGAATAATCTTTGAATTTAATGAAATTTAAATCTTTTCTTTATAACTTTCTTAAAGTAAGTAATTAATAGGATTAATATTGAAAAATATATCAAGGGCACATAAACCCGTTTTATAGGAGTAATTAATAGGAGTAATATTGAAATATTGTGCAAGTACTATTTAATCCCAATCAGAGTGAGATAATATTTCTCCAAGTCAATTATCAATTGAAAAAGAAAAGAAAAGAAGTTCCATGGCAATGAAAAACTCATCCTTGTACTCTATTTTTGTCCTCTTTTGTCTGTTTGCTTGTTCTACCTGTGAAAATTCTGTACGGACTGGGCAGAAGAGGGGTGTAAGTTTATAATTTCCCCTTCTATTTTTCGTTTTCCTTTTTTCTCTCACTTTTTTTTAAAAAAATATATATAATTGTTATCGGGTCATATAACTTTTCATCCAATTTTATTTAGTACATACTAACAAAAATAGTACATTTATGTCATATTTGTTTGAAAGAATTATAATCCCGAGAGTATATTCTCATGAATTATAATCCCAAGACTACTAGTATTCATAGGATTAAATAGTCATAGTTATATGTTTACATCATGTTAATGAATGCGATACAGATACCGGCTCCCACTTGGTGTCTGGCTAAGTTTACAGCGACAAATGAAGCACTTCAGGCATTTATAAACTTTTGCTGCTCCCAATTGGATTGCGCCGCTATACGGCCCGGTGGCATGTGTTATGAACCAAACAATCTAAGAGGCCATGGATCTTGGGCTCTTGATCTTTATTATAGGACCAACAAGAATTGCTTTCCGAATATTGGCATGCTAGTTTTTAAAGATCCTTGTAAGTCTCGATCATTAATCTCTATATATATGTATTTATTTTACTCTGACAATATCAATCGGCATGCATGTACTGTTTCATTAACTGCGGAAAAAAAAACACTAGTAATAGATATATATATATATATATATATATATATATATATAATTTTGTACAACTGAATATTTGATTTTGTATTGATGGATGCAGCTTACGGGGACTGCCTTTATCTTTAATTATATTGCCGATGAGGGGTGAAAATGCAAGGGCAAGGATAATTCCTTCCTACCAATAAGGTGGTATGGTAATGTACCTGTTCTGCAGAAAACTGAGAATTAAATAAAAGAGTTTGTTATGTAATCATTTTAATCGGATGCAAATATTTACTATTCAATTAATAATACTTTTATTTGTTTATACAAACATACTGTTGAGGTGGGTAGGCTTTGACATACATACTTTTGATTAATTGAAACAAATATAATACTTAAAAATAAGTACAATATGAATAGCTCAACTATGAGCAGCTAATTAATGCAAAGAGGGAATTTATCATACACTGATACAGAGAATTATTAAATATATGTGTAGGACTATAATTATATAAAGGAACTTGCATTACTGGGTCTAATAACATAAGAAGTTAATTCACGATATTTAATTTAAATTTAAAATAGATTAATTTATTCGACTTTAATCATCATAACTATGAATATTTTAATATATTTAAAAGGTATTACTATTTGCATGATTTATTATTTTCAAGTCTAATTGAAACACATTAGATTTGAATTTTAAAATATTTTAAATGGGCAATATAAAATTAATAATATATTTTAGAAAAGCTAGAGCAGTCACCAAATAATAAAATGGTGGTACCTTCTCAGTCCTATATATTTAGACCTTTTAACTCTTTTAGTTTTTCTCGTTAATGATCTTTTCAGGATTCAGTTAAGGTGAAGTTAACTAATTTCACCGTAGTAAATTCTATAGTTTTTTATTGCATGGATTATAAAAAATGTTGCAGTAATAATTTTTATAGCTTTTTATTGTATTGATTAATACAATATTTTTTATAATCCATGCATGCAATAAAAAGTTATATAAATTTACTATGGTGAAGTCAGTGTCAACTTCACCCTAATCAAATCTTTTTCATGAAAACATTAGCTTGAAAGGAAAAGGAAAGAATTGGAAATTAATAATATACGATGTAGCACAAAATCATCCTAATCTCTTTCTTTCATTTAATTTCGGTCTTAATAAATCGTAGTTTCGTAGCAAGATATATCGATTAGTTGACAAAACCCTTTTGGTACTGATCAACCATGTTTTAGTGAGTCATGATATATAATTAGGAGTAGGTAGCTCATTTTTGTGGGTATTACCAATTAATAGGGCTGTAAAGGTAATAATATTGGACGGTTGGACCTTATATAACAATTAATTTTTTTTCTTAATGTGTGTGAAATTTCAAAGAGCCACATAAAGTACAAGTTTTGTTTTCAACTTGTGCTAAGATCATGAATTTAACCTTTGATTTGAACATATCTATTAGGGTAGGTTCCAGCAAAAGTGAGGATTATCTAGCTTACAACATTTTTAATAATTTTTTTAAAAAAAACTTTAAAGTGATCATCGTGATCATATTCTTCGTAATCAAATCCATAACTACACTCTGCGTTCCCAAAAAACTAGATTAATATTTATTTTTTTAATTTAATTTAAGATATTTTTAAATTTAAAATTGACATGATTCATTTAGATTTTAAAAAATTAAATCTTGTCAATATAGAACTTTTTACATCATTAAAAATAGTTTTTCTGGCTATATTTTTTGTTACTCCACCCACTTCATAAAGTATTCTACCTAGTTTAACAATAGCTATCTAATATTTATGAAAGTCATAGAGGAGTGTAAGGAGGAGGAGAATTTCAGAACAGGCACAAAGAATGTTTGAAGAAATTGGTCGATTGCAGTTGGAGTTGCAGAGAATACAGCTTGATTTACTGAAACTTGATGATGAAAAAGAAAGCAAAGGAAAAATTAGAGTTACCGAGACCAAACGAATAGTCGATTATCTATCTGGTGGAGTAAGAAAAAGCCCTAGGCGTAAGAATGCACCATTTTGTGCGTGTATAGACCCTCCAACAAAGGGAGACTAAGCTATTTAAACTTAAGTCTGCAAATGGTAGAGTAACATATATACTTTTTTCCTCTTTGTCTATAAACTTTTCTTCCTAGAGATTTAGTTTGAAAGAAGTTGTAGTTTTTAATTTAGAGAAGCTCCTGTACTTTTAAATATAAGGCCTCGTGCTATCAAAAGAATCTGTTCTCGAGTAGCTTGTTTCTGTTTCGCAGTTTTTACAGGTTTTTATTTTGAATAATGAATGCCCTTGTGGTGAGCCAATGTTTTTGGAAGAAGAAAAAAGAAGTTACTATTATTGTTGTGTAGTGTTTAAATTGACTTCAAAAGTAGTCAATTTTGATTCTATATTTTAAAAAGAAAGGAGTAGTTCGTGTAGTGTCCAAAGTGCCTGAAAATTTTGTGACTTGTATTTGAAAAATGAAACTGATGGATAAATTTAAAGCTGGTAATAACTTGACTCAACTACCTAGCTAGCTATTATTCAAGTCGATCAAGCCCCTTCATAGAAAGATTGCAGTGAGATATGGGCGCCCAGTTAGTACTTGTTAACGCCATGATCTTTCTCTACGTCCCAATCACAAAAGACGTTCTGATCCTGCACAATAAATACAGTCAACACCAAAAGCTTGACGGCTTGGACCGTCGGGGGATAGCTCCGGCGTGAGAGTCAGTACATGCAATCACAAGGTTAACAATGGAGGAATAAATATCTAGTGACTTGAGAGCAATAATTATGTGGTTACCTTCCACCGTCTGTCATCCTTGCTTTATATCTCCAAAGTCCGGTTTGTCCTGTATGCAACTGACTTTTCGGGCCCACAGTTTTTTAGCCGACTAAACCCTGTCCAATCCTCATTAAATGCAATGCAGAGATGATAGTCAAAGTTCTATCCCCAATCTACACCGGTCAAAGCCCAAGTGGAACCATACTCATCTAGTAATTCGGCCCACTGTCACAACCCAATATCCCATAGGCCCTAAAATAAAGATAATATTCACCCAATGGGCCGGCCTAATGAACCGGCCTAATACTTTCAAGACCCACCTCAACATGTCTAAAGTATTATGGCCCAACATTGTCCCTTAGTCTTTTATTAAACAGGAGGTTTAATGAAAGAGTATAAGTGGAATCGGTCCAGAATAAAAGGAATTATAATGAGATCAACAAAGGCCCAAGATACAACTTACCGAGGCCTAATAGAGAAGCCCACTCCGGTTAGGATATTTAGACCCAAAATCGGGTAACACCTCTTCCAATTCACCATCATTACTGTGAATTAACTGTGCCGCCTTTGATTACCGTGTAACCGTCAATATAAAAGGCAAACTTTACCAATTTTGACAATTTTACCTGCCAATTTGAATTTCGAACCTTGAAGCTTTCTCTCTACCATTCGAGCCTTCTTGGTATTCTCTGCAAATCGTTAACAATGGCGTCTCAAGATTCTGAGCAAGGTCATCCTCTGCTAGTGACACCAATTTGTTCCATTCCTCCAAACCCAAACTCTACCAAAAATACTTCAAGTTCTGATCAGGCTGCTGCAACGGCTAAGAAGAAACCAACAACGACATTCTCTCTCAGTCCTTCCGAATTCTATAGGAACAGAGAGCAGTATGTTCATGCCAACATCCCCTCGAAAGTTACCGAGGCTGACTTGGAAAGGCTTCGAACTCGTTGCCACATTCCGGATACCCACCAGATGAGAGTTCTCAGGTCTGGAGAACGAATGTACCAACGCCCTGAAGGATGGATGGCTGTTACGACGACCATTCTGGAGAAAGGGATCCGGTTCCCTCTACACGCCTTCGTGGTGACTCTATTAGGGTTTCTGGGTGTTGGGTTCGCCCAACTAATGCCGAACTCATATATTCATATTTTGGCATTCATTGCTCTATGCCACGAACTCGGCGTCGAACCTGCGCTCGACTTCTTCTTTAGTGTATACAAGGTCGGTCAGTCCAGAGAGAAAGGATTAAAAACCATAAGCAAGCATTCTTCAAAGACAGGGGAGAGGTTCGAGAGATGCTCGTTAGTGAATACTCCTTCAAGCAACAAAGGATGGCATGAAAGATGGTTTTTCGTTAAAGGACCCGAAGTCCTCTCCTTACCGGGCTGGGCCACAGATGAGAAGATTTCCACGGACTTCGGGGATGTTTCTGAAGAACGTGAGGCCGAGATGATAGAACTTTTGGACAATTTCTCGATGGAGGAATGGAACTATAAACTTCTTTCCAACCAAGCGTGGTTGTATAACCACAAACGTAAGTATAATTCATTTTGTGAATATTTGAAATTTTTGTGATATAGATTCTGACGTAGAACTGGTAATCTTTTGTAGTAACTTTGATCAAACCATCTCTTTCGGAAGTGAAATACTTAGAAGATCTGTTAGCTGGAAAACCGGTAGAAGCTATTGTTGATTCTTCACAACATGAAGTCTCGTATGAAGAAAATTTAGCCGGCAAATCTGCAGGTGTTGATGCTGAACCGTCACAACCAGAGGCCTTTTCCAAATTCAACCCACCTACTGAAGTACCAACCAACGAGCCTCAGACCCATGCACCTGAAGATGACGAACCCCTTCTTCCAGAAAAAGTTCTTCAACTTCGTCGAAAGAAAAGAGCCATCCGAAAGCCTAGGCCGATCTCCATCCCATCAGATTCCGAAGATCTTTCCGAATCCGAACCGACCTTTAATCCGATACCTCCAACTATCAATCCAACACCTACTGCTGACCCAATATCACCGAACGATGATCTAATATCACCGAACGTAGATCCAGTACTATAAGACCCCAGTTTTTATAAATAAAGATGAATTTTTATAATTATTGTTTTTAAATATTATGGAATAAATTTGATATAATGTTATAGTTGTGGGTAATATTTATAAATTTTGCAAAGTACGCAAGTTATTATAAAATATTCGTTTGGTCGGAGAATATTCTTTTTGTCGGGGAATATTCGTACGACGGCATAATCATTGGTGGACCCCACAACGAAAGTATTGTCGTAGTTAGAAAACGACAAAATTATCTTTCTATAAAATAACGGCGGAGGTGTTACCGTTAAAACTGTTGAACTACTCGGTAGTAAAAGTACAGTAATACGCGTTGCTGCATAGTAGCACACGGTTTTGATTATTGATGCTTACGTGAGAAGTCACTCAGCTATACTCAATTATTGCTACAGTAATTGCTGCATCATATCTGTTATATTATTGATTCAATTATTGTCACAGTATCATCTGTATAATATGTTATATTATTTAAACAATAATTGAGACGACAAGTTATAAATGATTAATAATTGTTGAAAGATTAAATATGTGTTGATTAAAAATAAAATAATTTCTGGTAATTTTTATTCAATCCTTGATGTATATAAAGAGTCTATTATTAGACGTTTGTGGTAAGTTTAATTATTTATGGGGGGCCATATGTCATCATCTAAGAGTCTCTTTCATAAATAGTAATTACCTTCGTCAATAGTAATTACCTTCGTCAATAGTAATTACCTTCGTAAATAGTAAATACTTTCGTAAATAGTAATAAATCTTCTATAAATAGAGGCCTAGGGCTTCATTATTTTTCACGAATTCGTTCAAGCTATAGAGAGAGAAAGTATAGAGAGAGTAAGAGAGAAAGAATAAGAGTATTCGGTTACTACACTACTGCAGTATTCAATCTCCTAATAAGGTAAGGGGTGTTATTCTTTCTTCTTGAAGAGAACTTATGTTATTCCATTCTTTGTTATTCTGTTGGAATAACCTGTAAAAGTGGCATACCCTATACATGACCTGTATACGCGGTATACCCTATACTTGGTGAAATCCTTATGTTATTCCATTCATTATTATTCTGTTGGAATAACCTGTATACGCGGAATACACTATACTTGGTGACATCCATTTACTATTCTGTCTTTATATTTCTGTCGGAATATCCTGTCTGTGCTATACGCCGGACCTGGTTCCGTCTTTATTATTATTCTGTTGGAACATCCTGTCTGTGTGTTTTATGCCGGACCTGGTTCCATTCTTTATTATTCTGTTGGAATATCCTGTCTGTGCGTTTTACGCCGGACCTGGTTCCGTTATTTATTATTCTGTTGGAACATCCTGTCGGTGTGAATTTCACCTGACCTGGTTCCGTTATTATTATTCTGCTGGAATAACCTGTATGTGCGGTCTATCGCATGCATGGTGATTTCTTTTGTTATTCCATTCTTTATTATACTCAGTTGGATAAAACTTTGACTTCTATACTCCATGAAATTAGTGGGATATCCTTGATATTTGCGCTTCATCCAGTATCTTTCCATGGAAATATTCTTCTGAGTATTCTTGAATTTTACACCACAAAACAGTATCGTGTTGACAATTTGGACGTTAATAATTCCTGGATAAAATAATTCTTGAACTTGTTTTATTGAATTCTTATATCATTGTCATCATCCTCATGTTTATATTTTGTTGAAAGTCATTTGTGGCCTGTAGTGCTTAGATGGACTTGGTATGATTATGACCAGGGATTATTCGGTGTAATCATGACCGTAATATTACAAATGATGTAAAAATTAAAAATTCTCATTGGCCCGTAGTGCATTGATGGACAGTTGTTGGCATGATCATGATCATTAATTAATACACAAATATTCTTGGCCGTAGTGCATGAATAATTGTGGTCGTGATACTAAAGAATATCCTTGGCCGTAGTGCAGGGGTGATTCGATGATGTGGAATATTTATTAAGCTGAGTCTCAGCTATAACAGTGATGAAAAACCTTTTAAATCATAAAAGATAGTAAATTTTATTTTCTACTTGACTCTTTTAATGGATTGCTGATTCTGCTGCCGTTAAACTTGATGTTTATTATATTTTATCAGTTTAACACTGTTGAAGGCTAATGATAATTTATTCTGCATTATCTTAGTCATAATATTTCTTACTGGGTTAGTTGAGCTCACCCTTTCTTTCACTGTTCTCTTCAGGAAATGAGAATATAGCTGGGACGAGTCGGGGAGCGGAGTGATGGACCAGAGAATAATATTAGTAGTCCTCATTATTCTGTTAAATAGTGTGACAATAATTGTGTTGAGGACTCCTTTTGAGTTTGTATGATCTCTAGTAGACAATTATTGTATTCAAACTCACAGTTGTATTTTGTCGTATTATACACGACAGTGGTATTAGTAAGTTGTATTTGAATTCTGTACCATGTATCTGACGACTCAAGATGGGTGATGTATACCTAATTTTGGGGGCGTCACACCCTCAGTATATATAAACCTTAGACAATAATTTTACGAGATATTATAATTTTTGTAAATATATATTTGATATTAATTAAACATCCTAATCATAAAGGGGAGGAAAATAAATATATATTAATAATATATAAAAAAATAATGAGTTTTAAAAAAATACAAATGATTAAATTTTAATTGTCAATCTTATTAAAATAATTAATGAGTTTTAAAAATAGTTCATTAATGAATGAATGTTAATTTATTTATTTATAATAAATACAATAATCAATACTCTAAATTACAATTCAAATAAATTTTTATCATTTTCGAAATCCTAAATATTTTACATTTCAAAATGAATGCTTTAATTACAACTATAACTAGATTGAGAAAAAATAACGAGTTTTAAAGTATAGTTCATTAATGAATGAATGTTAATTTATTTATTTTTAATAAATACAATAACCAATAATCTAAATTACAATTCAAATAAGTTTTTTTTTTTATCAATTTTCACATCCTAAATTTCAAAATGAATGCTCTACTTATTAATGTTTAGATGTCCATTTTATGTGTATGGAGTAATACTGTAGTGTGTATGAATATTTATAATGTACAATTAGATTCAAAAGTTTACATTGAATATTTTATTTTTTCTCAAATACTTGATTAAAAATTTAATAATATGTTTATGGGAGTTTTGTTTATTATTTATCCTCAATTATACATAGAATACATAGTTATAAAAAAATTATTTTATTTTATTATATTTATGGAGAGTGCGAGTTATAATATATGTATGACAACTAGTTAATCCAACTTGATCCAAAATTGACATTGGGCTTACTTTAAATATTTGGACTTCTTAATTCTAAATAATTGGGCAACTGAAAATAATAAATACTACCTCCACTCGAAAATTCATAAACGTGAATTAATATATTTAACTCTCCCTTCAAGATTAATTTTAAATTAGTGTTTTTGACTTGGTCCGCTTCTTGGTCCGTTTTTTTGGTCCGCTTTAGATCCTGCCTATATATATATATATAGGTTATTAACTTTATATATAATTAATAACTTATTTAAGTTATTAATTAATAATATATATATATAGTTAATAACGTATAATTAATAACTATATATATATATATATATATATATATAAGTTATTAATTAATAACTTAGATTCATTAAAACCTTAAGTTATTAATTAATGTAAGTTATTAATGTACCAACAAGCAAAGAATAATCTTTGTATTTAATGAAATTTAAATCTTTTCTTTATAACTTTCTTAAAGTAAGTAATTAATAGGATTAATATTGAAAAATATATCAAGGGCACATAAACCCGTTTTATAGGAGTAATTAATAGGAGTAATATTGAAATATTGTGCAAGTACTATTTAATCCCAATCAGAGTGAGATAATATTTCTCCAAGTCAATTATCAATTGAAAAAGAAAAGAAAAGAAGTTCCATTGCAATGAAAAACTCATCCTTGTACTCTATTTTTGTCCTCTTTGTCTGTTTGCTTGTTCTACCTGTGAAAATTCTGTACGGACTGGGCAGAAGAGGGGTGTAAGTTTATAATTTCCCCTTCTATTTTTCGTTTTCCTTTTTTCTCACTTTTTTTTTTAAAAAAATATATAATTGTTATCGGGTCATATAAATTTTCATCCAATTTTATTTAGTACATACTAACAAAAATAGTACATTTATGTCATATTTGTTTGAAAGAATTATAATCCCGAGAGTATATTCTCATGAATTATAATCCCAAGACTACTAGTATTCATAGGATTAAATAGTCATAGTTATATGTTTACATCATGTTAATGAATGCGATACAGATACCGGCTCCCACTTGGTGTGTGGCTAAGTTTACAGCGACAAATGAAGCACTTCAGGCATTTATAGACTTTTGCTGCTCCCAATTGGATTGCGCCGCTATACGGCCCGGTGGCATGTGTTATGAACCAAACAATCTAAGAGGCCATGGATCTTGGGCTCTTGATCTTTATTATAGGACCAACAAGAATTGCTTTCCGAATATTGGCATGCTAGTTTTTAAAGATCCTTGTAAGTCTCGATCATTAATCTCTATATATATGTATTTATTTTACTCTGACAATATCAATCGGCATGCATGTACTGTTTCATTAACTGCGAAAAAAAAACACTAGTAATAGATATATATATATATATATATATATATATATATATATATATATATATAATTTTGTACAACTGAATATTTGATTTTGTATTGATGGATGCAGCTTACGGGGACTGCCTTTATCTTTAATTATATTGCCGATGAGGGGTGAAAATGCAAGGGCAAGGATAATTCCTTCCTACCAATAAGGTGGTATGGTAATGTTCCTGTTCTGCAGAAAACTGAGAATTAAATAAAAGAGTTTGTTATGTAATCATTTTAATCGGATGCAAATATTTACTATTCAATTAATAATACTTTTATTTGTTTATACAAACATACTGTTGAGGTGGGTAGGCTTTGACATACATACTTTTGATTAATTGAAACAAATATAATACTTAAAAATAAGTACAATATGAATAGCTCAACTATGAGCAGCTAATTAATGCAAAGAGGGAATTTATCATACACTGATACAGAGAATTATTAAATATATGTGTAGGACTATAAATATATAAAGGAACTTGCATTACTGGGTCTAATAACATAAGAAGTTAATTCACGATATTTAATTTAAATTTAAAATGGATTAATTTATTCGACTTTAATCATCATAACTATGAATATTTTAATATATTTAAAAGGTATTACTATTTGCATGATTTATTATTTTCAAGTCTAATTGAAACACATTAGATTTGAATTTTAAAATATTTTAAATGGGCAATATAAAATTAATAATATATTTTAGAAAAGCTAGAGCAGTCACCAAATAATAAAATGGTGGTACCTTCTCAGTCCTATATATTTAGACCTTTTAACTCTTTTAGTTTTTCTCGTTAATGATCTTTTCAGGATTCAGTTAAGGTGAAGTTAACTAATTTCACCGTAGTAAATTCTATAGTTTTTTATTGCATGGATTATAAAAAATGTTGCAGTAATAATTTTTATAGCTTTTTATTGTATTGATTAATACAATATTTTTTATAATCCATGCATGCAATAAAAAGTTATATAAATTTACTATGGTGAAGTCGGTGTCAACTTCACCCTAATCGAATCTTTTTCATGAAAACATTAGCTTGAAAGGAAAAGGAAAGAATTGGAAATTAATAATATATGATGTACACAAAATCATCCTAATCTCTTTCTTTCATTTAATTTCGGTCTAAATAAATCGTAGTTTCGTAGCAAGATATATCGATTAGTTGACAGAACCCTTTTGGTACTGATCAACCATGTTTTAGTGAGTCATGATATATAATTAGGAGTAGGTAGCTCATTTTTGTGGGTATTACCAATTAATAGGGCTGTAAAGGTAATAATATTGGACGGTTGGACCTTATATAACAATTAATTTTTTTCTTAATGTGTGTGAAATTTCAAAGAGCCACATAAAGTACAAGTTTTGTTTTCAACTTGTGCTAAGATCATGAATTTAACCTTTGATTTGAACATATCTATTAGGGTAGGTTCTAGCAAAAGTGAGGATTATCGAGCTTACAACATTTTTAATAATTTTTTTTAAAAAAACTTTAAAGTGCTACCAAGATCATCATGATCATATTCTCCGTAATCAAATCCTTAACTACACTCTGCGTCCCCAAAAAACTAGATTGATATTTATTTTTTTAGTTTAATTTAAGATATTTTTAAATTTAAAATTGATATGATTCATTTAGATTTTAAAAAATTAAATCTTGTCAGTATAGAACTTTTTACATCATTAAAAATAGTTTTTCTGACTATATTTTTTGTTACTCCACCCACTTCATAAAGTATTCTACCTAGTTTAACAACAGCTATCTAATATTTATGAAAGTCATAGAGGAGTGTAAGGAGGAGGAGAATTTCAGAACAGGCACGAAGAATGTCTGAAAAAATTGGTCGATTGCAGTTGGAGTTGCAGAGAATACAGTTTGATTTACTGAAACTTGATGATGAAAAAGAAATCAAAGGAAAAATTAGAGTTACCGAGACCAAACGAAGAGTCCTGCTACGAGATTATTTGCACCATTTTGTGCCTGCATAGACCCTCCAACAAAGGGAGACTAAGGTATTTAAACTTAAGTCGGCACATGGTAGAGTAAACTTTTCTTCCTAGAGATTTAGTTTGAAAGAAGTTGTAGTTTTTAATTTAGAGAAGCTCCTGTACATCTAAATATAAGGCCTCGTGCTATCAAAAGAATCTGTTCTCGAGTAGCTTGTTTCTGTTTCGCAGTTTTTACAGGTTTTTATTTTGAATAATGAATGCCCTTGTGGTGAGCCAATGTTTTTGGAAGAAGAAAAAAGAAGTTACTATTATTGTTGTGTAGTGTTTAAATTGACTTCAAAAGTAGTCAATTTTGATTCTATATTTTAAAAAGAAAGGAGTAGTTCGTGTAGTGTCCAAAGTGCCTGAAAATTTTGTGACTTGTATTTGAAAAATGAAACTGATGGATAAATTTAAAGCTGGTAATAACTTGACTCAACTACGTAGCTAGCTATTATTCAAGTCGATCAAGCCCCTTCATAGAAAGATTGCAGTGAGTTATGGGCGTCCAGTTAGTACTACTGCTGGCTAGTATTTTCTAGATCATAGAAATAAAACAAATAATGTTTCTAGTACTACTTGGTTGTATGTCATATCATATATATTTGATGGTTCTCTTCTAAAATTTTCAAACAACTGATTGGCATCTCTGCCAAACAGTTTGTCGGATGATAGTTAATAAACACAGTTCGCCCAACTGTTGGGCAGACTATATATTGGCTACAATTAGTGTTAGCTGTGGATCTTTCGCACATTGAATTGAAATTGCATGGCTGAAGTACGGCTGTAAACGAGCCAACACAGTTCGGGCTCGACTCGAAAATATACGAGCGAGCGAGACTCGAATTCGTTAATAATATGATCCAAATATGAGCATTAAAAATAGTTCGAATAAAAATATGAGTAGAATCTGAACAAGGTTTTACTCGACTCGTTTAAGTTCAAACTACTCGAATTTTTGATTGTGATTCGATACATACTCGGTTAATACATATTCGATTAGATGTTCGATACATTCTCTTATAATATATACAAATTTAAATCAAATTAGGATAATTAGTTATTATTTTGTTTTGTTTTTAATTTTAATTGTGATTTTATATTTGTAAAGTGTAATAATAAATATATTTTTTCATTTTTAAGTAAAATAACAAATTTAATTTATAATTATATTTATTATAAAACTAGTTATTCTGTGGAGATTCGAATTCGAGCTTGAATTTGAGGCTCGCGAGTAGTTTGAATAAATATTCGAGTCGAGTCGGATCGAATTCGAGTAATAAATATTCGAGTCGAGTCTAATTTGAGTAAGAATTTTCAAATATTATTTGAATTCGAGTACGAATTTATCATTTCGAGTCGAATTCGAGTAGCTCTCTGTTCTCTCCGGTTCGACTCATTTACACCCTTAGAAGTACATGTTCAAATGAAGTAGCATTGTTGAAACCACAAGTAACTACAATTAGGATAACTTTGTCCTCTCAAAATTAGTGATTCAGTATTTTCGATAGATCAATTTAAAACTTTAAACACCGTTCGAATAATATTTGTGTTAAAGAATATTTTCAAATATCAGTATCTGATCATTAATTTTTACAATATTTATATAAATAAATTATATCAATAAAGGATCAATATATATATATATATATGTGTGTGTGTGTGTGTGTGTGTGTGTGAGCCCAAGTGAAAATTAGGGTTCACTAGTCCTAATTAAATTAAATACACAAATTAAGGTTCGCATTATGATTAAATGAAAAGACGGAAGAGTTGGAAATAAAGAAGCAAGACCTGAGAGAATCTTTCACGTGTCCCGGGGCAGAAGACACGTGGAGACGACTCATTTTCAAAATTGATGATTGGATTGGTGGCTAGAAGGACAGGACGATCTGGGCATTACTCTGATGACTAAGGTTAAAATTGGAATTTCCCCGAGGTCGTGTGCCTAGCACATGACCACTCTCTAGAAAACCCTATAAATACCCTTCCACTCCATTGGGAAAGCGACCTCTCTTCAGACATAGGACTTGGACTCTTGGAAGATTGAAGGACCTGAGCATTCTCTCTCAACACTCACGAAGACTCTTGGAATCCCAATAACCCTAACAAGGTTTCTGGATTCTAGGAGTGAAAGGACTCAAGAAGAAAGCTCTTGGAATCCCTACTACCCTAACACGATTCCCGGATTCTAGGAGTTCTGCCACGCGTCGTTGGAGTAATCGTCCACCTGTTCTTCTCCCATCTTTAATCAATCAATCAATTTCGTACTTTTTATGAATTCCTATCCTCCTCGACCAACACAAAACTCTAACCCTAATAAGGTACAATTTCATTGCCCACATTTCTTTATCGACTCCGCTGGGGAACGAACCCAGAATCTCTGGTTTCGCAGACCAGAGATTGCAAAACATCAAACCCCGCGAAGTGTTCAGAAACTGGAATCAAGGCTTCAGCACTTAAAATATTTTGCGCGATCATCTCACCAAAGGCGTGACTCACGCGCAAGGGAAAAAAAATGTTTACTCGTAGATGGTATATGTTGGTTTGTGGTTTTAATAATGACAATATATTTTATGAAAATATTCTCTACTTACTTGTACGTAATAATGAATTGCATGGTTTTAGGGGGAGCCATATATTTAGGGGGAGTTGTATATTATCATCAGTAAAAAGGGGGAGATTGTTGGTTTATATACTTTGTGGTTTTAATAATGACAATATTAATATGAGCTTAATTGTTTTTATTGGGTCTTGTTATTCAAATAATTTTATGCATATTAATTAAATATTATATAATAGTGTGCATAAGTTAATACTACACGTTACTTGCTAGCCCACGAAATTTTGGGGTGAGTAAATCAAGGTGGTTATTTTGTCACATGCTTTAAGTTGTTATATAGAATATATATCCAATCCTAATTTGCTTTAAAGTCTAATTTAAGTTGGAGTATTTTAAGGAGAATAATATATATATATTCAATCTTGATTTGCTTTAAAGTCTAATTCAAATTGGAGTATTTTAAGGTAATTAAAAATCTGTTTAATACTCCTTATATTTCTCATATTTAATTATGGGATTATATCCTTCAAATATATATATGTTTTCCAATCCTGATATGCTTTAAAGTCTAATTCAAAATTGGAGTAATTTATGGAGATTGGAAATCTGATTAATATTCCTTAAATTTCTCATATTTAATTATGGGGATATATCCTTACAATATATATATATTGTGTGCTACCAATTTATACGTAATTGAGAGATATTTTAGGAATTGGTTTTATGAAGGATTCTTATTTAAAGTTGATGGAGATATTATTTTGTCACATGCTAATCAGTAATTGCTATTTTTAAGGAATCTTGCTAATTACTATTAGGACTCTTTCAACTAGTATTTGATTCCTAATTGACTCCTTCATAGCTGAAATTCTTTATCTACTAACGTTGTTTATGGTAACGTGGATCTCCTATTTCAATCAAAAAGATATAGCCATTGCAGGAGGATTTGGAAGGGACATAGCCGTTACTCTCTTCTCTATATATATACTGTTTACACGGCTTCAGAAAAGAGACAAGACTACTGGGCAAAATTTCTTCAAGCTATTCAAGATACAAATCATCATATCACTATTTTAGTCTTGGTTTACATTGTTCTTATATTCATTATTTATATTGTAAACAAAGTACAAGTCTAGGTTGGCTTGGGGTTTTTATTTTAGTAATATTCAGTCTGTACAACGAAGGTATCAAAGTCTCAGAGGTGAGAGGTGTTGCAGAGGTGCAAAGGGGGCAGAAGTGTCCAAGTGATCGTCGTTGTAACAGGGAGTTTTTATTTACTTTGTAATTGCTGAGTATTATTTTAATAAAGTGAGTCTCCAATCCTAGTTGGGATTGGACGTGGATTAGGCCACTAGAGTAGAGGATAGGGGCTGAACCACGTAAAAATCTCGGTGTGATTTTCTACCTTTTTGCTTCCGTTCTTAACTGTTAATATTCTGCAGTTTTTATTGGTTTACGTTGAAAAAGTTTTATACTAATCCGGACAGGCATTAGCTGTCCGTTTTTAACAATTAATACTCTGCAGTTTTTGTGTGCGTCGAAAAAGTTTTACACTGATCCGGACAGGCATTAGCTGTCCATTTTTAACAGTTAAGAATATAACTAATACGGACAGGGTTCGACCGTCCGATTACAGTCTGTTATAGTTAACTTTGAAAATTGGTCGTTGTTGATCACGTCTAAGTATTTACACCTATTCACCCCCCCTCTAGGTGTGCTTAATTGTAGAATTACATTAGACATCCTCCAGCATAGAGGTGCATTCCTCCCCCAACCAGTGACGAATGTGCAAGTAGAGGAGCACCATCGCGAGATCAATACAGTAAGGGCATTAGGGTTCTGTTGGATATATACGTAGGTCTCTGCATAGTTGAACACAACAAAAGATACCCACACTCTTGAGTATATCTACGTAATCAGTGTTTCCAAGGATCTCGTCGGTTCAATCCTGCCATTCTTGAAGGCGACCAGATGAATCAGACAAGAAAAGAAGGGGACTGAAAGGGTATTCTTGTTTCTCTATGCATATGCAGGGAATGCGATAGGAATGAGAGAAGTCATCTCAACCTCCACAAGCCGCTGCATATAGAAACAAGCATTTCTTCTCTGGCAGAGGAAGAGTTGTACGTTCATAAGTCTTGACTCGCTCCCAAAAGACGTTGGAAAGACCAAAAGAGGGGATCCCTTCTTCAATCATTGAGAAACGGGGCCTCCTTGGTTGATCCCAAGTCTGCAGAATGTTCAACAGGGAAGGCCTACAAGAAAAAAAGAATTCAACATAAGGAATCTAAGGAGCATAAGCATTAGGATCGATTCAAATAAAAAATAGGGTAGAGGAAGAACGAAAAAAAATGTAAAGAAGGAGACCATTAGGTTGGTCCCCCTAGGGGTTGGCCCCCCCTAAGGGTTGTCCCATAGGGTTTAACCACCTAAGGAGCTCTCCCAACTTCTCCTTGCTCGTTGAATCAACTGATTGGAATAAATGCTACTTCGCCAGAATATCCGAGCCAAGATCCTTGTTAAGGTGAAATGGTCCGGAATAAATTCTTCCTCCTTGCGGTGTTATTTTTTCTTTGAGACTATCCGAGCCAAGATTCTTGTTAAGGTGAAATGGCCCGGAATAGGTGTTTCCTCGTTGCAGTGTTGTGGTTCGAAAAAGATATACTACAATTACCTGAAAAGAGAATTCGGTGAAACAATCACAAAGAATTAACTAAACAAAAAATAAACATGACTAAAGGTTCACGGTTATGTTATGAACACGGCACAACAGGTGTAGCATTTCAAAATCCACGATCTTTAAAAACCAATTTTTTGGGGTGATTCCGGTGGAATTTGGAGACTTTAAGTTTCTTCAAGAAATTTCTCTTTACACCAACAAGTTCACCGGCTCTTTGCCACAAAAGATTGGATCTTGGGTTGATTTTCAAGCTATAGATATTTCAAAGAATTTTTTTTTCACTGGTCAAATTCCCCCTGATATGTGCAAGAAAGGTAAGATGACTGATTTATTTGTGCTGCAAAATAAATTCACGGGCGGAATACCTGAAAATTATGCAAATTGTTTAACTTTAGAACGATTTCGGGTAAATAATACTTCTCTCTATGGTTTAGTCCCTCCTGGCATATGGGGTTTGCCAAATTTAGAAATTATTGATCTTACTTTCAATCAATTTGAAGGTCCAATGACGCCCAATATTGGACAAGCTAAAAATCTGTCCCAGCTTTTTTCTAACCAATAATCAATTTTCTGGAGAATTACCTGTGAACATATCAGAAGCTTCTTTATTGGTAGGAATTGAATTGAATTCAAATTAGTTTTCCGGTTAATAAAATTAACCGAACATATAATCAATAAAGTATACAATCATTTTAAAAAAAAAACACAGATAAAACAATCATAAATAATAATAATAATAATAATTAATCGTAGGATTTTATGTTTGTTTTTCTATCAAACAAATTGTTAAAAAGTTTAAAACCATACACCTAAGATTGAAATAATTAATCACCTAAAAAGATGAAAGTAATGATATTTTTTTCTATTAGATCTTCCAAGTCATAACAAGACATCATGAGACTTTTTAATATTTGTGTCCAATTAATCTAGGGAAACAAAACATTAAGAAAAAGAAACTTACTACAAACAGGGTTGCATGTGACACAATCAACTTCACATTGGCCCGGGCATACACTAAGGCAATTCTGTTCAAGTCGGTAGCACCAAGGGTGGGACTGTTCTTGCAATAGGCCTTGGCTGGAGAAATTTTTGTTGACGGTGGTGAAACTGAAGGCGGAGGAGTTGGATAAGTTGAAGATTGTGGCGGTGATGGTAGTGGAATAGCCTGACAAACAGGTTGGCATGAAGCACAATCTACTACGCAGCCTCACAGGTTTCGTTATTTGAGGCTGATTTCAAGGATTTCGTTTTATAAATTGATGAACCAATTACATTATCAAATCATCAGTTTATAAAATAAAATCATCTTTTATTTCATTATATATAATTATCTTTTTGAGTATATATATAAAAAATTTAAATTTGAGATTTAACTTTTTGAGTATATATATGTTATCTTTAAAAAAAAAGAGACGGATTTGATTTGATTTAATTTATCATGATCTAGTTTTCGAATATATATATTATGGAAACAAATATTCTATTTCTAAATAAAAAAAGATTTGATCTTGTTTCCAAATAAAAAGATGATTTGATCTTATTTACAAAATAAAATAAGATTTTTTTATTTTATTTAGTAATATATAATGTATCTTGATTTAGTTTCAATATATATATATATATATATATATATATATATATATATATATATATATATGCGTATAAAAAAAATTCTTCAGGAAGTAAAAATTGTGTAAGGTTTTGCACTACACCAAAAATGGCCTCTAGCGAAAGAAATTTTGTGAAGGAATTTTTTCTTTCACATGAGGAGTTGTTTAGCGAAGGAACAGTGAAGGAAAAAAGTACAATGACAATATAGTTATTAGTGTAAGAAACATCATTCACAATTTATATTTTTTCCTCGCAAAATTGGGGCAATAGAAAGATTTTTGGAGCCAATTTATGATGAAAATTTGTGAGAAAAAAATCTATTTAGTGAAGGAATTATTATTCATTATATATCATTATTCAGAAGTTTTTTGCGAGGGATAAAATTGGTAGCTATTTTGTTCTAAATAATTTTCTTTGAATTAATTGTGGTGAATATAAATTATAATATAAATACATTAATTTTATTTATAGTAGTAAATTTACTTATAATAATCATACTTTTTAAGTAACTTAACACTAGTACAACATCATAAAAAGACAACACTTAAAAGATGACGTTTTTATAAAAAAACGTTGTGGTATTTTTTTAACGTTTTTTTAACAAAATGTTGTAGATACATAAAAAAATGTTATGTATTTATAAGGGTAATTTTTGGTTTTAAATAGATAACTTTTTTAAAAAAATGTTATCTATGTAAAAAATACGGAGCCAAAAATTAACACTTTGTTTATGAGTTTTGAACATAAAAGAAAAGAATAGGAAACTTAAATTAGAAAAGAATATGAAACTTAAATTAGAAAAGAAAAGAAAAGAATAGAAAACTTGAAGTTTTCTTTTGTGTTGTTTCTGAGTTTTTAATAGAAAATTTAAAATTGAGGACATGAGTTGTAATTTAAAATTTATTATATTAAAAGTTGAGGATAATATGGGAATTATAAAAATATTACTTATTCCAATTTTTTTTCCGTCCAAATCAGACCATTTTTGAACGGAAAACTTTGGCAAGAAAATTGGCCAAGTTTTCTATCCATTTCTTTTCTTTTCCGTTTATTAAAAAACTCAGAAACATAAGAATTGAAAAGAAAACTTAACTTTTTCGTCTATTTCTTTTCTTTTCCGTCTATTTTAAAACTCAGAAACAGAGCGTAAAAGGCCGAACTGAAAATTTGCAATTAAAATAGGACCAAAAGTTTTTTAGATCTACTTTCTTCTATCTCTTATTTGTGTAATTTCTCTCTACGATGGAGCTCTCATATGATCCAAACCTTCGGCTACCACTGTGGAGGGTATGAAAGTTGTTGGTGTAAAATCCCAAATTTTACGAATAAAGATTTAATTTTCTCGAAATATATTTTTTTAATATTATGGTATGGATTTGAAATAATGTTATAGTTGTGGGTAGTATTTATAAATTTTGCAAAGTATGCAAGTTGTTGTATTATATTCGATTGGTCGGGGAATATTCGTTTTAGCAGAGAATATTCGTACAACGACGCAATCATTGATGGACCCCACAACGGAATTATTGTCGGAATGAGAAAATGACAAAAATATATTTATGAAAATAACGGCAGAAGTTTTACCGTTAAAATTGTTGAACTACTCGGTAGTAAAAGTACAATAACACGCGTGGTTGCATAGTAGTACACTGTATTGATTATTGATGCTTACGTGCGAAAACACTCAGTTTTGTTCAATTATTGCTACAATAGTTGCTGCATAGTATCTCACATTATTTGATTCAATTATTGTCGATTGTTATATTATATATATAAGTTTTGTTTTATTAGTATTATTAGTGTAATAAAATAGAAAAGTTTTTTATATAAAACATAATACTTTTATAAAGTTATTCGTTTTATTATGCAATAATTAGAATATATTATATTCTATTATGCATAGTATTTTGCATAGTAAAATCTTTTTTATATAAAACAAAATACTTTTATAAAGTTATTTATTTTATTAGACAATAATTAGAATATATTATATTTTATTATGCATAGTGTTGCATAGTGCCTGCATAGTATTTTGCATAGTAAAATCTTTTTAAAAGTTATTCATTTTATTATATTATAAATAAAATATATTATATTTTATTATAAACCAATCTGGACCGTCCGTTTAAAGTAAATCGATCTGGACCATTCATGGATTGGTTACTATTCAGTCCATTCTTCTATAAATAGAAGTTTATTCCTTCATTATTTCTTACGAATTCACTAAAACTCTAGAGAGAGAAACTTTAAAGAGAATTATTCTTCTATCTTGAGCATATTTCTTTAGCGTTTAAGAAAGCTTTAAGCGTAGTACAAATTTTCTTCGAGTATATCATCGCCCTACCAGTCGGAGTACTCTTTTTACAAAGGTAAGAGATATTATTTGTTGTACCCGTAAGGGGTATTATTTCTTTCGTATTTATGAAGAGAACTTCTGTTATTCCATTATTTTTTTATTCTGTTGGAATAACCTGTATACGCGGTCTACCCTATACTTGGTGAAATTCTTTTGTTATTCCATTCTTTATTATTCTGTTGGAATATCCTGTCTGTACGTTTACGCCGGACCTGGTTCTGTCTTTAATATTTTGTTGGAATATCCTGTCTGTGCGTTTTACGCCGGACTTGGTTTCGTTATTAATTATTCTGTTGGAATAACCTATCTATGCGAAGTACCGCATGCATGGTGATTTTTGTTGTTATTCCATTCTTTATTATTCTGTTGGAACATCCTGTTGGTGCGAATTTCGCCTGACCTGGTTCCATTATTTATTATTCTGTTGGAATAACCTGTCTATGCGAAGTACCACATGCATGGTGATTTCGGTTGGTATTCCATTCTTTATTATTTTGTTGGAATATCCTGTCGGTGCGTATTACGCTTGACCTGGTTCCGTTATTTATTATTCTGTTGGAATAACCTGTCTATGCGAAGTACCGCATGCATGGTGATTTCTTTTGTTATTCCATTCTTTATTATACTCAGTTGAGATTAAAGTTTTGACTTCTATACTCCATGAAATTAGTGGAATATCCTTGATATTTGCGCTTCATCCGGTATCTTTCCATGGAAATATTCTTCTGAGCATTCTTGAATTTTACTCTACAAAGAAGTATCATGTTGACAATTTGGACGTTATTAGTTCCTGGATAATTTAATTCTTGAACTTATTTTATTGAATTCTTATATCATTGTCATCATCCTCATTTTTATATTTTGTTGAAAGTCATCTGTGGCATGTAGTGCATAGATGGACTTGGTATGATTATGACCAGGGATTATTCGATATAATCATGACCGTAATGTTACAAATGATGTGGAAAAAGTCCTCATTGGCCCGTAGTGCATTGATGGACAGTTTTTGGTATGATTATGGCTATGGATTCTCTTCGGCCAAGGGAGCAAAGATGAATTGAATTATGGCATGATCAGGACCGTTGATGAAAACACAATTATCTTTGGCCCGTAGTGCATGGATAATTCGTGGTCGTGATACTAAATAATATCCTTGGCCTGTAGTGCAGGGATGAATTGATAATGTGGATTATTTATTAAGCTGAGTCCCAACGATAAAAGTGATGAAAAACTTTTTAAATCATAGAAGATAGTAGATTTTATTCTGTACTTGACTCTTCTAATGGATTTCTTGTTCTGCTGCAGTTAAACTTGATGTTTGTTATATTTTATCAGTTTAACATTGTTGAAGACTAATGATAATTTATTCTGCATTATCTTAGTCATAATATTTTTTTATTGGGCTAGTTGGGCTCACCCTTTCTTTCACTGTTCTTTTCAGGAAATGAGAATATAGCTGGGACGAGTCGGGGAACGGAGTGACGGTCCAGATGATAACATTAGTATTCCTCACTATTCTGTTAAATAGTGTGACAATAAATATAATGAGGACTCCATTGAGTTTGTATACTGTCTAGATGAAAATATACTCATTAAAACTCTTAGATTAAGTTTTGTCGTATTCTACACGACTGATGTATAATTAAGTTGCATTTGATTTATGTACCATGTATTTGGCGACTCGGAATGGGTGATGTATACCTAATTTTGGGGGCATCACAGTTGGGCTCTCATCCGGCGAGCATGTCCTTCCTTCTCCTTCACCCATCATTCCATTCAGCCCACTAATATACAGATCGATGTCCAAGGTTACGTTCTCTACATAAGTAAGACTCAGGATATTCTCTGTTTCATGGCCATGGACTTGATGAAATTGGACAAAACAAAGAAGCAGTTCGGAACTCAGTAACCGATCTCAATCGATTCGGGAAAGTGGTAAAACTTGTGGCTTTTAGTTCATTTGAGTCAGCTCTCGATGTTCTCAACCAAATGAACACTGTCTCCGAAGGTATCCACGAGTTTCACACATTTGTTTTAGTTATAATTAGGGTTTGTTCTAACTGCTTTTTTTCGTATATTTTCTTGTTATTAAACTTCTCGTAGCTAACAGTGAACCCTAGTTTGCTTCATGGAGTATCGGAATAGAATGTTACAAAATGATTGCTTGGTTGCTGCGATTTCTTTTTAGTAATCTATATTTCCTTTTTTGTTCTTGTGCTTTTTCTAAGTTTAATTGGATACCCTCATATTTTTGAAGTTGATACACTAGTGATGATATCTGAAACCTTTACTTTAAAGGTTTTTTTTGGGGCTCCATTTTGTTTGATAATCTTCGTAACTTTGTTAGTGAAAGGGGTCTGATTTTTCTGTTTTACGCTGCTTAGTGTGTATAATTTCAGAGTTTTGAGCATTCAACAATAGTGACTTTTAATTTAGCAACAAAAAAAAACAAAAACATTGATGACTTTTTCTAGACTCCCTGCCCACTTGGTTAAACAGAAGACACAAAAATTTTGAGTGTTTTCTTTTAGTTGTTTTAAAATTTTTTGTCATGAGCTGGTGATGTAGAATATTTCTACTGGTGCTTGAAGTAGCCATGGTTTTAAAGGTTTTTTTTATTGTTTTGTTATTGGTACAAAGACTCCACAAGATGATCACATCTTTTTATTGAATGTAAATGGGAATTGGGACTTTGCAGCTTTCATTTATTAGTTTTATTTGTCTAGTTCCCTCACCTATTTTTGGGGTATTTGGTTTACAAGAGCATTATGTTTAGTTTGAATTTGGTTCATGTGTCTTTTATAGAGTATATTTCTAATGTTAAATGTGAACTTAGGGCAAATGACCGATGAGTTGCAGAACTTTTTGGCACTTACTCTCCCCAAAGTTAAGGATGGTAAGAAGCCTAAGTTCAGCGTAGGCGTAGCAGAGCCCAAGCTTGGTTCTCATATCTACGAAGTAACAAAGATTCCCTGCCAAAGCAATGAGTTTGTTCTTGAGCTCCTTCGCGGGGTGCGCATGCATATTGATAGGTTCATTGAGAACTTAAAGGTAGCATTTCATTTCTTCCCTATATTTTTCTTTGTATTTTGTCATAACTTCTATTCTGATGTCTAGCTAACATGTCTTTTCTGGTTTTTCATATTTTTCCTATTTTCCTTAACTTATATAGCCTGGTGATTTGGAGAAAGCCCAGCTTGTTTATTTAATTCTCTATCTTCTTTAACCTGATTCTAGTTTCTTTTTAAATGAAGTGGGATATTAATATATTATTGTTTTTACAATGAGATTTGGTATTTTCCAATTGCATTATCAAAGGTATCTTTGCATCCTTTCTGGTAAATTTGAGCTAGTGTAGTAAACTGGCTATCTGTGCTGCTTTCGTAGTACATCTCACTTCTTGGGTGTTTGTCATCTTTTTACTATACTGCAAACCCAAGCTTTGACGTGATCTAGGTTAAGTATAGGTATCACATGAGCCTGGTCTGGTAATGTTGTCTTACCAATTTTTGCAGCCTATTACATTACTGATTGACCTTTGTATAGAACAGGCTTTTGTTAATCTTACTTTCCTATACTCTTGCTGATTCTCAAATTTTTTTTGTAGGACATACAAATTTTTAGGGTAGTACTTAATTGTCTTTTGTTTGGTTTATTTTTTGAGATTTCTCTTTTGGTGACAATAGTCAATGAGTCACAAGGCAGGCATTACTGAAACTTGTGCTTTGAATTGTTTTTGCCAAAGGTTCTCCCTAATACAGCAGAACCTCTAGGAGTTACAATTTTAAAGGCTCGAGGTTTCTTCCCGTATGCATTCTGGTATTGGATAGGTATAAGGGCATTGGTTGGATTCATATGAAATTTCTTCCAATAAGGACATTAAAGGAATAAAGAAAATACATGATTGGATACAATCCAGCGACCTGGATGTTGGAATTTACTAGTCCTCAGCAAGAAATACTTCTTGGGGTTGACTTCACTGAAGTGTACAAAAAATCAGATATGTACAGGTTGGTTCAATTTATTACAATAATTTATATTTTATTACAGGCATGCTGAATATTTCTGGCTTTGCCTTTGAATATACGTCTCAATGTTATCATACAAACGTTTGTTTATGAATGTCACGTATTGCAGTACAAACAAAACTCTTATTAAGGAACTAAGTATGCAGTGTCCTAGGTCAAAGGATCTTTATTTCCCTACTCAATATTCACAGTCTTTCCTCTGCCAATTTGTGGCTTGCCTATGGAAACAGCGAAGGTCATACTGGCAAAATCCACCATATACCGCAATCATATGTCTCTTCACAACTTCAATAGTCTTGACATTTGGGACAATGTTCTAGGATATTGGTTCCAGAAGGTAATAAATTTACCAACACAGTAACTTAATATTCGGAGCTCTAGACTTATTTAGTTTCTTATTCTCCACGTAGCTCTTTTATATATAGATGTCTAATGTATTCAGCAGGAAAACTCAACAAGATCTCTTCAATGCAATGGGATCTATGTATTTCGCGGTTTTGTTCCTTGGCTGTCCTTGAGTGTGGTATACATAATTTTTAGTTTCTTATTGGCTGCATCTGATTAAGTTACAATCTTGTTTGTAGTTTTAATATATAAAATCTACATATGTGGTGTGACTGAAGGTTGAATTATGCAAGTTGCTGGAGGATAAACGCTCTGCTGTACTCAGGTTATTAATATATTTACTCTGATGTGTGGTTTTGTTGGTCCATATTCCATAAATGATTTAGCAGCTTCCAGAGAATGTTGGTACCCTATGGAATAATTTATTCAGTCAACCATGACAAACTGACAATCATATCAGTAATTTTAACAATGCAGTGGTATTGTTTAATTTACTTGCTTTTCTCTTTTTCCATAGATGAGGAGTTGGAAACTGCTTTGATGGAGATGGTGAAGCAGGATAATCGACGGCAATTGAGTGCGAAGGTATATCAAAACTTCCTCTAGCACAGTTCTTGTAGTTATCTTCTTGTTATGTAGGCCTGGATGTTATTTTTTTCCTGTGTTTGACTTTTGTTTACTAACCTAACATAGCATATTGATAAAAGCTTGCTGTGATGTGGCTTTGGAGTTTTAGTTTCATATTTCTCTCTCCCTTTTTACTGTGGACACTGCCTGTTTCTTTCAGCATGCTCTATTGTCATGTCAAGAATGTTGCCGAGCTTTGGTAGGCCCTTGCTGATAAGCAGGAACAAGAGAATTTCATGCTTCAAGTTCTACTGTTGCTCCTTACAAAACTTTATACCTCAGTAGTTTATCTTCTCCCACACAATACGATTTTGTTGCAGTAAATGGCATTATGGCTTCTTTTATAGGTCTTGATGAGGGTAGAGCAAGAACAAAGGGTAAAAAAAGATGCTAAAATTAACAAATGCTGAAGAACTAGAACTGGAGGAGAGCTCCAATGATTTAGAGGAAGACATGCTAGAAATAGGAGAAAAAAGTTCGCGTCACATTGATCAGCTAATTTCAATTACTGCAGCTCTTTTCCTGAAGCAGGTAACGTACACATTGATCAGTACACATTCAACACACTAGAGCATAAGTTCACCAGGCTCATTTTTTCTTATTCCTTGAATTTGAATTTTGGTGTTTCTTTTGCTGCAAGAAATTTTCATATTCAACCTTGATTTCTTTGGAGAAAATGATGATGAAGTGGACCTAACATGATGTACACTTCATTCAATTTTCTTGTGTTAGTTATTAAATATTGTAAGTACTATGATCTTTGGGAGATCAAGACATAATAACAAATTTTGTACCTATCGTGACTTGAGCATTATCTATTTATATATGGAGTATTAGTTTTAATTATTGGCTCTTTATGCATTAGTTTATCAATTAGTTTGAAATATGTATGATATTTATATTAATTTGAAATATTAAATTTAATATTTATTATAGCAATTAATAAAAAATAATAATAATAATAAATATCAAATTATTGATTTGAAAATTAATTATAATTTTCAATTAATTTTAATTATATAGTAATTAATTTTTTATTTATAAATTTATAATTTGTGAAGGAATTTTTCTCTCACTAATTTGAAGAAAGATTCTGAATTTATAATTAGTGAAGAAAAATATTCTCTCGTTAAATAAATTTGTTTTTCACAATATATTATTTGTGAGGGAATCAAGTTATTCACTAATTTCAAATAGTTCTCCTTAAAATATTATTTGTGAAGGAAACCAATACTTCACTAAATAACAATATTCCATTACTAAATACAATTTGTGAATAAAAAAGTTATTCACAATATATCCTTCACAAAAAAATTTACTTATTACTTAGCGAATGATACCCAATTACGAGGAGGTATAATACGAGCAATCGTGTGAAGAAAATATTTCTTCGCAATAAATCTCTTGTGAGTGATATAATATGTCTTGTGAATGATTTTTCCTTCACTAGAGGCCATTTTTGGTGTAGTGTTGGAAAGATTTGATAAGAGATTTGTCCAAAGATATATTTGGGAGAGCTTCCCCAGAGTTGTATTTCCTAAGATTTTTCGTTTTCGAGACTTGCAAAATCAAACTAAGCGCATTGTTCAGCAAATTTGAAACAGGACTCAAAAGACTCGAAGTAATTTGCATGATCGCCACTCCAAAGGTGTGACTCACGTGCAGGGGGCAAATGTGAGCCCACGTGCAAATTAGGGTTCACTTGTCCTAATTAAATTAAATGCACAAATTAAGGTTCACATTATGATTAAATGAAAAAACGGAAGAGCTGGAAATAAAGAAGCAAGACCTGAGAGAATCTTTCACATGT
This sequence comes from Panax japonicus, assembly GCA_020205505.1. Taxonomy (NCBI): domain Eukaryota; kingdom Viridiplantae; phylum Streptophyta; class Magnoliopsida; order Apiales; family Araliaceae; genus Panax; species Panax japonicus. Next base: position 50,087,113 of record CM035106.1, read on the forward strand.
CCCGGGGCAGAAGACACGTGGAGACGACTCATTTTGGGAATTGATTGAGGGATTTGATTGGTGGCTAGAAGGGCAGGACGATCTGGGCATTACTGTGACAACCCGAAAATTTAGAAGATCTTTAATGATTAAATTAAAGGTTAAAGTTTAAAACCTAGAGTGAAAATAGATGATTTATTTTAAATTTTTGTGGTATGCTGAAATAATTCAACGATAAGGTTACGAGAAAAGATGTTAACCGATTAAGAATGATTCGGTATTATGATTTCGGGGACGGAAAAGAATGTGATAACCCAAATTTTTGGTAATAAATAAAATTCTTATTAGATAATATGTTGTTATGACCTTGGGATTAAATTATATTACAAAAATATATATATCAAATGAGGTAGATTTGATTTACCTTATTATAATGGTATTTAAATACCAAGAATGAAAAAGGATAGCCAACGTGGCTTAATTGAGATAGATTCTGGATATAAAGCTACATATGTGTTTAAGGAAATAACTATCCTTTGATATAATTTATTTCATTCCAAAAGAATAATTTAGTGATAAATAAGGTCAATGATGTACTATCAAGAATTATTAAAATATATGGAACCACTATTTTGATGAGGTGGGTACTATTTTGTTAGTCTAATCAAATTTGGTAAATAAGAGATTTTGAATAATTTTAGTTATTGAAGTCCACATTTAAATATGGGGCTCCCTTAATTTGCTATGTAGACTTGCAAATTTTTTTTTTAGGGCTATTGCCTATTTACATGTTGTGAGCCCAAATTAAAGCTAATCCCTGCCTCATGTCTTAGCCCATCCGGCAGACCACTTGAAGTATAAAATAAAGGGGTTGATTAGTCTCAATAGGAATAAGTAGGCAGGGCAGGGAGTTAACTGTGTTTATTGCATTGGTTAGTCAATTAGTTAATAGTTAGTTAGTAACTATAGATGTTTCAGTTGGTTCCTAGAGGATTAACCCACTGCAAAGGCCAAGTAGAGTTGCAACAGTAAAACAGTAGGGGTCACTACAAGCCAACTTAGCTGCTAGGAGTAGACTGCGGCAGAGAAGTTTTGGAGACCAAGTAAGGTAGCTAATGTAGGGGCCAAGTAGGGCATATCAGATAAGGTAATTAGGAGCCAACTGACTTTTGTGTCAATGGGGATGAATGAGTTCATAACATAGCAGGTATAGGTTAAAGAAAGCAAGCAATAGGGCCATGATGACTAGCCAAAGTTCAGCCATATATGGCCACACCATACACCCAAGTTCAGTAGCTGTACAAATATACTAAGAGCAAAAATCAGTAGAAGTCATGTGGCGAAGGTGTGAGCATCCGACTGGTAAAGGAGAAGGCTTGAACAACAAAGAAACCATCAATCTCTTTATCTTGAAGTCTATAATCAAGCAGCCCAACAAGGTATACTAAATTAAATCTTTTCCATTCCTTTTCATTGAACTGTAATGCCAAATGGCTGGCAATAGAAGGACTGCTGCATTAAAATGTTCGAGTTGCTATGTTACTGCTGTAGGAAGTTAGTGACTGCTATGATATTGTTGTATTGCTATGAATTGAAATTAGGCACAAGGAGATAGGTTGGACTGAGGAGCAATAAGGGTGATAAAATGGATGCTTAATACAAACAAATAGCTATGACATAAGTAGCTTTAAACAGCGCACACCACTTGTTCGATAAAAGTCCTCTAAGAACTGTTTTGGTTAAAACCCAAGTATTAGGCAAAACTGAAGCTTGGTATAGATATATATAACATATACGATGACAATTAAAGAGCTTGAGCATATCAAGTTAAAACGAAAAGCAGTTTTAAACCAAAACAAAAAGTTGGAAATAAGTGTTAAGCCATTATTGACCACTGTTTTGAGTATCTTAAAGAATCCAAAATGGGAAGTTTATAAATTTTAAATAAAGTTTCATATAAGATATATAACATATTTAAAATTGCTCTAATTTGGTATATGAGCTAGAAGTAATAAGGTCGCGAAATAAACATGTTAGAAACCGAAAAATTGTGAACTGCTGACTCTAAGGACAAATTCGGGGCTAGCTAGAGTTTCCAGAAAATTCTGGGCTTTTGGGGTATTATAGTACATTGAGTAAGCTTTCGATAGACTCCGGAACGGACTAATTCCGACTTCGGAGCAAAGAGTTATGACCGTTCAAAGTAGTCGCGTCAAAACTGTCTAACCAACTCGGGGCAGTCACCTTGAACGAATTTTCTGGAATTATGTGTTTTGAATTTGGAAATGGTCAAAGAATGAAAGTTGTAGCCTCGGAAGTTAGCTTCGCGTGGGCTCAAGAATCGCTCAAAAATGTTTTGAAACGAAGAAGTTATGATTATTTTAGCGCAACAGGGTCAGGCTGAAAAAAAAAATAATATATATTGAAAACTAGTATGTCAAGTCAATTTTGAGCATAATGTTGGACAGCCTAACAAGCCTGAAATGGAGGTTTTATAATTTCTAAAAATACTCCCATATGCTATGTACAATATATCTAAAAATTGTTATAAATGAACACCTGGATTTGGAGTATTGAAGTGAGAAAATAGCCATGTGGGTGCAGAGCTGCTGTCATTGGACAGCAGCAGTTGCAGTGGCCGGGCTGGGGGTTCTCCTTTGAGCTCTCAGCCAGCATAACTAGAAGGTTTAAAAAGGTGTTGTCTTTCAATCTAGGAAGGTATGTTATCTATCTTATTTCCAAAAAGGGTAGCACCATAGAAGGCATGAATTGAAATGGCCAAACTGTATGCACTATAAGTAAACCAAAACTGATTTGAAGTAACTGTACTAGCAAACTAGTTAGGGACTGATTTCCCTTGACCATAGTGTGATTTGCATTTCAAGGTGTCTAAACAACCAAATCATGGAGGCAAGTAATAATGATACCTAATTGGAATTTTTAGAAAGCTTGAAACCAAAATAAGCTAAGTTTGGACCTATTTTGCACATGCCAACCTCTGCCACTGTTTTAACTGGCATGATATGCCATTAACCAACTAATTGCCTTGCTAATAAACTAAGAATAGTTCTGGTAATGATTGGGAAAGATATTGTGCAAATCAGTCCATAATAACATCAAAGACATAGCTTAATTTTTGTTGGATTAACAGTTCATTTGTTAGACTGTTTTGGTCAAATAAACAAAGTCTTTAGCCTGTAAGTTTATGTAGCATGTGTATGAAGTAACAATCCATACAACTTGAGCTTTGAAATACTTAGGACTGTTGTGGTAATGTATAACTAATTCATGCTTATACAGATTGGTAAGGGACTGTTTGTGAATGAATGCCAAAACAGTGCTTAAAATCCTAAGAATAGGAACTGTTATGGCCAAATTTAGCTACTGAGATTATAAGACAGAATAGAGTCCCTAGGTTACCTATATACACTAATTGAAAGTTGTTCGTCAAGTTCACCAAGGTTTAGGAAGTGTGTTGTACAAATTATGTTCAAAAGATATGAAAAGTAAGTTTTTAAGGGTCAACTAACACCCAAGTAAAGAGATACAATACCTGGACCTTGTAAGAAAATTCCAATAGCTAAAATATAACCTAAGTAAGCTACACAAGCTAAGGAAACCAAGTCTAGACTGTTTTAAGTGTTGGTCTTGGCAAAAATCACATTTTAGACAAATAGTGGACTGTTTTGGGTAATTGTTAGCACCTGAAATTAAGGGGCTGTAATGAACTCATATAAAGTTCCTAATACCTGATTATAACAGTTCCAAATCATGGCCATTACCAAAGCTAGCAAGAGAACCAAGTTAAGACCTCTTTTCAAGCCTAAAGTGAGCTTTGATAAGTCAAAATGAGTTAGATGATTAAATAAAGTGTGGTAATGCTAAAAGTAACCTTGATTAACTTAAATATACATGCCTAGACTATCCTAGTGGCAAGAACTAGAAAAAATTGGAAAAAAGTACAAAATCAATTTTTTGTAAAAAAAGTAAGAAAATGGCTATTTTTGAGCTCTGTTTTGAGGAGCTTAATGGACATGAACAAGAAACCTAAACCTGGATTAACATACCTTATAGTATGGTCTAGAGGTAGGGCCAAGTGGTTAAGCTCTTGTCTTAACCAAGGAGTCTAAACAAATCATCAAACTAACTTGGAAAATCACTAAAACTGCAGTTTTTGCAAATTTGTCCAAGTATGAAAATTTGAGATTTTTCCATTTGGCCTAGAACATAGTTTGGACATCTTAGACAAGTGAGTTAGAGTTATGCTAGGCTATTCCAAGTGTTGGAATGCTAATGTATACAATAACTCGAGAAGTTAATATGTAAAAGCTTGAAAAAGCGTGCAAAACTCAATCTGTGCTTGGTAAACCTAAATGAATGCTGGAACTAGTCCTAACTAGATATAATTCAAGTGTTGGAATGAACTAAAGTGGCTAGAAATGAAATTGGCAAGAATTGACCAAAACTAGTGAACTCAAGAACACATGAACCCTTTATGTTCTAAATCTTGAATAAGATGTAAATGATAACCTTAAAGTCATTCCTATTGCATAATATAAGCATGTCAAACCCCATCAAAGTGAAAGATGATTAATGAGAAAACATGGATGAGGTATTTGAAAAATGTATACAATATCTCAGATATAGAAGTCTATACTACCTCCATGATAACTGAAATTACGTGTTTTGTTATGAATCCCACATACAATGTAGGTTGTGCAAGGAACACAGAAGTTGGTGTAATGGTAAAACCCCGGTACAGGCAAGTTTCTCAGTTTATTTATGTGGACTTATAATTACTATAGATAACTGTTAGCATGATTTATGTTTATAAGTAAGTATGTAATACCTATGAACTGTACTATTTGCTTTGTGAATGATGAATGTCAAATTATGACTAATTATTGAATTGAGTCGGGGAGCTCAATATATATGTGCAATGAATGACATGTACATGACATGTGTAGTATGCTATGATATTTATGTTGCTACCAGCAGGATATAAATGTGATGATGCATTTGTAATATACTTGAACCCCAATAATATAAATGCATGAACTGAATGTGAACATATGTGCTATGTGATGCATGATAGACTGTTAGACTTGCTGGGCCGTCGTGCTCAATCTTGCTTAATTTGCAGGTTAAAGCTATGATGCGATCTATCGTGATTAGGAGCGCATGAAAAGAAGACTAGTGATTTAATTGAGATTGTGTTGAATCATTGAATGGTATTTACATGTGTAAACCACAGAGAAGTAAATCTTTGAATAATTCAATAGATGAAGATCATTTGTTCTGAATTAGGAATATGTTTGAAATAATGAATTGTACATATATTCATATCTATTCAGATTAAATAAATCATGTAATGACTATGATTCTAGTATAAAGAAAAATTGTAAAGGTTGCGATTCAGGGAATGAATGAATGGAAAGAAAGAAAAAAAAATTATTCCGCATTTTTAGTTATTTTAACATTAAATAATATTTTAAAGTTAGAACAAGATATTTTTAACGCACAAGATCGGGAAGGAAAATAGTCCCGATTTTGGGGGCGTTACAATTACTCTGATGACTAAGGGTAAAATTGGAATTTCCCCGAATTTGTGTGCCTAACACATGACCACTCTCCAGAAAATCCTATAAATACCCTTCCACTCCATTGGGAAAACGACCTCTCTTCAGACACATGACTTTGACTCTTGAAAAATCGAAGTACCTGAACATTCTCTCTCAACACTCACGAAGACTCTTGGAATCCCAATAACCCTAACAAGGTTTCCGGATTCTAGAAGTGGAAGGACTCAAGAAGAAGGCTCTTGTAATTCCTACTACCCTAACACGGTTCCCGAATTATAGGAGTTCTGCCACGCGTCGTTGGAGTAATCGCCCACCTGTTCTTCTCCCCTCTTCAATCAATCAATTCTGTACTTTTTGTAAATTTCTCTCCTCCTCGGCCAACACAAAACCCTAACCCTAGCAAGATACGATTTCCTTGCCCACAATATATATATATATATATAACAAATGAATCATTCCTCTAATCTGTTAGAGAATCAATCTAACAACACTAGCAGATTAACATAAGCGGGCTAGGCCCAGTGGAAATTCCTTAAAGATCCACCAACTATGCAATATGAACTTTTGAAACCTGCCAATACCCATTAACAATGTGATATAAGAGTTGTATATGTAGCAACTAGAGCCTAACAGTCCAAAGGAATTAAATGGGCTTGGAAAGTAACTCATTGTGTGTGTCCTCTCATTGAAAACTCACAAACACAGTCTGAAGAGGAAACTTGATGCACATTCCATTTTATAAAAATATAATAAAAAATCCAAAATCCTTTGATAAAGAAGAGGGTAAATGAAGAAGGATGTGGGAATAGGCTGCATTATTTAAGAAAGCCAAAAAAATTCATTCAACAACTTTCATGAGGTAACAATATATATGGTAAAAACTATATATATATATATATATATATATATATATATATATATATATATATGTCATGTTGAGCATTTAGTTTTAAAGTTCTAACATCTTTTACTATATATCATGTTAATTCACTACCAACGTTAGTTGTAACCAACAGTTGGCAAAAAATTGAATGAATGGCTTTTTGCACTAGTGCTACTGTCTGTCCAACTGTTTGGCAGAGATGTCAAACAGTTTTTCGCATGTTAGTTAATAAACACAGTTCGCCCAACTGTTTGACAGGCTATATATTGGCTACAATTAGCTTTATCTGCGGATTAAATATAATTATTGTTTTAAACTTAATTTAAAAATAATTTTATATTTTAAAATATCAAAATTTTATGTTGGGTCAAACTGGGTTGGATTTGGTCAAAATGGGTCGGGTTGAGGTCAAATTAGGCTTAAGGGACGGAAACGCCAACAAAATACCACTTTAAGGACCTAAATAACGAAATTTGAACTTTAGGAACGACTTTAAAAGTGAGTGGCAACTTGCAGGAACAGAAGTGTCATTCAGTCGAAATTGAGCTATTATAATTAATCTCTGTTATTTAACCTAATTTCTCCCTATAAATACATACCACAACAATCTACCATCTTCTTATTATATTTTAATTTATTAATTGCACGTATAAATTTATTATTAACAAAATTAATAATCCCGCCGCAATACGCAGGTTTATATCTAGTCTGAATTTGAATCTGATAATTAACATGTTGGAAATATCTGAAAACAAATTTTTATTATTTTACCCCTCCAAATAAATTCAATTTTTTTCTAAATTTATTTAATATTACTGAATATAATAGTTAACAATTGTAAAAAATGCAAATGATTAAATTTTAATTGTCAATCTTATTAAAATAATTAATGAGTTTTAAAAATAGTTCATTAATGAATGAATGTTACTTTATTTATTTATAATAAATACAATAATCAATACTCTAAATTACAATTCAAATAAATTTTTATCATTTTTGAAATCCTAAATATTTTACATTTCAAAATGAATGCTCTAATTACAACTATAACTAGATTGAGAAAAAAATAACGAGTTTTAAAGTATAGTTCATTAATGAATGAATGTTAATTTATTTATTTTTAATAAATACAATAACAAATAATCTAAATTACAATTCAAATAAGTTTTTATCAATTTTCACATCCTAAATTTCAAAATGAATGCTCTACTTATTAATGTTTAGATGTCCATTTTATGTGTATGGAGTAATACTGTAGTGTGTATGAATATTTATAATGTACAATTAGATTCAAAAGTTTACATTGAATATTTTATTTTTTCTCAAATACTTGATTAAAAATTTAATAATATGTTTATGGGAGTTTTGTTTATTATTTATCCTCAATTATACATAGATTACATAGTTATAAAAAAATTATTTTATTTCATTATATTTATGGAGAGTGCGAGTTATAATATATGTGTGACAACTAGTTAATCCAACTTGATCCAAAATTGACATTGGGCTTACTTTAAATATTTGGACTTCTTAATTCGAAATAATTGGGCAACTGAAAATAATAAATACCACCTCCACTCGAAAATTCATAAACGTGAATTAATATATTTAACTCTCCCTTCAAGATTATTTTTAAATTAATTTGACCTAACACATTTTAACAATAAAATTATAACAAGCTAATAACTGTAGTTTTGTAAGTTAATATATATATATATATATAAGTTATTAACTATATATATAATTAATAACTTATTTCAGTTATTAATTAATAATATATATATATATAGTTAATAACGTATAATTAATAACTATATATATATAAGTTATTAATTAATAACTTAGATTCATTAAAATCTTAAGTTATTAATTAATGTAAGTTATTAATGTACCAACAAGCAAAGAATAATCTTTGAATTTAATGAAATTTAAATCTTTTCTTTATAACTTTCTTAAAGTAAGTAATTAATAGGATTAATATTGAAAAATATATCAAGGGCAAATAAACCCGTTTTATAGGAGTAATATTGAAATATTGTGCAAGTACTATTTAATCCCAATCAGAGTGAGATAATATTTCTCCAAGTCAATTATCAATTGAAAAAGAAAAGAAAAGAAGTTCCATGGCAATGAAAAACTCATCCTTGTACTCTATTTTTGTCCTCTTTTGTCTGTTTGCTTGTTCTACCTGTGAAAATTCTGTACGGACTGGGCAGAAGAGGGGTGTAAGTTTATAATTTCCCCTTCTATTTTTCGTTTTCCTTTTTTCTCTCACTTTTTTTTAAAAAAATATATAATTGTTATCGGGTCATATAACTTTTCATCCAATTTTATTTAGTACATATTAACAAAAATAGTACATTTATGCCATATTTGTTTGAAAGAATTATAATCCCGAGAGTATATTCTCATGAATTATAATCCCAAGACTACTAGTATTCATAGGATTAAATAGTCATAGTTATATGTTTACATCATGTTAATGAATGCGATACAGATACCGGCTCCCACTTGGTGTGTGGCTAAGTTTACAGCGACAGATGAAGCACTTCAGGCATTTATAGACTTTTGCTGCTCCCAATTGGATTGCGCCGCTATACGACCCGGTGGCATGTGTTATGAACCAAACAATCTAAGAGGCCATGGATCTTGGGCTCTTGATCTTTATTATAGGACCAACAAGAATTGCTTTCCGAATATTGGCATGCTAGTTTTTAAAGATCCTTGTAAGTCTCGATCATTAATCTCTATATATATGTATTTATTTTACTCTGACAATATCAATCGGCATGCATGTACTGTTTCATTAACTGAGAAAAAAAAACACTAGTAATATATATATATATATATATATATATATATAATTTTGTACAACTGAATATTTGATTTTGTATTGATGGATGCAGCTTACGGGGACTGCCTTTATCTTTAATTATATTGCCGATGAGGGGTGAAAATGCAAGGGCAAGGATAATTCCTTCCTACCAATAAGGTGGTATGGTAATGTACCTGTTCTGCAGAAAACTGAGAATTAAATAAAAGAGTTTGTTATGTAATCATTTTAATCGGATGCAAATATTTACTATTCAATTAATAATACTTTGTTATAAAATCATAGTGGATGTTTAGATTCATAGGATGTCTAGATTCATTCTTATCTTGTAACTCCCATGTTAATTGAGTTATAAAACTCATGACCTTTGAGTTTTATAACCTCCTAGTATTGATGTGAATATATATATATATATCATTTGTAAAGGGAGTTGGGGATATATAGAAAAGATTATTCAAATACTCTCTATGTTCTTGTCATCTTTGTTCTCTTGATTTTAGCAATACTTTATAATACGTTATCAGCACGAATTGCTTCTCAATTTTGTTTTGAAGATAATCATATTTGAAGGAGAAGGTATATGTATATATATATATATATATTATCTAATGCAGTTGCTTGTATGCTCATATTTTTTTTTTCGGGCACATCCATTAGACTAATTCCTCAATTTCCTTGTTTTTGGAATTTTTGGTTCAAAACCTTTCACACACCCACAAGCATCATTTCCTACCCGAGATTTGGTAAAATCGCAATTACCGTATGTCCCACATAATGTATACTGCATATACATACATATATACTTATACTTATGTATATGATTTCCAATATATGAATTGGTACAACAAAGGTATGACTTCTAAATTGGTACAAGTGTACAACAATATTTCCAGACCACACTTCTCACTTCTACTTGTAGTATTTGTGCTCATATGTGCATGTTTTTAATCACCTCTTCCTGCTTATTTTAGTGCACTAATTTACATTGTTGCATGTTCTTTATTTCACTGCTTGTAACATGTTTTTAAGTCTTCTAAGTTGTACAACACAATATTGTTGTTGTAGTTGGTATTTTTTTTAACTACTGTTATTTACATGAATATGCTAATATTAAAAAAATATATATATTATTTATAGATGTGATCTGTTAATACTAATAATATGCTATTATTTGTTTAGTAAACAAACTTAATCATTGGATAACAAATATGTTTCTCAAAGTAATATTTTAAAACTAATTATTGAATTTAACCGAATGTTTATTCAATATTTAAAATTAAATTTCTAATAATTTATTTTTTTGTATGAAGTCACAATGACAAATCTTGCCAAACTTGAATTCGTGGAACTTGATATTCCGGGTAAGAATTATTTATCATGGATCCTTGATGCCGAAATTCATCTTGATGCCATGGGTCTTGGAGACACCATTAAAGATGGGAATGAAACATCTAATCAAAACAAGGCAAATGCCATGATTTTCTTACGTCATCATCTCCATGAGGAGTTGAAATTAGAGTATCTCACAGTAAAAGATCATCTTATTCTTTGGAAAAATTTGAAAGAAAGATATGACCATCAAAAGACAGTTATACTTCCAAAAGCTCGTTATGATTGGATGCATTTACGATTGCAGGATTTTAAATCAGTAAGTGAATATAATTCTGCAATGTTTAAAATCAGTTCTAAATTGAAATTGTGTGGAGATAATATCACTGATGGAGATATGTTAGAAAAAACATTCTCTACTTTTCATGCCTCGAATGTGCTCCTGCAGCAGCAATATAGAGAACGGGGTTTTAAGAAATATTCTGAACTGATTTCATGTCTCCTTGTGGCTGAACAAAATAATGAGCTTTTAATGAAAAATCATGAATCGCGACCAACTGGTTCAGCTCCATTCCCTGAAGCGAATGTTACAAGATATAATAATAATTATGGTCGTGGTCGTGGTCATAATAGAGGTCGTGGTCGTGGTCGTGGCCAAGGACGAGGAAGTTTTAATTACCGCAACCATGATACCAAATCTTCAAAGAATGAGGAAAAACAAGAAAAGGGGAAGAATATAAATAATAGAGATACCAAGAAGGAAGAAAATATTTGTTATCGGTGTGGAATGAAAGGACATTGGTCTCGTACCTGTCGTACAGCCAAACATCTTGTTGACTTATATCAGTCCTCATTGAAAGGAAAGGAGAAAAATATAGAAACAAATTTTTCTCATCCACATCAAGATAACGATGATATCTATTTTGATCCTATGGATATGACACACCTTGACGTTGCAGATTTTTTTACTAATGAGCAAGTTAATATTCCTTGTAATGAAAATAATTAGTACAGAATTATGTTAGTCCTTTTTAAGTGTGTTTCTTTTATGCTGATGTATTTCCTTTCATGTTAGTTTATTTATATATTTTGTTTATTTAGTGAAGAATTATGTTATTAAATATATATAATATTATGTCTTATTATAAACTTATTATATTTATTCCTTTTTATGAAGAAAATATGGATGAGCCTAATATCAATGGTGGAGATATATGCTTAGCAGATAGTGCAACGGCACATACCATTCTCAGACATAAGCAATATTTTTCAAATCTAAGAATGATGAAAGCAAAAGTAAATACAATATCAGGTTCAGCAGACTTGATTGAAGGTTCTGGAAGAGCCAATATAATACTTCCTAGTGGAACAAAATTTATTATTGAGAATGCTTTATTTTCGACTAAATCAAGGAGGAATATGCTAAGTTTTAAAGATATACGACTTAACGGGTACCATATTGAGACATCCAATGAAAATGGTATTGAATATCTTTACATTATATTAAATGTCTCTACTGGAAAACAAATATTTGAAAAATTACCCGTTTTATCTTCAGGTTTGTACTATACAAGTATTAGTACAATTGAAGTCAATGCAATAATGAACCAGAAGTTCAATGAACCAAATAATTTTATTATTTGGCATGACCGATTGGGTCATCCTAGATCAATAATGATGCGAAGAATTATTGAGAATTCACATGGACATTCATTAAAGAACAGAAGATTCTTCAATTTAAGGAATTCTTATGTGCTGCTTGTTCTCAAGGTAAATTGATAATTAGACCATCACCAGCTAAAATTGGGACTGAATCCCCAAAGTTTCTAGAACGTATTCAAGGTGATATTTGTGGGCCTATTCACCCACCAAGTGGACCATTTAGATATTTTATGGTTTTAATAGATGCATCTACAAGATGGTCACATGTGTGTTTATTATCAACTCGCAACCTGGCGTTTGCGAGATTACTTGCTCAAATTATTAGATTACGAGCACAATTTCCGGATCAAACAATCAAGACTATTCGTCTTGATAATGCTGGTGAATTCACATCCCAAACATTTAATGATTATTGTATGTTTCTTGGGATAAATAATGAACATCCTGTTGCCCATGTTCATACTCAGAATGGTCTTGCTGAATCATTTATTAAACGCCTCCAGTTAATTGCAAGACCATTGCTCATGAGAACAAAACTTCCTGTCTCTGTTTGGGGGCACGCTATTTTACATGCAGCAACACTTATTCGCATTAGGCCAACATCATATCATAAATTCTCCCCATTACAATTGGTTTTTAGTCATGAGCCAGATATTTCCCATCTAAGAATTTTTGGTTGTGCGGTATATGTTCCAATTTATCCTCCACAACGCACAAAGATGGGTCCTCAAAGGAGGCTGGGAATATATATTGGGTTTGAGTCCCCATCAATAATTAAATATCTTGAACCCTTAACAGGTGATTTATTTACAGCCCGATTTGCTGATTGTCATTTTGATGAGACTATGTTCCCAGCATTAGGGGGAGAAATTAAACAGCTGGATAAAGATATTACATGGAATGCATTGTCATTATTGAATTTTGATCCTCGTACAAAACAATGTGAACAAGAAGTTCAAAAGATACTTCGTTTGCAAGATATAGCAAATCAGCTACCAAATGCATTCACTGACTCAAAAGGAGTAACCAAATCTCATATACCAGCTGTAAATACTCCAGCTCGGATTGAAGTCCAATAGGACAATCCGCAAAAATTGTAGCAAATGAGTCTAAGGCACGCCAGAAGTGGTAGACCAATCGGTTCAAAAGACAAAAATCCTCGGAAAAGAAAAGAAATAAATAAACAAGTTGGCATTATTGAGGAGGAAAATATTTATGAGGATATAGACATAACTAATCATAAAACCCCAGAAGAGGTTCAGGTACCTGAAAATAATAAAAATGATGAGATCTCGATAAGTTATGTCTCTACAAAGAAAAGATGGAACCGAAGTGAGATAGTCTCTGACAACAGTTTTTCATATAATATATCGCTAGATATAATTAATGAAAACGAGGATTCTGAACCTAATTCTGTCGAAGAATGTAGACGCAGAAATGATTGGCTAAAATGGAAAGAAGCAATACAAGCAGAATTAAATTCACTTGCAAAACGTGAAGTTTTTGGACCTGTAGTCCAAACACCCGAAGGAGTAAAGCCAGTTGGATACAAATGGGTCTTTGTGCGAAAAAGAAATGAGAAAAATGAAATCATAAGATATAAGGCACGGCTTGTGGCACAAGGGTTTTCACAAAGACCTGGCATTGATTACAATGAAACATATTCTCCTGTGGTAGATGCCATAACATTGCGGTATCTTATTAGCCTAGCAACTCATGAAAAATTAAATATGTGCCTAATGGATGTTGTTACAGCCTATTTATATGGGTCAATTGATAATGATGTTTATATGAAAATCCCTGAAGGGTTTAAAATGCCTGAACCATATAATTCGAATCCCCGGGAAGTTTACTCAATCAAATTGCAAAGGTCCCTATATGGGTTAAAGCAATCAGGACGCATGTGGTACAATCGTCTTAGTGAATATTTATTGAAAGAAGGGTATAATAATAACCCTATATGCCCATGTGTTTTTATAAAGAAGTCGAAATCCGATTTTGTTATCATTGCTGTGTATGTTGATGATTTAAATATTATTGGAACTCATGGAGAGATTCCAAAGACAATGAATTATTTAAAGAAAGAATTTGAGATGAAAGATTTAGGAAAAACAAAATCTTGTCTCGGCCTGCAGATCGAGCATTTAGTAGATGGAATTCTCATTCATCAGTCAACTTACACAGAGAAGGTCCTTCAAAGATTTTATATGGATAAAGCTCATCCATTGAGTACCCCAATGGTTGTTAGATCACTTGATGTGAAAAAGGACCCTTTTAGACCTCGTGAGGATAATGAAGAATTACTTGGTCCTGAAGTACCATACCTCAGTGCAATTGGTGCATTAATGTATCTTGCTAATAATACACGGCCTGATATAGCATTCTCTGTGAATTTGTTAGCAAGATATAGCTCTTCTCCTACCCGGAGACATTGGAATGGGGTTAAACATATTTTTCGTTACCTACGAGGAACTATAGATATGGGATTATTTTATTCAAAAAATGATAATCATAAATTAGTTGGATATGCTGATGCAGGATATCTATCTGATCCACATAAAGGCCGATCTCAAACATGTTATCTTTTTATGTGTGGTGATACTGCTATATCATGGAGATCTACAAAGCAAACATTAGTTGCCACTTCATCTAATCATGTTGAAATACTTGCAATTCATGAAGCAAGTCGAGAATGTGTGTGGTTGAGATCAATGACTCAACATATTCGTGAAACATGCGGTTTATCCTCCAGCAGAGGAACTCCAACCACTTTGTATGAAGACAATGCTGCATGTATAGCTCAATTAAAGGGTGGATACATCAAAGGAGATAGAACAAAACATATCTCACCAAAATTCTTTTTCACGCATGACCTTGATAAATGTGGTGACATTGATGTTCAGCAAATTCGCTCAAAAGATAATCTAGCAGAGATATTCACAAAAGCATTACCAACTTCGACGTTTGAAGGACTGCGTCGCAATATTGGAATGCGACAACTGAAGGACTTAAGGATACATTCATGAGAGGGAGCCAATACGCGTTGCACTCTTTTTTCCTTAACCAAGGTTTTTTTTCCCATTGGGTTTTTCCTGGTAAGGTTTTTAATGAGGCAGCTTTCAATGTGTATGGCTATACAATGGACATCCAAGGGGGAGTGTTATAAAATCATAGTGGATGTTTAGATTCATAGGATGTCTAGATTCATTCTTATCTTGTAACTCCCATGTTAATTGAGTTATAAAACTCATGACCTTTGAGTTTTATAACCTCCTAGTATTGATGTGAATATATATATATATATATATATATATATATATATATATATCATTTGTAAAGGGAGTTGGGGATATATAGAAAAGATTATTCAAATACTCTCTATGTTCTTGTCATCTTTGTTCTCTTGATTTTAGCAATACTTTATAATATACTTTTATTTGTTTATACAAACATACTGTTGAGGTGGGTAGGCTTTGACATACATACTTTTGATTAATTGAAACAAATATAATACTTAAAAAATAAGTACAATATGAATAGCTCAACTATGAGCAGCTAATTAATGCAAAGAGGGAATTTATCATACACTGATACAGAGAATTATTAAATATATGTGTAGGACTATAAATATATAAAGGAACTTGCATTACTGGGTCTAATAACATAAGAAGTTAATTCACGATATTTAATTTAAATTTAAAATAGATTAATTTATTCGACTTTAATCATCATAACTATGAATATTTTAATATATTTAAAAGGTATTACTATTTGCATGATTTATTATTTCCAAGTCTAATTGAAACACATTAGATTTGAATTTTAAAATATTTTAAATGGGCAATATAAAATTAATAATATATTTTAGAAAAGCTAGAGCAGTCACCAAATAATAAAATGGTGGTACCTTCTCAGTCCTATATATTTAGACCTTTTAACTCTTTTAGTTTTTCTCGTTAATGATCTTTTCAGGATTCAGTTAAGGTGAAGTTAACTAATTTCACCGTAGTAAATTCTATAGTTTTTTATTGCATGGATTATAAAAAATGTTGCAGTAATAATTTTTATAGCTTTTTATTGTATTGATTAATACAATATTTTTTATAATCCATGCATGCAATAAAAAGTTATATAAATTTACTATGGTGAAGTCGGTGTCAACTTCACCCTAATCGAATCTTTTTCATGAAAACATTAGCTTGAAAGGAAAAGGAAAGAATTGGAAATTAATAATATATGATGTAGCACAAAATCATCCTAATCTCTTTCTTTCATTTAATTTCGGTCTAAATAAATCGTAGTTTCGTAGCAAGATATATCGATTAGTTGACAGAACCCTTTTGGTACTGATCAACCATGTTTTAGTGAGTCATGATATATAATTAGGAGTAGGTAGCTCATTTTTGTGGGTATTACCAATTAATAGGGCTGTAAAGGTAATAATATTGGACGGTTGGACCTTATATAACAATTAATTTTTTTTCTTAATGTGTGTGAAATTTCAAAGAGCCACATAAAGTACAAGTTTTGTTTTCAACTTGTGCTAAGATCATGAATTTAACCTTTGATTTGAACATATCTATTAGGGTAGGTTCTAGCAAAAGTGAGGATTATCGAGCTTACAACATTTTTAATAATTTTTTTAAAAAAAACTTTAAAGTGCTACCAAGATCATCATGATCATATTCTCCGTAATCAAATCCTTAACTACACTCTGCGTCCCCAAAAAACTAGATTAATATTTATTTTTTTAGTTTAATTTAAGATATTTTTAAATTTAAAATTGATATGATTCATTTATATTTTAAAAAATTAAATCTTGTCAGTATAGAACTTTTTACATCATTAAAAATATTTTTTCTGACTATATTTTTTGTTACTCCACCCACTTCATAAAGTATTCTACCTAGTTTAACAACAGCTATCTAATATTTATGAAAGTCATAGAGGAGTGTAAGGAGGAGGAGAATTTCAGAACAGGCACGAAGAATGTCTGAAAAAATTGGTCGATTGCAGTTGGAGTTGCAGAGAATACAGTTTGATTTACTGAAACTTGATGATGAAAAAGAAATCAAAGGAAAAATTAGAGTTACCGAGACCAAACGAAGAGTCCTGCTACGAGATTATTTGCACCATTTTGTGCCTGTATAGACCCTCCAACAAAGGGAGACTAAGGTATTTAAACTTAAGTCGGCACATGGTATTTAATAATATTGGACGGTTGGACCTTATATAACAATTAATTTTTTTCCTTAATGTGTGTGAAATTTCAAAGAGCCACATAAAGTACAAGTTTTGTTTTCAACTTGTGCTAAGATCATGAATTTAACCTTTGATTTGAACATATCTATTAGGGTAGGTTCCAGCAAAAGTGAGGGATTATCGAGCTTACAACATTTTTAATAATTTTTTTTGACATCAGAATTCATAGGTTGCTCTCTGCCTTGTTCCCAATCAAAATTCGGCCCTGCAATATTATGAACCATGTCATTCATACGATGGGTACTGCTGCCTGGATTGTGTACTTGTGTGTTGCCACTATCTCTTCTCTGCCCATGTGCCCACCAACATTCTTTGTAATTGTTCATGAACCCAGAAATAAGTAAATGATAGTTTACTATGTCTCTGTCCATATAATTTACGTTCTTACACTTCAAACAAGGACATCTTATCTTGTTTTGACCATTAACACATTCCGAGTGACTATACGCATAATCTAGAAATACTTGGCAACCAGCTCTAAATTCTATTGTAGCACCTATCAGGGCACTTGACTTTCATCGTCTCATCCAACTACGGTCTGAATAGAGGTCCATGATACCACAATACCTATGTTGACATGAATTATTGTATTCCCTTGTTAGAGATTTATAATTTGCTTATAAATACATATAGGTGTATATGTACATATATAACATGAGTGTGCATCATATATGATAATTCGTGAATTGAACAAGGATACCAAAACAAATTTACATAGCTTGAGATTGACTAACCAAAGGCATGGTTTATTGTTGTGGATCTAAAATTAGAATGAGGTATGGTCTTATGTCATCCTACATATTTTAACTGACACCAACCTAAAGACAATAGATTCCTAAGGGTAGAATATGAATCATTGCATCATGCATGGTCTGCATATGCATTAGTACAAGTCTAAATTACCCGACCAATGAAAAAATTTCGGTAGAGTGTCCCCTATAATATGGACTATCCACATGCACAAGGGCATGCACACTTGACCATTTGTAGTCATATAAGAGCAAAAAGAATGTATAAGCAATTAATCCCTTAAATGGACTTTGCAATGTGTTCTAGAAACTATAACACTGCGTATATCAAGATTGCAGAAAAAGACATACTATTAGTCCATTAATGTGGGACTATTAGTCCTATAAAGTCATTTGATACCCAAAATAGTCCAAAACATTACATACTTGACCATTTGTAGGCATATAAGAGCAACAAAAATGTATAAGCAAGTATTCTTATACCTTTATTATGACATATATAAAATGGAGCTCGAATACTATAAGAAAGGGGCAACATAAATAACTATTTAGCATTGGGAGGGAGTATTTAATTTAAATATGACCTTGCAATTTGATTTTCTGATTCAAACATATAGAAACAAATATTCTATTCCTAAAAAATTAAATTAAATAAATTAAAAAACATATATTATGGAAACAAATATTCTATTCCTAAATAGAAATGATTTTATTTTATTTTATTTTATTTCACAAAATAAAATAAGATTTTATTTACTTATATATATATATATATATATATATATATATATATATATATTAAGGAAACAAAGATTGAGCAGGATTTGGAGAAGATTTTCAATATCTCTTGAAAAAGCTCTCTTAAGGGGTCCCCTCTCTAAGATTTTTCTGTTTTCAGGATTTGCAAGATCGAGCTCCGCGGATTTTTCAGAAATTTGAAGCAGGATTCACAGAGTTAAAGTATTTTGCACGATCGTCACTCCAAAGACGCAACTCTTGCGCAGGGGGCAAATGTGGGCCCAAGTGAAAATTAGGGTTCACTTGACCTAATTGAATTAAATGCACAAATTAAGGTTCATATTATGATTAAATGAAAAGACGGAAGAGCTGAAAATAAATAGACAAGACCTGAGAGAATCTTTCACGTGTCCCGAGGCAGAAGACACGTGGAGGCGGCTCATTTTAGGAATTGATTGAGGGATTAGATTGGTGGCTAGAAGGGCAGGACGATCTGGGCATTATTCTAATGACTAAGGGTAGAATTGGAATTTCTCCGAGGTCATGTGCCTAGCATATGACCACTCTCCAGAAAATCTTATAAATACCCCTTCCACTCCATTGGGAAGAGGACCTTCCTTTGGACTCTTGGACATTTTGGAAGACTAAGAGACATGGAGATTCTCTCTCAATCCGAAGCACTCAAAAAAGCTCTCTGAATCCTTGCTACCCTAACAAGGTTCTCGGATTCTAAGAGTTCTGCCACGTGTCGTTGGAGTAATCGCTCACCTGTTTTTCTCCCCTCTTCAATCAATCAATCAATTCCGTACTTTTCGTGGATTTTTCTCCTACTCAACCAACACGAAACCCTAACCCTAGCAAAATACGATTTCCTTACCCACACTTGGTTTACCTTATCTAGAGGCTAACCAAGTCGTCTAAGTGTCGTGCAGTAACAACATGTAATAGGTAAGGGATGCTCAATGAGGGTGGACAAGGAATCCACCCACCAAATAACATGTGGAAATTAAAAAAGAGCACTTGAGAAAGAGTAGGTCTCCTAAAATTCTCGTGTAAAATTCAACAAAGCAAATATTAGCGAGGAAAAACAGGAATTTTAATTTATTTTATGTTTATCATTCGTAATTCAAATGATGAAACATAGTTGCTTAACATCGTAAGGCACAATAAAAAAGAGCAGCACTAGATAGCAAGGCTGCGAGGGAGAACAACTCAAGTATTACTTCCCTCATAAAATAAAAGGATATTTGCAATATTTTCTAGCTTATTTTTGAAGGCGTATGGCATATACAAAGAGTTAGTTGACATATATGGCTGAAAAATCCATTAACAAAAACATACAATTCAAAGAACTCGGGATCAGCCACTAAAGTTAAGTGATTAAGAGTAAAGACAATCAGTTCAATCTACAAAAGGTTTTATCCGTCCCAGACAGACTTGATTGGAGTAATATAAAAGGCTTTGGAAGCATATGAAAATAAAACAAGATTTTGGAATTTATATTAAATTAATTTACTTTATTTATAAATTTAGTAGTCATATTAGTTATTAGAAACCAACTTGGGCAGGAAAGTAATTTAGAAATATTATAAATAGGGATAGAATCTATTATTTTTGACACGCTAAATTATAAGAATTTTTTGAGATTTGAGAATAATTATAGAGTGAATTTACCTTTATTCCAAAACCCTTGACCCTATTACCCTAATAAAGCTAAATGTAGCAATAATGTTTAATAATAGCACATTATCTAAAGATACAAATTCATAAATCTTAAATCAAAAAAGAAAATTAAAAAAAAAAGTTTCATTTGTTGATCTTGCCTTGGGGTGAACCAAAACCTAGAATTTCTTTTCTATTTTAATTTGCGGTCCTTATAAATCTTAAAAGCTAAATGTAGTAACAATAATATTGTTGAAGATTATTTAATGAACATACAATGTGATGAATCTAACCTTGAAAAAAATATCAAGTTTACTTATTGGTCCTTCCTAGAAGTAAATAAAAAAAATCAAATTTATTTTTATATTGTGTTTCATATTTCCATCAATGTTGTAAAATTTGCATATTACATTCATATTTCTCCTCGCCGACATTGAAACAAACAAGAAAAAAGGGGGTCAGATGTATACCAGATCCCATCACAGGCCAGCACAATAAATTCGTCGTCATCACAAAGCTCAACCTGATCAGACGATGGATAAACATAAAAATTAGCATCCAAATAATACAGAGTCAACACTCAACAGACAGTATTAAGATTTAAGAACAAAGAAAACAATGATGGTAGCTCAAACTTTGAAGGTTATACTTTGAGGATCAACTAAGATTCTTTTTGGAACTTAGAAACTCAGAAGTAAAAGGTCAAATAAGGAATTCAGTTTCCTAGCTTGACTGTGCCGCAAAGGGCGGGGCTGGGGGTGGTTGGAATTAGATAGAAAAAGAGGATTTATTTATAAAAGATGACAGCTTACTAATAGGGGGAGATATGCCCCCAAAAAATTAGACAAACAGTTGGAAAGATAAAAGTCATAAAACATTTTATTAAAATATCAACAGATACCATTTTCAGCTTTTTATAAACACTTCTAAACTTGGTTCTGCAGAGATGGTTACAAAGGTTACAGTCATACCCCTTTTGTAGATATAGTTATAAATTAGAAGAGAAAACTGGCACCATGTTCAGTTTTCTTATAACAATAGTCAGTTCTTATAGATTAAACGCTTTTCATCCTGTTTGGTCCTCAAAAAAAATGAAGCAAAGGAAAGCAGAATCGAGTTCTTGTATGATGTAGCCAACTCAAATTGTTGGGTACAAGGCTTCATTAAGTGAGTAGTAATACTTTGTTTCAAATATGAAGCAAGTAAGTACACATCCATTTAACAACCAATTTTCTCAGAGTTTGAATTGCATAAGAAAGAAGACACATACGATATTATTTCCGGATTGCCAGTAACAATTTACTTTTCTGCAGGAAAAAACTTGTTCTGCTTGAATTCTATGTCACCTGTAACAAATATGAACTAGAAATGAAACGTGGAAAATACAATCTTTGCCTTCTTCTAGCATTCTAACATCCATGCACGTGCACTATATATGTTAAACTTATATGGGAAACCAAGCACATTGAACTACACCCAGTAATCAACTACATCTTATGGCATAAGGAAGAAGTTGGCAGATGGGTCAAGTTGCTGAAAGGATAACACAGTGAAAATAAAAACATTATGATAGTCAAGAGAAGCATGGTCAAGGAAGTATAGTACCTATAGCTCTTGCAAGATTTAGATTGCCAATAACTCGTCATGCATGGATGAAACCACCAGCTTTTAAAATCCTCTATCTCTCAACTTCAAGCTCAGGTTTATGGTCTCGAGAAAGATTGTATGCCTGCATAAAGAAGAGCCTCATGAAAGCTATCTATGTTTTAAGTTGATTCAAAATTTTAATATATTTTGCTTAACAGGACACATGTTTGACATCCTTCTAATTTTAAATACCATGCACATCTGTTCATTTCTAATCCAAATTGGAATCTTAGACTGCTAGTGGCGTATTAGTCAAAATTCAGCTACATGCATAAATCTAAGAGCACTAATTATTTCCCTTAAACCATCTGGAGGAAAAAACATGCAAACATTTCTCAAAACTAAGAAAAATACCTGACCCTTCCTAGATATTACACACCGCGAATCACCAGCATTTGCAACAACAACCTGGTTGTTTCTAATAATTGCAACACAAGCTGTACTCCCAGATGTTGGTCCAGAAAAATCAGAGTGAGGTCCCTGATTGCGATACAGAAAGTAAACAAATCAGAATACTGAGCAACAAAAAGAATATAACCCCAAAAGAAAATTAATCACATATATATGACACCAATAATAGTATAGCAGGAAAAAAGAATGAATAACTGAAAGCCATGAAACTATATGTTTATAAATCTTCATATGGAAAATCGGAAACAATCAGTGAGAGGTTATAAGAACACATTGAGCAAATTTTATTATCAGCGGTGGAACCATAGTACCTTAGAAGAAATCTAGTTAATTTCAAATTACTTAATTTATGATCAAATCATTTAAAACTGTATTTTGTCCCATTTTAATTGTTCCCATTCGTTTTATGACAGCCTCAAAACTAACTCCTTCAACCTTTTGTTCTTTTCGATAAAATTGATAATATTAAAAGCAGATCTGCTTTTCGTCTTAAATTACAAGAAGTAGAATACAATTATTTTTTGAAGCATATACCTCTTCAAAAGCCCAATCATCAACTTTGTCATTTCCCTCACCACCTCTTGGAGACCATATCAAACCCTTTATCATACCAGTGAACTTGTTCATTTTATCACCCAAAACAGCTAGCTCCCTCCGCCCTCTTTGTCCACGCATCATTTCATCCATTCTGAACCACATGTTGAAATTATTTTAAGAGTGTGGGCAAGGAAATCGTACCTTGCTAGAGTTAGGGTTTCGTGTTGGCTGAAGAGAAGAGAAATCTACGAAGAGTACGGAATTGATTGGTTTATTGAAAAGGGGAGAACGACAGGTGGACGATTACTCCAACGACGCATGGCAGAACTCCTAGAATCCGAGAACCGTGTTAGGTTAACAGGAATTCCAAGAGCCTTCTTGAGTCCTTTGAGTTGAGAGAATGTCCAAACCCTTTTAGTACTTTTAGGTGGAATCTCCAAGCCTTTAAGTCACCAAAAGGGTCTCTTTGATCTTCCAAGAGTCCAACTCTTGAGTCTAAAGAGAAGTCACCTTTCCAATGGAATGGAAGGGGTATTTATAGGGTTTTCTGGAAAGTAGTCATGTGCGAGGCACATGCTTTCAGGAAAATTCCAGAAATACCCTTTAGTCATTAGAATAATGTCGTTATTGCCCTGTCCTTCTAGTCACCAATCCAATCCCTCAATCAATTCCCAAATCGAGCCGCCTCCACGAGTCTTCTGCCTCGGGACACGTGGAGGCTTCTCCTAGATCTAGCACCTTTATTTCTGTCTTTTTTCCGTCTTCATTCCATTAGGTTATGCGACCCCTAATTTCCACATTTAATGAGGCCGTGGAATCCTAATTACGCATTTAATTCAATTAGGTCATGTGAACCCTAATTTTACAATTGGGCCCACATTTACCCCCTGCTCGAGAGTCGCATTTTCAAATAGACGATCGTGCAATAAAACTGCAAGCCTTTAAACGATTTTGCAGGACTTCACTTTACAGGTCTTGAAGATAATGGTCCTAGGAAGAGGGAACCCCTAGGGTGCCAAACCCTTAGAGTTAAACCCTAGGAAGGCAAGACCTAGCAAGGCTCTTCCTTGGACATATTGAAAAATCTTCTGAAATCTTTTTGTATCTTGTCTAATATTTGTTTCCTTGCAACAAAATCAAGATAAATCAAATTATATATTAACAAATAAAATCTTAATTTATTTTTGAAAATCAAATCCTTTCAAAGATTTTGGAAATAAAATCAAAACATTCCTATTTAAAAAAATAGGATATTTGTTTCAATAATAATAATAATTATTATTATTATTATTATTATTATTATTATTATTATTATTATTTGAAACATCTGAATTATATTATTGTAACACCCCCTTTCCAAAATAGAAAGAGAGGTTACTCAAAACACAACAAAACTGATGAGTTTAATAGCAAGGCTCAAAGCCCCAAAAGAATAGTCTTAATTAACTAATAAATACCACAAATCACCCATAATAAATCTCAAACTGTCTCAAACCACAATCTAAAATAATTATTACAATTCCAAGTAACTGACACATCAAGTCTAAACAGAATATTTCTAAATCATTGGAATGAATGGAGCTCTCATCACACTTGCCCTTGATTCCCCTGATTACCTGCCGGAAGAAAAACACAGCATGAGCCAAATGCCCAGTACGGATATAGAATACAAGAATAATGAAACAAAATAACTAACATAATTAAATGAAATGAAACGAAACGAACTGAAACGAAACGAACAAAACTAACACAACGAAATAATAGGCTGAATCAAATGGTTGGGTGTTATTTCATACCGAGCTCAGAATATAATAATATAACTTGCCACACATGCAAGTTAAATAATGCCACACAGGCAATCACACATCGGACTGCGCAATCCAGATGCGTGCAAAATCGGAAGGTGTGTTTGGCACAAACATCACCAATCCGCAGAACAGAACAGAACAGAAACTAGGGTCGACCCATACGCCTCCCACAACAAAACACCAAATGGCCAACTCCCACCGGAGCACAAAACGGAGACGTCGTGGACTGATCACACCGCCACAGAAGGTGTCATGCCTCGGTGCCAAGAGGACATGCCTGTGGTACCCCCACAGGTGGTTATAGCTCAGGTATACCCTACGGTATTCTAACAAAATATAATGTCACAACACATGCGACAAAATATCAACATAAAGGGGTTCTAACATGTACATGTTAAATCGAACGAATCGTCAACACAAGTCTCTAAAATATACTAACATGTACATCACTATAAATATAAAAATAAAATTTAGACATGACACACTAGTCTAAAGAGTACAATGTGAGTTCTAATACCACGTCAAAATAAATTTATCACAATAAATTGACAAGGAATAATTATGAGAGACAATACTAAATTCCGAAACGAATAACGAAACGAACGAATTAAAAAAAAAAGAGTCTTGCTGAAGGAGTACGGAATCCGTACCTGGATTAAGCAATGTAATACCCAAAATTTATATTCCAAAATACTCGTTAAATTTCCTTCGCCCGAACTAATTACACAAATTAACAAAAAGAAATATAAATTACTAACTGTAAGTTAGATTACTAATTACAAATTGTAAATTACAAATTTACTTTTCCCAGCACTATTATTATTATTATTATTATCCTGTAATTACTAATTTTAAATTTTAATAAAAACCACATTTTCCCCTTATAGGCATTTAAATGTAACATGCTTATTCTTTAATGAAATAGTAAGAAACTTTTTATTTTGTCTTTGTAAAAATCAAGTTAAATTTCTTTTCTTGTTATGTATATTAACCCCTTTGACATGTTAACTTCCTGTCTCATCATCATCATGCATGAATGGGGAGGTTCACCCAAAATTAAAACTATATAAATTCATGGCATGATTACAAAACAAATAAATTCATATCAGTTTTATGTGTTCACGCAATAACACCAACACTTAATTAATAAAACAAATAATCACACATGACTAACTTACCACTGATCTCCTTTTCTCTTTCTCGTGCTTCCACCGCCGCTCAGTTTCTGTTCTCTCTTTTCTTTTTCTTCCCGATTCATATAATGAAAGTGAAATTAGGTTTAGTTATTTATTCACAAAAAAATAGATTTTATTAATTAATATATTTATTAACTCTCCAAATTTTAATAGGATTTTAAAATTACACAATTATAAATTAGACCCACTTAGTTTAAAGTCAATTTTTTTTTTAATTTAATTTGTCCACCACTTATTAATACATTAGCCCACAAAAATTAAATAACTAGTTTGACCCCAAAAAAATGACAAAGTCCAATTAATATGTTTTAAAACAAAATAATTTTTTTTTTTTATAAAATACTTTTTTTTTCCGGGTATTACATCACCTACCCCTTAAAAAGAATTCCGTCCCCGGAATCAAAAGAATAGAACGTACCTAATTATCAAAAAGATGCGAATATTCCGCTCGAATAGACTCCTCCATCTCCCAAGTGGCTTCCCGCTCCGAATGATTCCTCCACAAAACCTTAACAAACGGAATAGTTTTCCTCCTCATGATCCTTTCTTGACGATCCAAAATCGCCTCAGCTTGTTCCTCACAAGTAAGATCCTCTCGAATCTTATCGAACGGATATTGCACCACGTGCAACGGATGATAATGATAACTCCTCAACACCGACACATGGAACACATTATGCACGTGAGCTAGTTGTGGAGGCAAAGCTAACCGATATGCAACCTCACCAACCCTCTCCAGAATCTCAAATGGTCCAATATAACGCGGACTAAGTTTCCCTTTCAACCCAAATCGCCGAATGCCTTTCCAAGGAGAAACTTTTAGAAACACATGCTCCCCAGGTTCAAACTCTAAAGTCCTCCTATGCTTATCAGCATAACTCTTCTGCCGTGATCGAGCCGACTTTAATTTCTCCTTAGCAACCGCTACCTTTTCCGTAGTGATCTGAACTAACTCAGGCCCTTCTATGGCCCTTTCGCCAACCTCATCCCAACAAGTTGGTGCCCGACACTTCCTACCATACAATGCCTCAAAAGGAGCCATCCCAATACTTGCATGCCAGCTGTTGTTGTAAGCAAACTTAACTAGGCTCAAGTAATCATCCCAATTACCCGACCACTCAAGTGCACAAGACCTCAACATGTCCTCTAATGTCTGAATAGTCCGCTCGGATTGACCATCAATTTGCGGATGGAAAGAAGTACTGAAGTTGAGCCGAGTGCCCCAAGCTCGTTGAAACCCTTTCCAAAATCTTGAAGTGAACCGTGGGTCCCGATCTGAAACAATAGACACCGGAGTACCATGAAGTCTAACAATCTCCTGCTGAAAGATATGTGCCAACCTATCCACCGAGTAACCCTCATGGATCGCCAAAAAGTGTGCCGATTTGGTCAACCGGTCCACCACTACCCATATGACATCATTCTTCCTGGAAGTCTTCGGCAACCCAGTCACAAAATCCATCGTGATATCCTCCCACTTCCACACTGGAATGTCTAATTGTTGCAACAACCCACTAGCTCGCTGATGTTCTATCTTCACTTGTTGACAAGTGAGGCACTTTCCAACATATTCAGCCACGTCTCATTTCATCGCATTCCACCAAAAATTCTTCTTCAAATCTCTATACATCTTCGTAGAACCTGGATGAATAGAAATTGGCGAACTATGAGCCTCAGCCAGCACAGCCTCTCGAATGATTGGATCTGACGGTACACACAACCGCTCACCCAACCAAATCACACCATGGTCATCAATACGAAACTCAGACTGCTTGCCCTCTTCTAAATTCTGCGTCATACTCCACAACTCCCCATCTTCCTTTTGAGCTTCCTTGACTTGCGAGATAAGAGAGGGCTCCACTCTCATACCCGCCAAATGCCCATCTGAACCTCGTACATACAACTCCAACTCGATCCGCTCTATATCTGAAATAAGCTGAGGTTGCGTAATAAGGGCAGCTACACTCCCTGAACTCTTTCGGCTAAGAGCATCTGCAACCACATTTGCCTTCCCCGGGTGATACTGAATTCTAGCATCATAATCCTTTAGAAGTTCCAACCAACGCCTCTGCCTCATATTGAGCTCCTTCTGAGTGAAAATATATTTAAAACTTTTGTGATCGGTGAAGATATCACAAGTCTCTCCATACAAATAATGCCTCCAAATCTTTAAGGCAAAGATCACCGCTGCCAACTCCAAATCATGTGTGGGGTAATTCACCTCGTAAGGTTTAAGCTGCCTAGAAGCATAAGCAATCACCTTACCGTGTTGCATCAAAACACACCCCAAGCCCTTCTTAGAAGCATCACTATAAATTTGGTAACCTCCAGTCCCCGATGGCAATGCAAGTATAGGAGCTGTCACCAATCGTTTCTTTAACTCTTCGAAACTCTTTTCACGCTCTTCATTCCACACAAACTTCACACACTTTCTCATCAACTGAGTCAATGGTAAGGCAAGCAAGGAAAACCCTTCCACAAATCGCCTATAATACCCTGCCAAACCCAAGAAACTCCTAATCTCCGTCACTGTAGTAGGTCTTGGACATTTGGTGATAGCCTCAACCTTCGCAGGATCCACCTTAATGCCTTCAGCAGAAACAACGTGGCCCAAAAATGCAACCTGTTCCAACCAAAACTCGCATTTAGAGAATTTAGCATACAACTTCTCCTTCTGCAAAACTCCTAACACTGTGCGAAGATGCTCCTCATGCTCTTCCTTAGACTTAGAGTAAACCAAAATGTCATCAATAAAGACAATGACAAATTGGTCCAGGTACTCCCTGAACATCCGATTCATCAAATCCATAAACACCGCCGGAGCGTTAGTCACACCGAATGGCATCACCAGAAACTCATAATGCCCATATCGAGTACGAAAAGCCGTCTTAGGGATATCCTCATCCCTCACCCTCAACTGATGATAGCCCGATCTCAAGTCTATCTTTGAAAAATATTTCGCCCCCTGAAGTTGGTCAAACAAGTCATCAATCCTCGGCAATGGATACCGATTCCTGATGGTAATCTTGTTCAACTCCCTGTAGTCTATGCATAACCTCATAGACCCATCCTTCTTCTTCACAAACAAGACTGGAGCACCCCACGGCGAAACACTCGGCCGAATCACACCACGATCCAACAGTTCCTGCAACTGTTCCTTCAACTCTTGCAACTCCAACGGTGCCATCCGATATGGCGCCTTAGAGATAGGCTCCGCACCAGGAACAAACTCAATAGCAAATTCCACTTCCCGCTGTGGTGGCAACCCTGACAACTCCTCAGGAAACACATCGGGAAAGTCACGAACAATTGGAACATCCTTAATACGAGACTCACCCTTAGAGGTATCTCTCACAAACGCCAAATACCCATCACAACCCTTTGCCACCAACTTCCCAGCCTTCAAAGCTGAAATCAACTTCAACACCCTACTCGGCTGTGAACCCTGAAACACGAACTCCGGAGACTTCACATCTCCAAATATAACCTTCTTCGCTTGACAATCGATAGTGGCCTGGTGCTTATCCAACCAGTCCATTCCAAGAATGACATCGAAATCGTGCATACTCATCGGAAGAAGATTAACTCTACGAACCCTATCCCCAAAACTGATTTGACACCCTCGATACAAATCAGAAATAACAACAGAAGTCCCCATCGGGGTAGCAATAGACATAACAGAATCTAAAGACTGAGATGGAACACCCAGGTGCCGAACAAAAGACTGAGCAACAATGGAATGAGTAGAACCCGTATCAAACAAAATAGACGCCTCACGATTGCCAACTAAAAGAGTACCAGAAACAGTACCTGGTGCACCTGTCGCCTGGTTATATGTCAAGGCAAACACTCGACCACCCTGGCGTTGACCTCCATTGCCACCATTATCACCACCTCCACCATTTCCGTGTGGACAGGTACAATCCCTAGCAATATGACCCATCTGTCCACACAAGAAGCATGCATCAGTGAGTCTGTGGCACTGCCTCCCTGGATGATTAGCCCCACAAATAGCACAAGGAGCTATCGGAATGAGATTCGGGTTACCCCCACCAGCTGGTCCCGGATAACGACCCTGATTTTGCCCCTGCTGACGATTATGCCCCTGCTGACGATTCTGTCCATACCAAGGTAGTTGCAGCTGACGATTCAGCCCTTGCTGAGGCATCTGCTGATAACCCCTGTTTTGATTCTGACCACGCCACTGCCCCTGTTGGCCACCACGATTCCTATTCAACTGACCACCCTGATTTCTTTCATGCTGGACTGAAGTTTGACCCTGCTGGTCATCTCTGTCCCTCTTTCGACTCCCTTCCGGTTTGGAAGTCCGAAAGTCCCGCCGCTCCATCTCAATGTTCTTGGCCGCATTAGCCACCACCGATACATCCGCAAACTTGGTATTAATGAGATGTTGGCGGTACCTATAATGAATCCGCCACTTAAACTTCTCCGCCTGTTCCGCTGCAGTCCCTGCAGAAGTTCCCGCAAAGCCTGCCAACCTAGTGAACCTGGTCATGAAATCGGTAATGGACTCATCATCCTTCTGCCGAATGGATAGATACTCTCTAGCATAGGCCTCTTTATCAGCAGCTGGAAAGTATTGCTGATAAAAGACCTCACAAAACTCTGCCCAATGAAGTGTCTCCACGTACCCATCACCCTTGGTTGTCTTCAGTGTTTTCCACCACCTCTGTGCATCCCCTTCCAGCTTGTAGGCAGCAAGTAATACTCTCTGATTATCCGAGCACCCCAACACATCAAATATTTTCTCTAGGTGAGCAATCAAATTCTCTGCATCAATTGGAGTTGGAGCTGAACTAAATGACTGTGGTTTCTGCTTCTGGAACATCTCCAACCATACATACATTGGAACCACCTGCTGATCAAGGCCATCCACATTTCCTTCCTCTTCGTTTGCATGTGGACCATTATTTCTCGGGTTCTCCTGTTCAGGAATTTCTGGTGGCGGCTGCTGCATTGTCTGTACAACCTGCGCCACTAACTGAGGTAACGCCTGATTCACAGCCTGATTCACCAAGGTAGCCAACTGAGCATTAATCTGATCATTAGGTTGCTCATTGGATCGACCTTCACCTCTTCCCCTGTTGTTACCTCGCCTCCCAGCAACTCTAGCTGATCTTCGAGCCATCTAAGAAAGAGATCACGAATATAAACAAAGCAGATTAGAGACAAATTCGAATATGGCTGATATAATAGCTGAACAGAAAATCAAACAGAACAAAAACCTAACCCAGAAGTCTACCCATAACTCACAGGTCAAACCTAAATAGGTTTTCTACAAGAAAGAACCTGGCTTTGATACCAACTCTGTAACACCCCCTTTCCAAAATAGAAAGAGAGGTTACTCAAAACACAACAAAACTGATGAGTTTAATAGCAAGGCTCAAAGCCCCAAAAGAATAGTCTTAATTAACTAATAAATACCACAAATCACCCATAATAAATCTCAAACTGTCTCAAACCACAATCTAAAATAATTATTACAATTCCAAGTAACTGACGCATCAAGTCTAAACAGAATATTTCTAAATCATTGGAATGAATGGAGCTCTCATCACACTTGCCCTTGATTCCCTTGATTACCTGCCGGAAGAAAAACACAGCATGAGCCAAATGCCCAGTACGGATATAGAATACAAGAATAATGAAACAAAATAACTAACATAATTAAATGAAATGAAACGAAACGAACTGAAACGAAACGAACAAAACTAACACAACGAAATAATAGGCTGAATCAAATGGCTGGGTGTTATTTCATACCGAGCTCAGAATATAATAATATAACTTGCCACACAGGCAAGTCAAATAATGCCACACAGGCAATCACACATCGGACTGCGCAATCCAGATGCGTGCAAAATCGGAAGGTGTGTTTGGCACAAACATCACCAATCCGCAGAACAGAACAGAACAGAAACTAGGGTCGACCCATACGCCTCCCACAACAAAACACCAAATGGCCAACTCCCACCGGAGCACAAAACGGAGACGCCGTGGACTGATCACACCGCCACGGAAGGTGTCATGCCTCGGTGCCAAGAGGACATGCCTGTGGTACCCCCACAGGTGGTTATAGCTCAGGTATACCCTACGGTATTCTAACAAAATATAATGTCACAACACATGCGACAAAATATCAACATAAAGGGGTTCTAACATGTACATGTTAAATCGAACGAATCGTCAACACAAGTCTCTAAAATATACTAACATGTACATCACTATAAATATAAAAATAAAATTTAGACATGACACACTAGTCTAAAGAGTACAATGTGAGTTCTAATACCACGTCAAAATAAATTTATCACAATAAATTGACAAGGAATAATTATGAGAGACAATACTAAATTCCGAAACGAATAACGAAACGAACGAATTAAAAACAAAAGAGTCTTGCTGAAGGAGTACGGAATCCGTACCTGGATTAAGCAATGTAATACCCAAAATTTATATTCCAAAATACTCATTAAATTTCCTTCGCCCGAACTAATTACACAAATTAACAAAAAGAAATATAAATTACTAACTGTAAGTTAGATTACTAATTACAAATTGTAAATTACAAATTTACTTTTCCCAGCACTATTATTATTATTATTATTATTATTATCCTGTAATTACTAATTTTAAATTTAATAAAAACCACATTTTCCCCTTATAGGCATTTAAATGTAACATGCTTATTCTTCAATGAAATAGTAAGAAACTTTTTATTTTGTCTTTGTAAAAATCAAGTTAAATTTCTTTTCCTGTTATGTATATTAACCCCTTTGACATGTTAACTTCCTGTCTCATCATCATCATGCATGAATGGGGAGGTTCACCCAAAATTAAAACTATATAAATTCATGGCATGATTACAAAACAAATAAATTCATATCAGTTTTATGTGTTCACGCAATAACACCAACACTTAAGTAATAAAACAAATAATCACACATGACTAACTTACCACTGATCTCCTTTTCTCTTTCTCGTGCTTCCACCGCCGCTCAGTTTCTGTTCTCTCTTTTCTTTTTCTTCCCGATTCATATAATGAAAGTGAAATTAGGTTTAGTTATTTATTCACAAAAAAATAGATTTTATTAATTAATATATTTATTAACTCTCCAAATTTTAATAGGATTTTAAAATTACACAATTATAAATTAGACCCACTTAGTTTAAAGTCAATTTTTTTTTTAATTTAATTTGTCCACCACTTATTAATACATTAGCCCACAAAAATTAAATAACTAGTTTGACCCCAAAAAAATGACAAAGTCCAATTAATATGTTTTAAAACAAAATAATTTTTTTTTTATAAAATACTTTTTTTTCCGGGTATTACATCACCTACCCCTTAAAAAGAATTCCGTCCCCGGAATCAAAAGAATAGAACGTACCTAATTATCAAAAAGATGCGAATATTCCGCTCGAATAGACTCCTCCATCTCCCAAGTGGCTTCCCGCTCCGAATGATTCCTCCACAAAATCTTAACAAACGGAATAGTTTTCCTCCTCATGATCCTTTCTTGACGATCCAAAATCGCCTCAGCTTGTTCCTCACAAGTAAGATCCTCTCGAATCTTATCGAACGGATATTGCACCACGTGCAACGGATGATAATGATAACTCCTCAACACCGACACATGGAACACATTATGCACGTGAGCTAGTTGTGGAGGCAAAGCTAACCGATATGCAATCTCACCAACCCTCTCCAGAATCTCAAATGGTCCAATATAACGCGGACTAAGTTTCCCTTTCAACCCAAATCGTCGAATGCCTTTCCAAGGAGAAACTTTTAGAAACACATGCTCCCCAGGTTCAAACTCTAAAGTCCTCCTATGCTTATCAGCATAACTCTTCTGCCGTGATCGGGCCGACTTTAATTTCTCCTTAGCCACCGCTACCTTTTCCGTAGTGATCTGAACTAACTCAGGCCCTTCTATGGCCCTTTCGCCAACCTCATCCCAACAAGTTGCATCCAAATTGAAGTAAGAAATCTGTTGTCATATTGAAGTAAGAAATTTGTTGTCATATTACATAATTATAATAATATATGTTCAAATTCAATGAATATAATTATAAATATATATATATATATATATATATATATATATATATATATGTATATATAAATGCATGAATGTCACAATAAAGTAAGGGAAAAGTCATAAAAAATATTAATATCATATATATACATGATATATATATATATATATATATATATATATATAATCTAAAAAAGAAACTTACAAATGAATTATTTTCATAAACAAAAAATATATAAGAAAAATAGTATGTGCCACTTTTGAATCCTTTAATAATATTTCAAAATTATTTATTAAAAAAACAGCTTCTCTCCTCCCAAATTTGAAATCAAAAATAAATATGTCAAAACGATGCAGTTTTGAAAGACTGAACACAAATAAAATATACACGACTATATGGGCCCCCATTCTTAGCAACCGGTTGCCACGGGTACTATTCCAACAACCATAATCTATACCGTTGATCGCAACATTGGATAACACTGATTGAAATGAATTGGCCCTCATTTGCTCATGTGTTACACTATCTGTCGCTACAAGATTTGGCGGTAGTTTAGCTAATAACTAATAAATTAGAGTGGCTCAATGGTAGCTTAATAGCCCAATAACTCATAGGTCTTAGGTTCGAAATCTAGTTGTGCTATTTTTTCTTTTTATGCTATATTTTTTGTGTATTAGATAAATTCTATTGCTATATATATATATATATACACACACACACACACACACACACACAAACATACATACATACATACATATTGGTAGAATAAATTTAAAAATATTAGAGACTTACGAAAATAATATTTTTTGTAAAGAGAAACATTTATATATATAGATGTTAGTAAAATTTATCTAAAACATAAAAAATATAGGACATGAAGCATGAAAAAAATTTAATAATGACTTATAAGTCAAAATTTAAGCTATTATCAAACACTAAATAATAACAAATAACTTATAATTTAGTTTGACCAACTTATAAGTCATTGTCAAACACCCTCTAATTCAAGATATAAAGTGAAACTAATATCTGATTATAAAAAAATTTACAAGTCAAGAAAAAGGAGAATTTGAAAAAGGGGAGTTAAAAATGAACTTACACACCATTGGTGCAACTTAATTGGTATATGCCAGAACCATTGACACGATTTAATCGGTGCATTTTGGTCAATTTTTGGTGCAATTTTGGGAGCGATTTTGATTCCTTGCTCAGCCCTTGTCAAAAATTATATATGTAAAATAATGAGTTACAAGAAAAAACCATATAAATTATTTTAGAAATTTATTATATTTATTTTCAAAATTATAAGTGAGCGAATATGATCATTATAAACTACATCCAATTAACTACAAACTTTAATTTTTATAAATTTGAAAATATATCTATATGTGCTCAATTTTAATTTCAAAAATTATAACTCTAAAAAAAATAAAACTCAGCATTTATTTTGAAACGGACGAAGTGAAACATTTTACTGTATAAAATTGTGTCCAAATAAATAAATTTTTTTAAATGAAAAATGATGCATTTTGGGGAAAAGAAGAGGTTGAAACATGCTTATTGGGTTTGACTTAATTTTGGGCAACAATTTACAAGTAGTTGCAAAAAATATGTATAAAATACACAACGAAAAAATTGTTGCCAATGAATGTGGCCTATATTAGGCAACGAAATATAGTAACAAAATTTTTTTCGTTACCGACGATGAGGAGAAATCTCATCGGCAACAAAAAAAGTAAATAGGCGGTGGGTTTTTTTCCCCGCCAACGATTTGGCAATGAATTTTTGCAACGACTTATGAATTTCATTACGAAAAATAAAAGCCTTTTACAAACTACAACGATTGACAAATTTTGTTGCTAAACATGCATTTTTGGCAACTTTATAAGTCGTTGCCCGAAAAATCGTTGTCAAATGTCTATTTTTTTGTAGTGAACTTGAGATCTATAACTTCTTTTTGCGATCTGTCAAACAAGAGTGCTAAATATATAAGTTAACTAATAAACCCAAGTGGTAGCACTAAAAAATATGACTTATGAATAAATGAATAAAATAGGTTATGTAATGTTGAAAATTATAAAAATATAATTTAATGACTTAAAGGCCCTTAATATGTTATAATAAGATATTTGGGTGGTATTTTGTTCATTTTTGATAAAATGTTATATTTATAGCATTTTAGGTTTATTAAATAAGTGTTATAGTAAAGGATAAACAATTAATTAAATTATTTATAAGTATAATAAATGATTAAAATTTAATTAAAAGATTAAAAATATTTTATTAAAATATTATTAAGTAATTATTAATATATAGATTAAAATATTATTAAATGATTAATAATATTAGATTAAAGTTAAAATAAAATATTATTAAATGATTAATAATTAATAATATTAAAGTGTAATTAAAATATTAGTAAATGATTTAAATATTATTAAAAGATTAATAATATTAAAGTGTGATTAAAATATTATTAAATGATTAATAATTTTAGTAAATGGTCTAAATACTATTCAATGATGAATAATATTTGTAATTAATTAAAATATTATTAAAAGATTAATAATATTTGTAAATGATTAAGATATTGTTAAATGATTAATAATATTAGTAAGTGATTAAAATATTATTAAAGAGTTAATAATATTTGCAAGCGAATAAGATATTATTAAGTTATTATTAAGAAGTTAATAAAATATTATTAAATGATTAATAATATTAAATGAAAGTTTTTAAGATGATTATGATGTTATTGTAATATTATCGAAGGACGATAATAATACTTAAGGTTTAAGGTGTTATCTAATATTTGATTATGTGGTTAAATGTTATATAATTTATTTATAAAGTAGTAGTATTATAAGGTATGATATCATATGCTGATTGAAAGATCAATCTTAAAAATGATAGGTCTTTTCATTATTAATAAAGAGATTAAATTAGATTGCGTAGCAGTAATCGACGGTCAAAACAAGTTCCCTAACTCAAACTCGAGTTATTATTTCAAAACATGTTAGTGGATAATTATTGTTAATTATTCCACATTTATGATTATTGATTTGCACTTAGTGCATGTTGCATATGTTCATCAAGTATGAAAGACTGATCACCTTCATTACCATAAGGTTCAGTTAAATTTGTTCATTCCCAACATTATTGGTTCAGTCATTCAATTATTGAAATTCTTACTCGTACTCGAAATTCTGACAATTATTATGTTGTTGAAAAATTCGAAAGCTTATTAATGAATGAATGTTAATATTTTTTTAATAAATACAATAATCAGTACTCTAAATTATAATTCAGATAAGTTTTCATCATTTTTGAAATTCTAAATGTCAAAATGAATTCTCTACTGTTTAATGTTCAAATATCCATTATTAATAAGTAGATGTCCATTTTTATGTGTATGGAATAATACTGAAGTGTGTATGAATATTTATAATCTATAATTAGATTCAAAAGTTTAAACTAAATATTTAATTATTTTTTTCTTAAATACTTAATTAAAACTTTAATAATATGTTTATAGGAGTTTTATTTATTATTTATTCTCAATACATAGATTACATAGTTATAAAAAAATTATTTTATTTCATTATATTTATGGAGAGTGAGTTATAATGTATATGTGACAACTAGTTAATTCAACTTGATCCAAAATTGACATTAGGCTTATTTAAATATTTGGACTTCTAGTTTCTAAATAATTGGACAAATGAAATTAGTGATAAATACTACATCCACTAGACAATTCATAAACGTGAACCAATCTATTCAACAATCCATTCTAGATTAATTTTATATTAATTTGGACCTAACACATTTTAACAATAAAATTATATTGTCCATTGGTCCCGCCTCTCGGCATTGCAAGTAAATTTTGAAAGCAAAAAATTTGTAACAAGCTAATATTTATAGTTTTTTAAGTTAATATATATACATATATATATATATAATGAATGTAAGTTAATTTTTAATTAACAATTTATGTGTGTGTGTGTGTGTGTATATATATATATATATATATATATATATATATACACACACACGGAGAGGCTCTAAAGCGAACCAAAGACGAACCGTCGTCTTTGGTGTCTATGGCGACGGTTCGACCCGTCGTCAAAGACTACATGGCTATGGCGAAGGATCGAACCGTCATCATAGACACCAAAGACGATGGTTCGTCTTTGGTTCGCTCTTTAAGGTTCGCTTTAGAGCCGGACCGTATATATATATATATATATATATATATATATATATATATATATATATATATATATATATATATATATATATTCATTAATAACTTTAAGTTATTAATTAATGAATAACTTAAATTCATTAATTAATAGTAACTTACATTAATTAATATATAACTTAAAGTTATTAATGAGTATATATATATATGTGTGTGTGTGTGTGTAAGTTATTAATGAATGTATTAACTTACATTCATTAATAAACGTAAGTTATTAATGAACCAACATGCAAAGAATAATATTTGGATTTAATGAAATTTAAATCTTTTCTCTATAACTTTCTTAAAGTAAGTAATTAATATTGAAAAATATATCAAGGACACAAGCCCGTTTTATAGGAGTAATATTGAAATATTGTGCAAGTACTATTTAATCGAGTGAGATAATATTTCTCCAAGTCAATTATCAATTGAAAAAGAAAAGAAAAGAAGTTCCATGGCAATGAAAAACTCATCCTTGTGCTCTATTTTTGTCCTCTTTTGTCTGTTTGCTTGCTCTACCTGTGAAAATTCTGTTTGGAGTGGACAGAAGAGGGTTGTAAGTTTATAATTTCCCCTTCTATTTTTCATTTTTCCTTTTTTATTTATATATCACTCCTATTTTTTTTAATATAATTCTTATTGGGTTATTTAACTTTTCATCCAATTTTATTCTGTACATACTAACAAAAGTAGTACATTTACATCATGTTTGTTTGTAAAAACTATAATCCCAAAAATATATTCTCATGAATTATAATCTCAAGACTACAAATATTCATAGGATTAAATAGTCCTAGTAAATATGTTTTTTAGAATAAGATTATGTATGAGATAACTTAAAATAATCTCATGTTGTGTTTGTTTTGTCAAAATTATTTAAAAGATTAGATAAAAATTTATTATTTGAACTATTATACCCTTATCAGTAATAATAAAAAGGTCGTATGTCTATAAGCATGAACTGAGTGACATAATAATAGTTCAATTTCGTGTTATCCATAGGAATTAATAAGCATGATCTTAGTGACATAATAATATTTGTAACAAATAATTATATTTCTTGTGTGTTCAACCACCAACTCTATCTATCCAAAGAAGGGATGTGTTGATTAGTTAGCGTTAGACAATGCAATCGTAATAGTGTAATGAAAGGGATCCTAATCTATAAAACCCTATTAAACTTCATTTATTTATTTATTTTTACTTTTTATCTTTTCTTTGTGCTAGCTTGGGGGTGAAACTGAAACACTATTGAATTTGATGATGCATATAATGCAATGCAGATACCAGCTCCCACTTGGTGTGTGGCTAAGGAAACAGCGACAAATGCTGCACTTCAGGCATTTATAGACTTTTGTTGCCGACAGTTGGATTGCGCTGCTATACGGCCCGGTGGCATGTGTTTCCAACCAAACAATCTAAGAGGCCATGGATCTTGGGCTATTGATCTTTATTATAGGACCAATAAGAATTGCCCGAATATTGGCATGCTGGTGTATGAAGATCCTTGTAAGTCTCTCTATCTCTATATATGTTACTAATTAAAGCTCAATATATTTTAAATTGTTTGTTATGGTTAACTATGTGTCTGTAATTTGACAAAGCAGTGTGATGTGGTGCGATGAGATGAAACACTTTTAAATTTAATTTTTTTGACAAAATTTATTTATTAAGAAAAAAATTAAAATACTGTTTTGTTACACAATTAATGCAAATGAGTGTAAATGTGTAACTATTAATGCATGCATATGGTAGGTTGATGCATGTGTGAAAAACAAATGTACATAGTATATAATCGATATATTATTAATAAAAAAGGTTTTTTCTATTCATTATTTTTAAAATGGTGACTGATATATATTGTCATATTAATAAATACCAATTAAAGTGTTGAGATTCGTAAAAAAAATTGTAGAAGTGCGGTTAAATATGGATTTATATTGATAACATTTTTTTACTCTAGCAATATCAATTGTTATGTACTGTTTCATTAACTGAGGAAAAAAAACTAGTAGTAGACATATATATTTAATTTTGTATAACTGAATTTCTGATTTTGTATTGATGGGTGCAGCTTATGGGAACTGTCTTTATCTTTAACTACATTGCCGATGAGGGGTGAAAATGCAAGGGCGAGGATAGTTCCTTCCCACCAATAAGGTGGTATGGTTCAAGTGGAACAAATGTTCCTGTTACCCAGAAAACTAATAAATAAAAGAGTTTATTTGTCATGTAATCATTTTAATATGGTGCAAATATTTACTATTCAATTAATAATACTTTTATTTGTTTAGACAAACATACTGTTGAGGTGGGTAAGCTTTGACATACATACTGTTGATTAATTTATATTATTTGAAACAAATAGAATCCTTAAAAATAAGAACAATGAAGAGTTCAACAATAGTGAGCAGCTAATTAAGAGTTCAACAATTAATAGTTATACTTCTTGGAGTGGAATGCCTTTTATGAATTTTTAATTTTGTTAATGGCAAGATTCGTTCACGCGCCTCAATAACTAATAGCGTGTTCAATTCTGCACATAAACAAAATTCACTACTAGAAAAATAAGAATACGTGACGAAACTTTGTGATAGTTTTTAAAAACAATCACAAAAGATAGTAATTTGTGATGAACTTTTTAAGCAATCACAAAATAATATTATATATGATGGCTCT
This sequence comes from Panax japonicus, assembly GCA_020205505.1. NCBI lineage: Eukaryota > Viridiplantae > Streptophyta > Magnoliopsida > Apiales > Araliaceae > Panax > Panax japonicus. The sequence goes on from CM035106.1 coordinate 50,128,380, forward strand.
TAGTGATGACTAATCTTGCCATCAACATATTATAATTGTGATGACCATGTCAATCACACCAAATCTTTCACGCAAAATAAATTTTCTTTTTGTGACGTACTAAGTCATCACTTATAAATATACTATTTTCATGATTGCATTTAAGCTATCACCAATATTTTAATGTAAGAAATAATCAATATAACATTTTATGACGGTCGTGACAATCATTAAAAAGATAGATTTTTGCGACGACTTTTATTTTCAATTACAAAAAGATGGTATTTTGTGATGGAATTTTCAAGCCATCACAAAATAATAAAATATATGATGGCTTTCAGTGATGACTAATTTTATCATCATTATAGAGTATTTGTGACTGCCATTGCAATCACCAAATCTTATGTGGAAGTAATTTTGTTTAGTAAGTCAACTCACATATGTTTCCTTTTATATTTTGTTTTAAAATTATAATCATGATCTGGACTTTGGTGTAATGGTAATAATCGTTATTTAGTTTGCAAATTGGGGGGAGGGTTCAAATCCTACAAGTATCATTTGATACAATTAATACAGTGAAATAAATTATACGTAAATAAAGACTCGCGTTCTTACCTTTGATCCCTAAAGTCTTTTTTTTTGTGATGACTTTAATAATCACAATAGATTACATGTTAATGTGATTGTATTAATCATCACAAAAGTACTAAGCGTTTGCGTAATTGCCAAAATCATCACGTAAAACCATTCATGATGGATGTATACAAGACGACCATTGTGATGCTTAAAGCCATACGTAAACTTTTCGTGATGGTTTTTCTATTTTTTGTAAAGGATTTTGACCATCACAAATGAGTATTTTTTTAGTAGTGATTCCACGGAGAAACTTGACGGTTTAAGCCGCTGGAGGATAACTCTGGTGTGAAAATAAGTGCATACTGAATAATATTAACAATGGATGTATTAATTAAGCTTTACTACTAGAAAATAATGAGATACCTAAGAATTATAGTGTAACCTTATATTTATATAATGATTACACCTCCTCCTACGTGCCCGTCTCCGTATGGAAATAGAATTCTTCATTAGGATAAAACCTTTAATGAGACAGAATTGAATCTCCTTAAAGAAAGGAAGTCAGATTCTATCCTGACTTTTTTCTTAGGAGTTAGAAATTAAATATAACTCATAATCTTAGATTCCTTAAATTTTTCCAATTGTCCAAAACAAATTCCTACGTGGGCAAACTTCCTCCACGTGAATTATGGCCTACCAAAACACCCGAGCTCAAACAACTATGCCTTAACAAACTTTAGGAATGAATGATTTCAAATATGAATAGATTAGAACACAATCATTACACAACTGAACGTTTGGAAAAAGGGAACTAAATTTCCAGACAATTATGCAATTATTTTCTTTAAAATTCTACACTATAAGTTATATATATATATATATATATATATATATATTCATTAATAACTTTAAGTTATTAATTAATGAATAACTTAAATTCATTAATTAATAGTAACTTACATTAATTAATATATAACTTAAAGTTATTGATGAGTGTATATATATATGTGTGTGTAAGTTATTAATGAATGTATTAACTTACATTCATTAATAAATGTAAGTTGTTAATGAACCAACATGCAAAGAATAATATTTGGATTTAATGAAATTTAAATCTTTTCTGTATAACTTTCTTAAAGTAAGTAATTAATATTGAAAAATATATCAAGGACACAAGCCCGTTTTATAGGAGTAATATTGAAATATTGTGCAAGTACTATTTAATCGAGTGAGATAATATTTCTCCAAGTAAATTATCAATTGAAAAAGAAAAGAAAAGAAGTTACATGGCAATGAAAAACTCATCTGTGTGCTCTATTTTTGTCCTCTTTTGTCTATTTGCTTGCTCTATCTGTGAAAATTCTTTATGGACTGGGCAGAAGAGGGTTGTAAGTTTATAATTTCCCCTTCTATTTTTTGTTTTTCCTTTTTTCTCTATATATCACTCCTATTTTTTTTAATATAATTCTTATTGGGTCATTTAACTTTTCATCTAATTTTATTATGTACATACTAACAAAAGTAGTACATTTACGTCATGTTTATTTGCAAATAGTCCTAGTAAATATGTTATTTAGAATAAGATTATGTATGAGATAACTTAAAATAATCTCATGTTGTGTTTGTTTTGTCAAAATTATTTAAAAGATTAGATAAAAACTTATTGTTTGAACTATTATACCCTTATCAATAATAATAAAAAGGTTGTATGTCTATAAGCATGAACTGAGTGACATAATAATAGTTCAATTTCGTGTTATTCTTAAAAATAAAAGCATGATCTTAGTGACATAATAATATTTGTAACAAATAGTTATATTTCGTGTGCTCAACCACCAACTCTATCTATCCAAAGAAGGGATGTGTTGATTAGTTAGCATTAGACAATGCAATCGTAATAGTGTAATGAAAGGGATCCTAATTTATAAAACCCTATTAAACTTCATTTATTTATTTATTTTTCACTTTTTATCTTTTCTTTGTGCTAGCTTGGGGGTGAAACTGAAACACTATTGAATTTGATGATGCATATAATGTAATGCTGATCACCTTCATTATCATAAGATTCAGTTAAATTTGTTCATGCCCAACATTATTGGTTCGGTCACTTAATTATTGAAATTTCGATGCATACTCTTTCACAATTATTATGTTGTTGAAAAATTCGAAACCTTATTCATTCTTTCAATCATGATATATCCTTCTTATATTTAACTTGCTGTGCAAAGTAGTTCCTCACCCTTGATATATCATGATAGCCAATTTCATATTAAAACGAAGGCTCAAAGAACGACAGTGGCAAAGACAAATTCCAAGAGTAGATTATTATGCATTTAGAATAATTAAGTTATCTTATGCAAATTATATTATAAACTTTTTAAGTTATTGAAGGTATGTATTAAGTTAAGGTTGTAGACATTGGGTATTTTTGTAGAATCCTTTGAAATAAACAATTTATGTTTATATATTCCGCATTAGTTTATAGAATGTGTATAAAGATGTTGTATCGTGACGCATCAGGTCCGAGGTAAAAGGGGCTCGGATTTGGGGGCGCTACATATTCTATTTCTGTTCCCATTCTTTGGGTGTCAACTACATAGGCTAAATAACCAACACACCCTTTTCTTGAAAGTTTTTTGGCCTACATCATTGTCAGACAACATGATTGTCTTGGCGGCTTGATACTATATAAAACATGATCTTACAGTTACTAGGAGTTTGAAGACTTATACATTTCTCTTGGCAATCAATCACTGCCCCATGACTATACAACTAATCCATTCCTAATATTATATCAAATTCACCTAATCGGATAGGAATTAAATCCACCAAAAATTTGTGACCCCTTATAACCATATTACGATTCCTATGAACATGAGTTACAAGAATAACTTCTTTATTTGTGACCTTTATGTTTAAAAGACAATCTAGTCTTTCGTGAGTTAATTCTAACTGTTGAGCAAATTCTTAGAAATAAAAGAATAGGTAGCACCCGAATCAAATAGTATAAAGGAATTAACACTATTGACTGAAATTGTACCTGACACCACCTCATTTGATGCCACTGCATCCTGCATTGTCATGTTGAACGTCCTGGCAGTTGGTTGATTGGATGGGGTTGGTCCCCCAATTTTTAGCTTCCCACTGTTGTTTCCTTTCTTTGGACAATTCTTGATTTGGTGATCCGCAGCTCCACGTGCAAAGCATCCTTAAATTTTTTTGGGTTGGGATAGTTAGGAGAGATGTGTCTTTCCTGTCCGCATTTGTAACAGACTATTTTCCCCTTCATAAAACTTCCAAATGATTTTTCCCACACTTTTTACATGCTTCTATCTTCCGTCTTTGTTCTCCTTGCTTACTGCTCAATTTATTGTTATCATTGTTCCACTTCTTTCTGTTAAAATTACTTCTTCTGCTAATACTCCTGCAAGCCCATGGTATGTTGTAATAACCACCAAAGCCCATGGTTTTCAAGTCACAGCTCCTCGTCCAGGCAATGAACCTTTACGAGTCGAGTCTACTAATATCACACCTGCTGATGTGATAATTATTAGTGAGTCTAGTGAAGAAGAGGATGATGTCGTCACTGTCGAAAGTGAAGACGATGTTCTTGAGGAGGTAGATATAATTGAAGAAATCGTTGAGGATGATGAAGATGGTGATGACAATGATATTGAAGATTTACTACTCGAAGATGACGATTCTGATATGGATGGCTTTGACGATATAAATGATTAGGAGTATGTACTCTTTGTGTCATTTTAGTTGTATTCAAATGTAATAGTATTCATAGTCCTTGACGTGACGCCGAGAATGTATATTTCTTATATATTTAGTTCTTATATATTTCTTCTAATTTGAAAATGTATTAATTTTAATTGTAGTATCCTTGACGTGACGCCGAGAAACACGTTGCTTGAGATCGTCCGCAATCGATTCTCAAGCCCGGTGGGCGGATGTGGATGACCGCACACGCCAACTGATTATTGCTGAGTTCAGGGTAAGATGTCATTCATTCATTCATATATAGGTTAGTTTTATATGCATTTATATGTTAGTTTGATTTATGTTGGCTACTAAGTTTCTTAATGTGTAATGTGCAGAGATATTACCGCTTTGAGGACTGGCAGGAAGCCCATGGCATGACTGTTCAACATAAGTACTTGGAGATGAATTGGCACAAGTGGGTCCACGACTAGAAGAAGAAGACCCAGGCGAAGATGGCTGATGGACAGACACTTAAGGATGTCTGCCCAGATTTCATCTCTGCTGCGATATGGGACCAGATGTGCAACATTTGGGACGTCGAGGCCTTCAAGAAGATGTCGGCACAGCGTACAGCTGCCCGACAGTAGAGTCGTCTCCCCCACTGCAAGGGGTCTCAGTCTTACGATCTCTACCGGGAGAGACTCGAGGTGAGTCTAAATCATGCACCCTCCCGCTTGGAGTTTTGGTGGCACGCCCACTAGAAGAAATGTGAAGGTGGTTATATATCACCTGAGGCAGAACGCATTACTGTAAGTTACTTAATTCTCTTATTTAGTATGTATTTAAAATTGGGACATTCTTTTGTATTTTTTTTATTTTATATTTTGTGTAGCATCTATTAATGTGTTTTTTCAGCGACGATTCGAGGACCTTGTTGTGGCCCGGAGCAGCCAGAGAGGTGACACTGCAGTCGATGATTCTACGCTTACGGATGAGGAGATGAAGGACTGGTTGTAGGCTATATGGGGACTGAAGAAGGGTAGAGTTGTGGGCATTCCCCATGTCCCAGCCTACACCCTAGTCCCTGCTGCGAGATCTCGGCGGCACCTACCCACTGGAGGTAGTGGTACGAGTGGATCGGGCGTCGGCCCTTTATTATCCGACGATTTCTTCCGGCGGATTATAGAGGGGTGCATGGCGAGCAGTGTTATGCAGTCAGGTGCATCATCACGCGAGCGGATCTACCAGCTGGCTCAGGAGGTTGTCCACAGCTCCATAGATTCTTCCGGCGGATTAAAATGCTTGAATATAAGCCGGTGAACACACCCATTGAATGTGGAATTAAATTGTCAAAGCATGAAGAAGGAGAGAAGGTGGATTCAACATTTTTCAAGAGTCTTGTTGGAAGTTTGCGATACTTAACATCCACAAGGCTGGATATTGTATATGGAGTTAGCCTTGTTAGTCGTTACATGAAAAATCCCACCGTAACTCATTTGAAGGTTGCTAAACGAATTCTCCGTTACATCAAAGGTACTCTTGATTTTGGCTTATTTTATTCAATTTCAAATAATTTCAAGCTTGAGGGATATTGTGATAGCGATTGGGCCGGTGATATTGATGATAGAAAGAGTACAACTGGATTTGTTTTCTTTATGGGGAATTCGACATTTACATGGTCCTCAAAGAAGCAACCTATTGTGACCCTCTCTACTTGTGAAGAGGAATATGTTGCTGCTACATCTTGTGTTTGCCAAGCCATTTGGCTTCGAAATCTTTTAAGAGATCTTAATTTGCAACAAGAGAAGTCAACGGAGATTTATATCGACAACAAGTCGGCAATTGCATTGGCAAAGAATCCGGTGTTTCATGACCGAAGCAAACACATTGATACGAGGTATCATTTTATAAGAGAATGTGTTGCAAAGAAAGAAGTTGAACTTGTATTTGTGAAGACTCAAGACCAAATTGCTGATATTTTCACGAAGCCACTCAAAGTCGAATTATTTTGCAAATTGCGAAGTTCACTTGGTGTGACAAGTTTAAGAGGGGGTGTTGAAAAAATAAACTTGTCCCAAAAGTAATTAAGTATTTTTATTTAATTAATATTCATGTACTTGTTGGTTCATGTATTTGAAGGTTCATGAAGCTAGTTGAAAAGGTGTCTAGGGAGTTGTTTTTCATTAAGTGCTCATTCATGTATTTGGGTTTATACATGTTAGGAGATTCCTATAAATATCTATGTACTCAACTCATTTGAAGCTAGCAAGAAATATAAAAACTTTCTTTGTGATAACATCTTCTCTATTTTCTCTAGTGTGTGTGAGAGTATTATTTCCAACAGCGTATTAGTCAAAATTCAGCTACATGCATAAATCTAAGAGCACTAATTATTTCCCTTGAACCATCTGGAGGAAAAAACATGCAAACATTTCTCAAAACTAAGAAAAATACCTGACCCTTCCTAGATATTACACACCGCGAATCACCAGCATTTGCAACAACAACCTGGTTGTTTCTAATAATTGCAGCACAAGCTGTACTCCCAGATGTTGGTCCAGAAAAATCAGAGTGAGGTCCCTGATTACGATACAGAAATCAGAATACTGAGCAACAAAAAGAATATAACCCCAAAAGAAAATTAATCACATATATATGACACCAATAATAGTATAGCAGGAAAAAAGAATGAATAACTGAAAGCCCATAAAACTATATGTTTATAAGTCTTCATATGTAAAATCGGAAACAATCAGTGAGAGGTTATAAGAACACATTGAGCAAATTTTATTATCAGCGGTGGAACCATAGTACCTTAGAAGAAATCTAGTTAATTTCAAATTACTTAATTTATGATCAAATCATTTAAAACTGTATTTTGTCCCATTTTAATTGTTCCCATTCGTTTTATGACAGCCTCAAAACTAACTCCTTCAACCTTTTGTTCTTTTCGACAAAATTGATAATATTAAAAGCAGATCTGCTTTTCGTCTTAAATTACAAGAAGTAGAATACAATTATTTTTTGAAGCATGTACCTCTTCAAAAGCCCAATCATCAACTTTGTCATTTCCCTCACCACCTCTTGGAGACCATATCAAACCCTTTATCATACCTGTGAACTTGTTCATTTTATCACCCAAAACAGCTAGCTCCCTCCACCCTCTTTGTCCACGCATCATTTCATCCATTCTGAACCACATGTTGAAATTATTTTAAGAGTGTGGGCAAGGAAATCGTACCTTGCTAGAGTTAGGGTTTCGTGTTGGCTGAGGAGAAGAGAAATCTACGAACGGCACGGAATTGATTGGTTGATTGAAGAGGGGAGAACGACAGGTGGACGATTACTCTAACGACACATGACAGAACTCCTAGAATCCGAGAACCGTGTTAGGTTAACAGGAATTCCAAGAGCCTTCTTGAGTCCTTCGAGTTGAGAGAATGTCCAAACCCTTTTAGTGCTTTTAGGTGGAATCTTCAAGTCTTTAAGTCACCAAAAGGGTCTCTTTGATCTTCCAAGAGTCCAAGTCTTGAGTCTAAAGAGAAGTCACCTTCCCAATGGAATGGAAGGGGTATTTATAGGATTTTCTGGAAAGTAGTCATGTGCGAGGCACAATTTTTTCAGGAAAATTCCAGAAATACCCTTTAGTCATTAGAATAATGCTCATATTGTCATGTCCTTCTAGCCACCAATCCAATCCCTCAATCAATTCTCAAATCGAGCCGCCTCCACGAGTCTTCTGCTTCGGAACACGTGGAGGCTTCTCCTGGATCTAGCACCTTTATTTCTGACATTTTTCCGTCTTCATTACATTAGGTTATGTGACCCCTAATTTTCACATTTAATGAGGCCGTGGAACCCTAATTACGCATTTAATTCAATTAGGTCATATGAACCCTAATTTTACACTTGGGCCCACATTTACCCCCTGCTCGAGAGTCGCATTTCCAAATAGACGATCGTGCAATAAAACTGCAAGCCTTTGAACGATTTTGCAGGACTTCACTTTACAGGTCTTGAAGACAATGGTCCTATAAGAGGGAATCCCTAGGGAGCCAAACCCTTAGAGTTAAACCCTAGGAAGACAAGACCTAGCAAGGCTCTTCCTTGGACATATTGAAAATTTTTTTGAAATCTTTTTGTATCTTGTCCAATATTTGTTTCCTTGAAACAAAATCAAGATAAATCAAATTATATATTAACAAATAAAATCTTAATTTATTTTTGAAAATCAAATCCTTTCAAAGATTTTGGAAATAAAATCAAAACATTCCTATTTAAAAAAATAGGATATTTGTTTCAATAATAATAATAATAATAATAATTATTATTATTATTATTATTATTTGAAACATCTCAATTATATATGTAATATAGTGAATCAATATTACTATCCTGCAATTACCAAGACTACAATTTCCTAATATATAAAATATTATTTTATAATCTATATGTATGCATAATTGATTGACTTTTGTAAAATTAATAATCAACTATATGATACATTTAATAATTAAAACCCATAGGATCTTACTCCTTATATATATATATATATATATATATATATATATATATATATATATATATATATATATATATATATATATATATATTATAATTATTATGATATTCTTCCATGACACATATAAGGACCAATGTAGAGTCGAAGTTTGCCAGTGGGGATAACTAGTAGTAATTAAAAGAATAATAAAAAAATAGATATCTTACTATTTTCGGTTTAAAATGCAACATTTCAACACAACTGATTCAAAACACAATTATATATAGAATCCAATTCAGTTATATATATTATGATATATATATATATATATATATATATATATATATATATATATATATATATATATACGGGAAGGATCAAGAGCATAATTCTTAAATAGCATAATGTCTTAAGTAGCATAATTTCATCAAAACGACGTCGTTTTAATGGGACGCGGTGGCATTTTTGTAAATACGCGGTGGCATGGTATTTACAAAAATGCCACCGCGTCCCATTAAAACGACGTCGTTTTGATGAAATTATGCTACTTAAGGCATTATGCTATTTAAGAATTATACTCTTGATCCTTTCTGTATATATATATATATATCATAATAATCTTCCTAAAAAATCTTCATTTTGATACACCAAGTCTTTCATTTTTATCAAATCAAATATTATTTTTTATTTTCAAAATAAAATCAAATCTTAATTTTGAAAATTAAATCTTTCTTTATTTTGGGAAATCAAGTCAAATCTTTTTTTTTTGAAATAAAATAAAATCTTATTATTATATTTTATTCAGAAAATAAATAACAACTTTACTTATCTTTTTTTTTTTGAGAAGTAAGGAGTGGCGGTGTGGCGATATCTTATTTGTCTTTCCACGACGTCTTGCATTCAAATTGAAGTAAGAAATCTGTTGTCATATTGAAGTAAGAAATTTGTTGTCATATTACATAATTATAATAATATATGTTCAAATTCAATGAATATAATTATAAATATATATATATATATATATATGTATATATAAATGCATGAATGTCACAATAAAGTAAGAGAAAAGTCATAAAAATATTAATATCATATATATACATGATATATATATATATAATAATTTAAAAAAGAAACTTATAAATGAATTATTTTCATAAACACAAAATATATAAGAAAAATAGTATGTGCCACTTTTGAATCCTTTAATAATATTTCAAAATTATTTATTAAAAAAACAGCTTCTCTCCTCCAAATTAGAAATCAAAAATAAATATGTGAAAACGATGCAGTTTTGAAAGACTGAACACAAATAAAATATACACGACTATATATATGGGCCCCCATTCTTAGCAACCGGTTGCCACGGTTACTATTCCAACAATCATAATCTATACCGTTGATCGCAACATTGGATAACACAGATTGAAATGAATTGCCCCTCATTTGCTCATGTGTTACACTGTCTGTCGCTACAAGATTTGGCGGTAGTTTAGCTAATAACTAATAAATTAGAGTGGCTCAATGGTAGCTTAATAGCCCAATAACCCATAGGTCTTAGGTTCGAAATCTAGTTGTGCTATTTTTTCATTTTATGCTATATTTTTTGTGTATTAGATAAATTCTATTGCTATATATATATATATATATATATATATATATATATATATATATATATATATATATATATATATATACACACACACACACAAACACAAACACAAACATACATACATACATACATACATATTGGTAGAATAAATTTAAAAATATTAGAGACTTACGAAAATAATATTTTTGTAAAGAGAAACATTTATATATATAGATGTTAGTAAAATTTATCTAAAACATGAAAAATATAGCACATGAAGCATGAAAAAAATTTAATAATGACTTATAAGTCAAAATTTAAGCTATTGTCAAACACTAAATAATAACAAATGACTTATAACTTAGTTTGACCAACTTATAAGTCATTGTCAAACACCCTCTAATTCAAGATATAAATTGAAACTAATATCTGATTATAAAAAAATTTACAAGTCAAGAAAAAAGGAGAATTTAAAAAAGGGGAGTTAAAAATGAACTTACACACCATTGGTGCAACTTAATTGGTCTATGCCAGAACCCTTGACACGATTTAATTGGTGCAGTTTGGTCAATTTTTGGTGCAATTTTAGGAGCGATTTTGATTCCCTGCTCAGCCCTTGTCAAAAATTATATATGTAAAAAAATGAGTTACAAGAAAAAATCATATAAATTATTTTAGAAATTTATTATATTTATTTTCAAAATTATAAGTGAGCGAATATGATCATTATAAACTACATCCAATTAACTACAAACTTTAATTTTTATAAATTTGAAAATATATCTACATGTGCACAATTTTAATTTCAAAAATTATAACTCTAAAAAAAATAAAACTCAGCATTTATTTTGAAACGGACGAAGTGAAACATTTTACTGTATAAAATAGAGTCCAAATAAATAAAAATTTTTAAATGAAAAATGATGCATTTTGGGGAAAAGAAGATGTTGAAACATGCTTATTGGGTTTGTCTTAATTTTAGGCAATAATTTACTAGTAGTTGCAAAAAATATGTATAAAATACACAATGAAAAAATTGTTGCCAATGAATGTGGCCTATATTAGGCAACGAAATATAGCAACAAAATTTTTTTCGTTACCGACGATGAGGAGAAATCTCATCGGCAACAAAAAAAGTAAATAGGCGGTGGGTTTTTTCCCGCCAACGATTTGGCAATGAATTTTTGCAACGACTTATGAATTTCATTACGAAAAATAAAAGCCTTTTACAAACTACAACGAATGACAAATTTTGTTGCTAAACATGCATTTTTGGCAACTTTATAAGTCGTTGCCCGAAAAATCGTTGTCAAATGTCTATTTTTTTGTAGTGAATTTGAGATCTATAACTTCTTTTTGTGATCTGTCAAACAAGAGTGCTAGATATATAAGTTAACTAATAAACCCAAGTGATAGCACTCAAAAATATGACTTAGGAATAAATGAATAAAATAGGTTATGTAATGTTGAAAATTATAAAAATATAATTTTATGACTTAAAGGCCCTTAATATTTTATAATAAGATTTTTGGGGGGTATTTTGTTCATTTTTGATAAAATGTTATATTTATAGCATTTTAGGTTTATTAAATAAGTGTTATAGTAAAGGATAAACAATTAATTAAATTATTTATAAGTATAATAAATGATTAAAATTTTATTAAAAGATTAAAAATATTTTATTAAAATATTATTAAGTAATTATTAATATATAGATTAAAATATTATTAAATGATTAATAATATTAGATTAAAGTTAAAATAAAATATTATTAAATGATTAATAATTAATAATATTAAAGTGTAATTAAAATATTAGTAAATAATTTAAATATTATTAAAAGATTAATAATATTAAAGTGTGATTAAAATATTATTAAATGATTAATAATATTAGTAAATGGTCTAAATACTATTCAATGATGAATAATATTTGTAATTAATTAAAATATTATTAAAAGATTAATAATATTTGTAAATGATTAAGATATTGTTAAATGATTAATAATATTAGTAAGTGATTACAATATTATTAAAGAGTTAATAATATTTGCAAGCGAATAAGATATTATTAAGTTATTATTAAGAAGTTAATAAAATATTATTAAATAATTAATAATATTAAATGAAAGTTTTTAAGATGATTATGATGTTATTGTAATATTATCAAAGGACGATAATAATACTTATGGTTTAAGGTGTTATCTAATATTTGATTATGTGGTTAAATGTTATATAATTTATTTATAAAGTGGTAGTATTATAAGGTATGATATCATATGCTGATTGAAAGATCAATCTTAAAAATGATAGGTCTTTTCAATATTAATAAAGAGATTAAATTAGATTGTGTGGCAGTAATCGACGGTCAAAACAAGTTCCCTAACTCAAACTCGAGTTATTATTTCAAAGCATGTTAGTGGATAATTATTGTTAATTATTCCACATTTATGAGTATTGATTTACACTTAGTGCATGTTGCATATGTTCATCAAGTATGAAAGACTGATCACCTTCATTACCATAAGGTTCAGTTAAATTTGTTCATTCCCAACATTATTGGTTCAGTCATTCAATTATTGAAATTCTGACTCATACTCGTTCACAATTATTATGTTGTTGAAAAATTCGAAAGCTTATTAATGAATGAATGTTAATATTTTTTTAATAAATACAATAATCAGTACTCTAAATTATAATTCAAATAAGTTTTCATCAATTTTGAAATTCTAAATTTCAAAATGAATTCTCTACTTTTTAATGTTCAAATATCCAGTATTAATAAGTAGATGTCCATTTTTATGTGTATGGAATAATACTGAAGTGTGTATGAATATTTATAATCTATAATTAGATTCAAAAGTTTAAACAAAATATTTAATTATTTTTTTCTTAAATACTTAATTAAAACTTTAATAATATGTTTATAGGAGTTTTATTTATTATTTATTCTCAATACATAGATTACAGAGTTATAAAAAAATTATTTTATTTCATTATATTTATGGAGAGTGTGAGTTATAATGTATATGTGACAACTAGTTAATTCAACTTGATCCAAAATTGACATTAGGCTTATTTAAATATTTGGACTTCTAGTTTCTAAATAATTGGACAAATGAAATTAGTGATAAATACTACATCCACTAGACAATTCATAAACGTGAACCAATCTATTCAACAATCCATTCTAGATTAATTTTATATTAATTTCGACCTAACACATTTTAACAATAAAATTATATTGTCCATTGGTCCCGCCTCTCGGCATTGCAAGTAAATTTTGAAAGCAAAAAATTTGTAACAAGCTAATATTTATAGTTTTTTAAGTTAATATATATACATATATACATATATATATAATGAATGTAAGTTAATTCTTAATTAACAATTTATGTGTGTGTGTATATATATATATATATATATATATACACACACACACACACACACACACGGAGAGGCTCTAAAGCGAACCAAAGACGAATCGTCGTTTTTAGTGTCTATGGTTACGATTTGACCCGTCGCCAAAGACTACATGGCTATGGCGAAGGATCGAACCGTTGTCATAGACACCAAAGACGACGGTTCGTCTATGACGACGGTTCGTCTTTGGTTCGCTCTTTAAGGTTCGTTTTAGAGCCGGACCGTATATATATATATATATATATATATATATATATATATATATTCATTAATAACTTTAAGTTATTAATTAATGAATAACTTAAATTCATTAATTAATAGTAACTTACATTAATTAATGAATAACTTAAATTCATTTCTGTATAACTTTCTTAAAGTAAGTAATTAATATTGAAAAATATATCAAGGACACAAACCCGTTTTATAGGAGTAATATTGAAATATTGTGCAAGTACTATTTAATCGAGTGACATAATATTTCTCCAAGTCAATTATCAATTGAAAAAGAAAAGAAAAGAAGTTCCATGGCAATGAAAAACTCATCATTGTGCTCTATTTTTGTCCTCATTTGTCTGTTTGCTTGCTCTACCTGTGAAAATTCTGTTTGGAGTGGACAGAAGAGGGTTGTAAGTTTATAATTTCCCCTTCTATTTTTCATTTTTCCTTTTTTATTTATATATCACTCCTATTTTTTAATATAATTCTTATTGGGTTATTTAACTTTTCATCCAATTTTATTCTGTACATACTAACAAAAGTAGTACATTTACATCATGTTTGTTTGTAAAAACTATAATCCCAAAAATATATTCTCATGAATTATAATCTCAAGACTACAAATATTCATAGGATTAAATAGTCCTAGTAAATATGTTATTTAAAATAAGATTATGTATGAGATAACTTAAAATAATCTCATGTTGTGTTTGTTTTGTCAAAATTATTTAAAAGATTAGATAAAAATTTATTATTTGAACTATTATACCCTTATCAATAATAATAAAAAGGTCGTATGTCTATAAGCATGAACTGAGTGACATAATAATAGTTCAATTTCGTGTTATCCATAGGAATTAATAAGCATGATCTTAGTGACATAATAATATTTGTAACAAATAATTATATTTCTTGTGTGTTCAACCACCAACTCTATCTATCCAAAGAAGGGATGTGTTGATTAGTTAGCGTTAGACAATGCAATCGTAATAGTGTAATGAAAGGGATCCTAATCTATAAAACCCTATTAAACTTCATTTATTTATTTATTTTTACTTTTTATCTTTTCTTTGTGCTAGCTTGGGGGTGAAACTGAAACACTATTGAATTTGATGATGCATATAATGCAATGCAGATACCAGCTCCCACTTGGTGTGTGGCTAAGGAAACAGCGACAAATGCTGCACTTCAAGCATTTATAGACTTTTGTTGCCGACAGTTGGATTGCGCTGCTATACGGCCCGGTGGCATGTGTTTCCAACCAAACAATCTAAGAGGCCATGGATCTTGGGCTATTGATCTTTATTATAGGACCAATAAGAATTGCCCGAATATTGGCATGCTGGTGTATGAAGATCCTTGTAAGTCTCTCTATCTCTATATATATGTTACTAATTAAAGCTCAATATATTTTAAATTGTTTGTTATGGTTAACTATGTGTCTGTAATTTGACAAAGCAGTGTGATGTGGTGCGATGAGATGAAACACTTTTAAATTTAATTTTTTTGACAAAATTTATTTATTAAGAAAAAAATTAAAATACTGTTTTGTTACACAATTAATGCAAATGAGTGTAAATGTGTAACTATTAATGCATGCATATGGTAGGTTGATGCATGTGTGAAAAACAAATGTACATAGTATATAATCGATATATTATTAATAAAAAAGGTTTTTTCTATTCATTATTTTTAAAAATGGTGACTGATATATATTGTCATATTAATAAATACCAATTAAAGTGTTGAGATTCGTAAAAAAAATTGTAGAAGTGCGGTTAAATATGGATTTATATTGATAACATTTTTTTACTCTAGCAATATCAATTGTTATGTACTGTTTCATTAACTGAGGAAAAAAAACTAGTAGTAGACATATATATTTAATTTTGTATAACTGAATTTCTGATTTTGTATTGATGGGTGCAGCTTATGGGAACTGTCTTTATCTTTAACTACATTGCCGATGAGGGGTGAAAATGCAAGGGCGAGGATAGTTCCTTCCCACCAATAAGGTGGTATGGTTCAAGGGGAACAAATGTTCCTGTTACCCAGAAAACTAATAAATAAAAGAGTTTATTTGTCATGTAATCATTTTAATATGGTGCAAATATTTACTATTCAATTAATAATACTTTTATTTGTTTAGACAAACATACTGTTGAGGTGGGTAAGCTTTGACATACATACTGTTGATTAATTTATATTATTTGAAACAAATAGAATCCTTAAAAATAAGAACAATGAAGAGTTCAACAATAGTGAGCAGCTAATTAAGAGTTCAACAATTAATAGTTATACTTCTTGGAGTGGAATGCCTTTTGTGAATTTTTAATTTTGTTAATGGCAAGATTCGTTCACGCGCCTCAATAACTAATAGCGTGTTCAATTCTGCACATAAACAAAAATATTCCACGGAGAAACTTGACGGTTTAAGCCGCTGGAGGATAACTCTGGTATGAGAATAAGTGCATACTGAATAATATTAACAATGGATATATTAATTAAGCTTTACTACTTGAAAATAATGAGATACCTAAGAATTATAGTGTAACCTTATATTTATATAATGATTACACCTCCTCCTACGTGCCCGTCTCCGTATGGAAATAGAATTCTTCATTAGGATAAAACCTTTAATGAGACAGAATTGAATCTCCTTAAAGAAAGGAAGTCGGATTCTATCATGACTTTTTTTTTAGGAGTTAGAAATTAAATATAACTCATAATCTTAGATTCCTTAAATTTTTCCAACTGTCCAAAACAAATTCCTACGTGGGAAACCTCCTCCACGTGAATTATGGCCTACCAAAACACCCGAGCTCAAACAACTATGCCTTAACAAACTTTAGGAATGAATGGTTTCAAATATGAATAGATTAGAACACAATCATTACACAACTGAACGTTTGGAAAAAGGGAACTAATATTTTCACGTGTATTTTTAATTTTTTTCGCATGATCTTCTCTCACATGAGTATACATTGGATCACACCTTCATATGAAAAAAAATAATATAAAGATATCAAAAACATGTAAAAATAGTGCTCCCCTTAAAAAAACTGTTAGGACATGCATGTGAGCTGGTATATATTTTGAAAGCTTTTTTATTTTAATAAGCTTGTTCAAGTTGGCATTTTCTGGATTGAGTTTGGGCCCAAAATTAGGTTGGCCAGACGCGTATTTAGGGACAAGGGAATTGCACCTGTAAATACATCAATATGCATGAGACATAGCAGAGTCACGTTGCCCAGCTTGGATATTTAATTATAGAGTTTTTCCATATATTATATCGACAAGAAATTTGCATTTCACATCTTCTAATTTCTTTGGGGATGATTGTAGCCACTTTTTAAAAAATCATGGTGCAGTTTTGGATCAATCCTTTAAACCTACATCAAATTCAGTCCCAAATTACTGACAGTCCTTACAGAATCTAATTATTAAATTTTCAAAAAAATGGATTGCATTGAATTAATTGTGGCTTTTTTAAACACTTGAAAAGTAGTCCAGCTGCATTCTGGAAGTATTTTCACTATTTTGTTATCATGCTTCTACTTAACAGATTTACGACACTACGGGGTAAGTAATGCAAGGGGTCTCAAACTTCTTTGTCTCTCTATGCAATTATTTTCTTTAAAAATCTACACCATAAATTACCAGACAATTTATCATTCAGCTATCAGGTATATACCAATGCAACAAACAAGTTATTGGTGGTCGATGAGATTATAGCCTAGTGATTAAGATTGAGGTATTTTGACTTTTAGGTCTCAAATTCGATTTTCACTTCTTCCTTTATGTAAAACTTTGTTTCTTTTTTTATGTGAGTTTATTTCTTTCACTAGAGTTTGATTGGTTCTTGATATTATAACAGTGAATGATATACTTATTTATGAAATTCTTGTATTGCTTAAAAATAAAGCTTTTAAAAAAAATTAAAATTACTCTTGATTTATTGAGATCCAAACCCATGAGATATACCAATTTTAATTGGTGATTTATCATGTGGAACACATGTGAATTTTAACCATTTAAGTGAATTTTTTTAACCGAGGAGGCCCTTTTTTTTAAACATATGGGGGTTTTGATCTTCCTTCTACCCAAAATCATCATTCACTTTGAAAGATCAATGAAGAATAGCCACAAATCAAAGGTATAAACACCTTTTATCAAAGTTATTTTTAGTTGTTTAAATCAAAACTTGAGTTTATGTTTTTAAACTTAAAAACATTAGATCTACATGTTAATAAGTGTGTTATGTGTAGATCTATCACTTTTGAGTATCAAAAGTTGGATCTAAAGCAAGAAATGAAAACTACTTTTGACTATCACTCATCCGTGTGCTCTATTTTTGTCCTCTTTTGTCTATTTGCTTGCTCTACCTGTGAAAATTCTTTATGGATTGGGCAGAAGAAGGTTGTAAGTTTATAATTTACCCTTCTATTTTATGTTTTTTCCTTTTTTCTCTATATATCACTCCTATTTTTTTTAATATAATTCTTATTGGGTCATTTAACTTTTCATCTAATTTTATTATGTACATACTAACAAAAGTAGTACATTTACGTCATGTTTATTTGCAAAGACTATAATCCCGAAAATATATTCTCATGAATTATAATCTCAAGACTACAAATATTCATAGGATTATATAGTCCTAGTAAATATGTTATTTAGAATAAGATTATGTATGAGATAACTTAAAATAATCTCATGTTGTGTTTGCTTTTTCAAAATTATTTAAAAGATTAGATAAAAACTTATTGTTTGAACTATTATACCCTTATCAATAATAATAAAAAGGTTGTATGTCTATAAGCATGAACTGAGTGACATAATAATAGTTCAATTTCGTGTTATTCTTAAAAATAAAAGCATGATCTTAGTGACATAATAATATTTGTAACAAATAGTTATATTTCGTGTGCTCAACCACCAACTCTATCTATCCAAAGAAGGGATGTGTTGATTAGTTAGCATTAGACAATGCAATCGTAATAGTGTAATGAAAGGGATCCTAATCTATAAAACCCTATTAAACTTCATTTATTTATTTATTTTTCACTTTTTATCTTTTCTTTGTGCTAGCTTGGGGGTGAAACTGAAACACTATTGAATTTGATGATGCATATAATGTAATGCTGATCACCTTCATTACCATAAGATTCAGTTAAATTTGTTCATACCCAACGTTATTGGTTCGGTCACTTAATTATTGAAATTCTGATGCAATACTCTTTCACAATTATTATGTTGTTGAAAAATTCGAAACCTTATTCATTCTTTCAATCATAATATATCCTTCTTATATTTAACTTTCTGTGCAAAGTAGTTGCTCACCCTTGATATATCATGATAGCCAATTTCATATTAAAACGAAGGTTCAAAGAACGACAGTGGCAAAGACAAATTCCAAGAGTAGATTATTATGCATTTAGAACAATTAAGTTATCTTATGCAAATTATATTATAAACTTTTTAAATTATTGAAGGTATGTATTAAGTTAAGGTTGTAGACATTGGGTATTTTTGTAGAATCCTTTGAAATAAACAATGTATGTTTATATATTCCGCATTAGTTTATAGAATGTGTATAAAGATGTTGTATCGTGACGCATCAGGTCCGAGGTAAAAGGGGCTCGGATTTGGGGGCGCTGCATATTCTATTTCTGTTCCCATTCTTTGGGTGTCAACTACATAGGCTAAATAACCGACACACCCTTTTCTTAAAAGTTTCTTGGCCTGCATCATTGTCAGACAACATGATTGTCTTGGCGACTTGATACTATATAAAACATGATCTTACAGTTACTAGGAGTTTGAAGACTTATACATTTCTCTTGGCAATCAATCACTGCCCCATGACTATACAACTAATCCATTCCTAATATTATATCAAATTCACCTAATCGGATAGGAATTAAATCCACCAAAAATTTGTGACCCCTTATAACCATATTACAATTCCTATGAACATGAGTTACAAGAATAATTAACTTATTTATTTGTGACCTTTATGTTTAAAAGACAATCTAGTCTTTCGTGAGTTAATTCTAACTGTTGAGCAAATTCCTTAGAAATAAAAGAACAGGTAGCACCCGAATCAAATAGTATAAAAGAATTAACACTATTGACTGGAATTGTACCTGACACCACCTCATTTGATGCCACTGCATCCTGCACTGTCACGTTAAACGTCCTGGCAGTTGGTTGATTGGATGGGGTTGGTCCCCCAATTTTTAGCTTCCCACTGTTGTTTCCTTTCTTTGGACAATTCTTGATTTGGTGATCTACAGCTCCACGTGCAAAGCATCCTTAAATTTTCTTTGGGTTGGGATAGTTAGGAGAGATGTGTCCATCCTGCCCACATTTGTAACAGACTGTTTTCCCCTTCATAAAACTTCCAAATGATATTTCCCACACTTTTTACATGCTTCTATCTTCCGTCTTTGTTCTCCTTGCCTACTGCTCGATTTATTGTTATCATTGTTCCACTTCTTTCTGTTAAATTATGATGAGTATGGCACATTCCATGACTCGAGTTTAATCTAGGATATTAAGGTTAAAATGATTAAATTACATTGAAACATTGGTCACGAAAAAGGTTGCATCGAATCATCGATCTTATTATTACTTGGGTAGCAGTGATGCATTACTAGATGCCGTTTACTGTTTATAATTTTATAATATGATTTTAAAATTATTGTCAACGTAATAATAACCTATAGGGTCACACACATAGAACATAATTAAAAGAGAATTAATTTAAATTGTAAAGATTTAAATATGTCAATATGATTGATAGTATTTAAATTGCAAATTTAAATTAATAGGGTAATTTATATATAGGTATATTAACTAAGACTTATTTAAGATATATATATATATATATATATATATATATATAAATTTGGATTTTATGAAATTAAGTTTTTGATTAATTCCTTTTAACTGTTATATATATGATATATAGAAACCATTTAGGTAATATATCATTAACAAAAACCCTAGCCGCTTTTAGAGAGTGACTAGAGACAAACAGTTTCGAAAAGGAAAAATCCTCATCTTGTGGCTAGTACCGCGGTTCCTTTTACAGTAGATCGTACGACAATTTGCGGGGCGTTCGTGTGGATACCATAGAGGTGTGATTCGTTTGGATTGTGTTGGAGATTCGAGCGCATCAATTCTAACTTCAATAATCAGTATAATTTCTAACCACTGAATTAATTTGTTTTTGCATGGATCCTGTTTTAGGGTTTCAGAATTGCCTTTAAATTGGTTAATTTTCGCTGTGTTTTTTTGTGCCAAAACCCTTCAAAAACGCCAGAAGACCCATAAAAGGGAGCTTTTTCCCAGTCAGTGATGAAAGGAACTTCCTAGTAGTTTTCGGGTGTATGGAACGTTCACTGGAATTTGCCTGCAACAAGAAAACTTAACATGAGAATTCTGAAAGCAAGGAAAGAAAGTGAATAAGCACTTAAAATTAACTGTTTACCATAACAAGAGAGAAAGTATGAAACTTAAATAAGAAGACTTGACTCGGGAAAGAGAGATCACGGACACTTGAAAGAAGAAAAAAAAGAGCACAAGCATTAGGAGCAATTCAAATAAAAATAAGGCAGATGAAGAATGAAAAAAATGTGAAGGAGGAGGCCATTAGCTAGGTTGGTCCCCCTAGGGGTTGGCCAATAGCCAAGATCCTTGTTAAGGTGAAATGGCCCGAAATAAACTCTTCCTCGTTGTGGTGTTGCCTCTTTACTTTGAGAATA
Source organism: Panax japonicus (assembly GCA_020205505.1). Taxonomy (NCBI): domain Eukaryota; kingdom Viridiplantae; phylum Streptophyta; class Magnoliopsida; order Apiales; family Araliaceae; genus Panax; species Panax japonicus. The sequence continues at coordinate 50,150,142 of CM035106.1, forward strand.
TCCGAGCCAAGATCCTTATTAAGGTGAAATGGCTTGGAATAAATTCTTTCTCGTTGCGGTGTTGCCTCTTTTCTTTGAGAATATCCAATCCAAGAACCTTGTTAAGGTGAAATGGTTCGGAATAAATTCTTCCTCATTGCGGTGTTGCCTTTTTTCTTTGAGAATATCCGAGCCAAGAACCTTGTTAGGGTGAAAAGGCTCGGAATGGATGCTTCCTCCTTGTTGTATTGTTTTTTCTTTGAGAATATCTGAGCCAGGAACCTTATTAAGGTGAAAAGGCTCGGAATGGATGCTTCCTCCTTGCTGTATTACTTTTTCATTGAGAATATCCGAGCCAAGATCCTTGTTAAGGTAAAATGGCCCGAAATAGATGCTTCCTCCTTGCAGTATTGCTTTCGAGAATATCCGAGCCAAGATCATGTTAATGTGAAATGGCCAAGAAAAGAAACACTACGATCAGCTGAAAAGAAAAGAAACAAATGAAACAATCATAAGGATACAGAAACCAAGAATACAGTTTGTCTAAGATAAGATGAGGACTAGTTTATCACTTCAGCAATGGAAAATGCCCCTTTACTAAGTCATCATTCCCTTCAATAGTAATACTACTACTAGTTTGTTTAAAGTTTTGAGGCTAATCATGAGATTAAACAACAAGATATCAGGGAACATCAAATATATCAAGAAAAGAAGATAAGCCTTTTTTTGTCAGGAAATTCAGACACAAAGGTTGACCCTTCAACCCCATTAGGAGCAGATATCATCATAGCTCAGTTGGGAATTGAACCATCATATCCATCAAATTCATAAAAAAATAAAAAATAAAAATTAAATAATATATATATATATATATATCTAAAATAATAATAATAATAATAATAATAATAGTAATAATCAAAATCGTAGTAATCTATGCAGTGTTTGTCCTAATGTATGTATATATATATATATATATATATATATATATATATATATATATATATATATATATATATTATAAGTAACGTGGGTCTTACCTCTGATGTTAGAAGAGAAGATAACAAAACTAGTTAAGTCTGGCACATGAATGTCAATGGCTTATTGTTCCGTTCCGTCGCTCCATAAAAAGATTGATACTCCAGTGAAAATTAGAAATTAGGGCATCCCCTATTAAAATGTCTCTAATAAGATGAAGATGAGGGATAATTATATATTATTACAGTTTCAATTTATGGGTCAAATATGAAACATAGCTAACTTTATTTTATTTTATTATCGTCAATCATTAGTCGGTGTAATATATACATATATGTATAAAAAAATAATAATAATAAAAATAAAATAAAATAAAATAAAAAATTAAATTAAATTAAATTAAAAAATATATATTATGGAAACAAATATTCTATTCCTAAATAGAAGTGATTTGATTTGATTTTATTTTATTTCACAAAATAAAATAAGATTTTATTTACTTTATATATATATATATATATATATATATATATATTAAGAAAACAAAGATTGAGCAGGATTTGGAGAAGATTTTCAATATCTCTTGGGAAAGCTCTCTTAAGGGGTCCCCTCTCTAAGATTTTTCTATTTTCAGGATTTGCAAGATCGAGCTCCGTGGATTTTTCAGAAATTTGAAGCAGGATTCACAGAGTTAAAGTATTTTGCACGATCGTCACTCCAAAGACGCGACTCTCGCGCAGGGGGCAAATGTGGGCCCAAGTGAAAATTAGGGTTTACTTGACCTAATTGAATTAAATGCACAAATTAAGGTTCGTATTATGATTAAATGAAAAGACGGAAGAGCTGGAAATAAAGAAACAAGACCTGAGAGAATCTTTCACGTGTCCCGATGCAGAAGACACGTGGAGGCGGCTCATTTTAGGAATTGATTGAGGGATTAGATTGTTGGCTAGAAGGGCAACGACGATCTGGGCATTACTCTAATGACTAAGGGTAGAATTGGAATTTCTCCGAGGTCATGTGCCTAGCATATGACCACTCTCCATAAAATCCTATAAATACCCCTTCCACTCCATTGGGAAGAGGACCTTACTTTGGACTCTTGGACCTTTTGGAAGACTAAGAGACATAGAGATTCTCTCAATCCGAAGCACTCAAAAAAGTTCTCTGAATCCTTGTTACCCTAACAAGGTTCTCGGATTCTAAGAGTTCTGTCACGTGTCGTTGGAGCTAGTAATCGCTCACCTGTTTTTCTCCCCTCTTCAATCAATCAATCAATCAATTCCGTACTTTTCGTGGATTTCTCTCCTCCTCAGCCAACACGAAACCCTAACCCTAGCAAAATATGATTTCCTTGCCCACACTTGGTTTACCTTATCTAGAGGCTAACCAAGTCGTCTAAGTGTCGTGCAGTAACAACATGTAATAGGTAAGGGATGCTCAATGAGGGTGTACAAGGAATCCACCCACCAAATAACATGTGGAAATTAAAAAATAGCACTTGAGAAAGAGTAGGTATCCTAAAATTCTCGTGTAAAATTCAACAAAGCAAATATTAGCGAGGAAAAACAGGAATTTTAATTTATTTTATGTTTATCATTCGTAATTCAAATGATGAAACATAGTTGCTTAACATCGTAAGGCACAATAAAAAAGAGCAGCACTAGATAGCAAGGCTGCGAGGGAGAACAACTCAAGTATTACTTCCCTCATAAAATAAAAGGATATTTGCAATATTTTCTAGCTTATTTTTGAAGGCGTATGGCATATACAAAGAGTTAGTTGACATATATGGCTGAAAAATCCATTAACAAAAACTTACAATTCAAAGAACTCGGGATCAGCCACTAAAGTTAAGTGATTAAGAGTAAAGACAATCAGTTCAATCTACAAAGGGTCGTATCTGTTCCAGACAAGACTTGATTGGAGTAATATAAAAGGCTTTGGAAGCATATGAAAATAAAACAAGATTTTGGAATTTATATTAAATTAATTACTTTATTTATAAATTTAATAGTCATATTAGTTATTAGAAACCAACTTGGGCAGGAAAGTAATTTAGAAATATTATAAATAGGTATAGAATCTATTATTTTTGACACACTAAATTATAAGAATTTTTTGAGATTTGAGAATAATTATAGAGTGAATTTACCTTTATTCCAAAACCCTTGACCCCATTACCCTAATAAAGCTAAATGTAGCAATAATGTTTAATAATAGCACATTATCTAAAGATACAAATTCATAAATCTTAAATCAAAAAAGAAAATTAAAAAAAAAGTTTCATTTGTTGATCTTGCCTTGGGGTGAACCAAAACCTAGAATTTCTTTTCTATTTTAATTTGCGGTCCTTATAAATCTTAAAAGCTAAATGTAGTAACAATAATGTTGTTGAAGATTATTTAATGAACATACAATGTGATGAATCTAACCTTGAAAAAAATATCAAGTTTACTTATTGGTCCTTCCTAGAAGTAAATAAAAAAAAATCAAATTTATTTTTATATTGTGTTTCATATTTCCTTCAATGTTGTAAAATCTGCATATTACATTCATATTTCTCCTCGCAGACATTGAAACAAACAAGAAAAAAGGGGGTCAAATGTATACCAGATCCCATCACAGGCCAGCACAATAAATTCGTCGTCATCACAAAGCTCAACCTGATCAGAAGATGGATAAACATAAAAATTAGCATCCAAATAATACAGAGTCAACACTCAACAGACAGTATTAAGATTTAAGAACAAAGAAAACAATGATGGTAGCTCAAACTTTGAAGGTTATAATATGAGCGATAAACTTTGAAGGTTATACTTTGAGGATCAACTAAGATTCTTTTTGGAACTTAGAAACTCAGAAGTAAAAGGTCAAATAAGGAATTCAGTTTCCTAGCTTGACTGTGCCGCAAAGGGCGGGGCGCTGGGGGTGGTTGGAATTAGATAGAAAAAGAGGATTTATTTATAAAAGATGACAGCTTACTAATAGGGGGAGATATGCCCCCAAAAAATTAGACAAACAGTTGGAAAGATAAAAGTCATGAAACATTTTATTAAAATATCATCAGATACCATTTTCAGCTTTTTATAAACACTTCTAAACTTGGTTCTGCAGAGATGGTTACAAAGGTTACAGTCATACCCCTTTTGTAGATATAGTTATAAATTAGAAGAGTAAACTGGCACCATGTTCAATTTTCTTATAACAATAGTCAGTTCTTATAGATTAAACGCTTTTCATCCTGTTTGGTACTCAAAAAAATGAAGCAAAGGAAAGCAGAATCGAGTTCTTGTATGATGTAGCCAACTCAAATTGTTGGGTACAAGGCTTCATTAAGTGAGTAGTAATACTTTGTTTCAAATATGAAGCAAGTAAGTACACATCCATTTGACAACCAATTTTCTCGGAGTTTGAATTGCATAAGAAAGAAGACACATACGATATTTATTTCCAAATTGGCAGTAACAATTTGCTTTTCTGCAGGAAAAAACTTGTTCTGCTTGAATTCTATGTCACCTGTAACAAATATGAACTAGAATTGAAACGTGGAAAATACAATCTTTGCCTTCTTCTAGCATTCTAACATCCATGCACGTGTACTATATATGTTAAACTTATATGGGAAACCAAGCACATTGAACTACACCCAGTAATCAACTGCATCTTATAGCATAAGGAAGAAGTTGGCAGATGGGTCAAGTTGCTGAAAGGATAACATAGTGAAAATAAAAACATTATAATAGTCAAGAGAAGCATGGTCAAGGAAGTATAGTACCTATAGCTCTTGCAAGATTTAGATTGCCAATAACTCGTCATGCATGGATGAAACAACCAGCTTTTAAAATCCTCTATCTCTCAACTTCAAGCTCAGGTTTATGGTCTCGAGAAAGATTTTATGCCTGCATAAAGAAGAGCCTCATGAAAGCTATCTATGTTTTGAGTTGATTCAAAATTTTAATATATTTTGCTTAATAGGACACATGTTTGACCTCCTTCTAATTTTAAATACCATGCACATCTGTTCATGTCTAATCCAAATCAGAATATTAGATTGCTAGTGGCGTATTAGTCAAAATTCAGCTACATGCATAAATCTAAGAGCACTAATTATTTCCCTTGAACCATCTGGAGGAAAAAACATGCAAACATTTCTCAAAACTAAGAAAAATACCTGACCCTTCCTAGATATTACACACCGCGAATCACCAGCATTTGCAACAACAACCTGGTTGTTTCTAATAATTGCAACACAAGCTGTACTCCCAGATGTTGGTCCAGAAAAATCAGAGTGAGGTCCCTGATTGCGATACAGAGAGTAAACAAATCAGAATACTGAGCAACAAAAAGAATATAACCCCAAAAGAAAATTAATCACATATATATGACACCAATAATAGTATAGCAGGAAAAAAGAATGAATAACTTGTTAGCCACGTTAGTAATAATCTTTTTGCAGAAGCAGAAATACAATAAAATTCGGAAAAGAATTCTATATTGATATTAAAGTAAAACCCAAAATACAATAAAACAAAATTAACCTTAATACAATGGACGTAGAGTAGACTAGTAGACTGTAGCTTTGAGGACTGTAAGAACAGTTTCCTTAAGACAATATTTGGTCGTGGCAGGACAAATTGTCTCCCAGGATACAACAATGCTCTGAAACAAACTCTACCGTGTGTAGAAAAAGTATCACCGAATAGGAAGGAAGAACAAAGAAGAAAGCTTATAATTTTTTTTTTCACAATATTTTTTCTCCAAAAAATCCACACCTTTACGACATGGGAGAATACTCTTATAACAAGAGTTGAGAGAGTAACTCCCAAGTATCCAATTAATCCATCATTGATGCCCACTATGCCCACTATGCCCACTAAGCCTTCATAAAGTAGGCCATCAATTTCTCATTCATTATCATCCCCACTAAGCCTTCATAAAGTAGGCTCAATCAATATCATCCGTTACTCAACAATCCCCCACATGAATGAAAATTGAAAACAAAGGAATTCGATGTGGTGATAACTCTCTACAGTTGATATTAGCATAGGATAGGTAGACATCAACCCTTGAACCTTCCCTTGTGAAGTATATTTACTTTACTGGCTGACTAGTAGACGTGATGTCCTTGAACTATTCTGCCGTTTGTGTAAACGATGATATACCTCACACAAATACCAACATCACACGGTTTTGGTTCTCATGGTTATGTTCATTATGGTCGTGAACATCTCCTGGTTCTGCAAGAATTGAAGAGAACTAAACTCATTAGTTTTCCTTGAAGCGACCCCACTTCATTCTCACATAGGTGATTTTATCTTTTTGTTCAGATTACTGACACACAAGACCAATCATTAAAAGCATAGCTTAACCTTATCCGATTTCATATCACTGTTTATAGATAAGGTTTAAACCCCTACAATGATAATAAATTGTCTATGCAATTAGGTTGTCCCATTGAACCTAGATTCTGGGATCTCCAGTCAACAAGGTTGGGTTTTCCTTCACATAGAACCTTTAAATATTTATGGCCTTCAATCCCATTCTTCTTGATGTCATTTCAACTTGATCTCGGTTTAAACCTTTGGTTAGCGGATCCGCAATGTTATCCTTTGATTTTACATAATCAATAGAGATAACCCCCGTTGTGATCAGTTGCCTAACGGTATTGTGACGACGACGCATGTGTCTCGACTTACCGTTATACATCACGTTCTGTGCTCTTTTAATAGATGCTTGATTATCACAATATAAACAAATTGTGTGCACAAGCTTAGGCCATTCAGGAATATCCTCCAAGATGTTTCGTAACCATTCGGCTTCTTCTCTGGTTTTATCCAGAGCTACAAACTCAGACTCCATCGTGGATCTGGTTATGATCGTTTGCCTTGAGGATTTCCAGGACACTGCTCCTCCTCCCAGAGTGAACACGTATCCACTTGTACCTTTGGAGTTCTTTATATCAGAAATCCAACTAGCATCAGAGAATCCTTCTAATACTGCAGGTTCTCTCGTATAGTGCAGTCCATAATTACGAGTGTATCTTAGATACCGAAATATCCTAATGATAGCTTTCCAGTGGTTATCCCCTGGATTACTCGTGTATTTGCTTAACCTGTTTACAGTGAAAGCAATATCAGGTCTTGTAAAAGTCATGAGATACATCAGACTGCCTATAATCCTTGCGTATTCTACTTGGTCAACGCTTTCACCTTTGTTTTTACAGAGGTGCTGGCTGATATCTAGAGGAGTTCTAGCTTCACTAGAATCATCCTTGCTGAACTTCCCAAGTATCTTGTCCACGTAATGTGACTGGGTTAAAATGAAACCATTAGGTGAACGCTTGATTTGAATTCCCAAAATCACATCAGCCAGTCCCATATCTTTCATATCAAACTTAGAGTTTAACATGTCCTTAGTATTCTTCACCATATTTTCATTACTACCCACAATCAGTATGTCGTCAACATACAAACACAGAATAACATATCCTTTGTTTGTGATTTTGACATAAATACATTTGTCACATTCGTTTATATTATAGCCATTAGCCATCATGACATCATCAAATTTCTTATGCCATTGTTTTGGTGCTTGCTTTAGTCCATATAAGGACTTTACCAATTTACACACTTTTCTTTCCTGGCCTGGAACTACACAACCTTCAGGTTGTTCCATGTAGATCTCTTCATCAAGATTTCCATTCAAAAAGGTTGTCTTAACATCCATTTGATGTACTTCGAGATTCCGTAATGCGGCAATAGCAAGTATCATCCTAATAGAGGTTATTCTCGACACTGGAGAATACATATCAAAGTAATCAAGGCCTTCCTTTTGTCTATATCCTTTTATAACCAATCTGGCCTTGTACTTATCAATTGTTCCATCTTCTTTCATTTTCCATCTGAAAATCCATTTAGAACTTAGTGGTTTCGTTCCCAGAGGAAGGTCCACTAATTCCCAGGTATGATTTTGCATAATGGAATCAATTTCACTTCTTATAGCCTCTTTCCATAAAGGACTATCTGTTGAATTTACAGCCTGACTGTAATTCTGAGGTTCAACCTCTAGCATATAGGTTAGAAAGTCTGGTCCAAAAGATTTTTCAACCCTTTCCCTTTTACTTCTTCTAGGCTCTTCATGTTGAATGTCTTGACTGTCTTCATTAACAATCTCAAGAGATCGTTTTGAACCCGATTCAATCTCTTCACGTTTGCATGGAAAAATATGTTCAAAGAATGAAGCATTCTTTGATTCCATGAATGTGTTCTTGTGTATATCAGGATTCTTAGAATCATGAACAAGAAACCGATATGCGTTACTGTGAAGCGCATAACCAATGAAAATACAATCCACCGTCTTTGGACCTATTTTCATTTTCTTTGGCAACGGAGCCAAAACTTTTGCAAGGTACCCCCACACTTTTAAGTAGTTATAGGATGGTTTCCTTCCTTTCCATAACTCATATGGTGTCTTATCTAATTTCTTATGAGGCACCTTATTTAAAAGGTGATTAGCTGATAAGACATCTTCCCCCCACATGTTCTGTGGCAACCCAGAACTGTTTAGCATCGCATTCATCATCTCTTTTAGAGTACGATTCTTGCGTTCCGCTACCCCATTAGATTGAGAGGAGTAAGGTGGAGTAATCTCATGAATAATACCATGTTGGGAGCAGAACTTACCAAATGGTTCAACGTATTCACCACCACGATCACTCCTTACCACCTTAATTTTCTTATTAAGTTGGTTTTCAACTTCCTGCTTATAAAGAACAAATTTCTCTAAAGCTTCATCTTTGCTTTTAAGCAAATATACATAGCAATATTTTGTACTATCATCAATGAAAGTGATAAAAAATTTATTACCCCCCCTTGTTTGGATAAATTTTAAATCACATACATCACTATGTATCAGATCAAGTGGTTCTGTATTTCTTTCAACTGTATGAAATGAAGATCTTGTCAATTTTGATTCAACACAAATTTCACATTTATGTTTATGATCAATTTGGAATGTTGGAATATGTAGTAAATTAATTAACCTACGTAAGGTATTATAATTTACATGTCCAAGTCTACCATGCCATAAATTAAATGACTCAATGATATAAGCAGAAGAGGTATTATTCTTATTATTAATCATTGCATTGGACTTGCTAGAGATGGCATTAATTTTCCACATGCCATTACGAACATACCCCTTTCCCACATACATTCCCCCTTTTGACAAAACAAACTTGTCCGATTCAAATACCATCCTAAAACCGTGAATGCTTAGGAGGCTACCAGATACAAGATTCTTCCTAATTTCAGGAACATACAAAACATTCTTCAAAGTCACTTCTTTTCCTGAAGTCATCTTCAGTATTACAGTACCACTTCCCTTGATCTTGGAAGTTGCAGCATTGCCCATGTAGAGCTTCTCCCCATTCTTGCTGGGAACCAGTTCAGCAAAGGAATCTTTGTCACAACAAACATGACGTGTGGCACCGGTATCCAGCCACCATTCCCTTGGATTTGAGTCAACAAGGTTGACTTCAGAAATCACAGCACATAAGTTGATGTCAGACACTTCTCTAACAATTTCTTCCACAACATGTGCTTCATTAGGCTTCAACTTTCTAGGCAGCCTACAATCAGAGGACTTGTGCCCAGCCTTGTTGCAATTGTAGCATTTTCCATTAAATTTTGGTTTCTTGGAAATGCCACCCTTAGGACCCAATTTGGACACAAATTGAGGCTTTTTGCCTTTCTTGGAGTCTTTATTGAACTCCACCACATTCACCCTAGCCTCAGATTGGTGGGCAACGTTGGAAAATTTCTTCTCCGAGCCTTTGTTGTCTTCCTCAATTCGAAGTCTAACAATTAGTTCTTCAACTGTCATCTCCTTTCGTTTATGCTTAAGGTAATTTTTGAAGTCTTTCCAACCAGGTGGTAACTTTTCAATAATACAAGCCACTTGAAAAGATTCACTAATTACCATACGTTCATCATGAATCCCGTGAATAATCAGCTGGAGTTCTTGAACTTGATTCACAACAGTTTTGGAATCAACCATTTGGAAATTCAGGAATTGGCTCACTAAAAATTTCTTGGCGCCAGCATCTTCTGATCTGTATTTCCGGTCCAAGGATTCCCAAAGTTCCTTTGTCGTTGTCTTAATACTGTATACACTATAAAGTGCATCAGTTAGACCGTTCAAAATATAATTACGGCAAAGGAAATCAGATTGTTTCCATGCCTCAATTGCATTGTAGGCGGTGACATTATCCACCTCATCGTCTCTGATAACAGGAGGATCATCCTTCAAGCAATTAGCCAAATTCAGCATAGTAAGGTAAAACAACATCTTCTGTTGCCAAGTCTTAAAATTCACACCAGTGAATTTTTCTGGTTTTTCGCTGTGATTGATAGGTATAGTTTGGCGGGGAGCCGCAATCTGGAAACCAGACCCGTAAATAGGACCAGAACCAAGGTTCTGTGAACCAGATACGTTCTGTCCATCGGTGCCATTCTGTGAACCAGAACCTTGATTGTTCTGTGGACCAGTTGGAACAATTTCATTCTCAGGAATATTCATTCTGAAAATACAAACAGACCAAGTTAGTCTAAAAATAACAAACTGTTTTGAATAGGAACAAATTATTATTTAATTATTCCAAAACGGTCCAAGTGAATATTAACTCAAAACAGTCCAAATAAGAAAACCAAGTCAAGGTATTCCAAAGCAAAGGTATAATCTGCAACTTAATAAAAGATTAACCAAAACAAAAATATTGTCTTAAGATTGTTAGCCACGTTAGTAATAATCTTTTTGCAGAAGCAGAAATACAATAAAATTCGGAAAAGAATTCTATATTGATATTAAAGTAAAACCCAAAATACAATAAAACAAAATTAACCTTAATACAATGGACGTAGAGTAGACTAGTAGACTGTAGCTTTGAGGACTGTAAGAACAGTTTCCTTAAGACAATATTTGGCCGTGGCAGGACAAATTGTCTCCCAGGATACAACAATGCTCTGAAACGAACTCTACCGTGTGTAGAAAAATTATCACCGAATAGGAAGGTAGAACAAAGAAGAAAACTTATAATTTTTTTTTTCACAATATTTTTTCTCCAAAAAATCCACACCTTTACGGCATGGGAGAATACTCTTATAACAAGAGTTGAGAGAGTAACTCCCAAGTATCCAATTAATCCATCATTGATGCCCACTATGCCCACCAAGCCTTCATAAAGTAGGCAATCAATTTCTCATTCATTATCATCCCCACTAAGCCTTCATAAAGTAGGCTCAATCAATATCATCCGTTACTCAACATAACTGAAAGCCCATGAAACTATATGTTTATAAATCTTCATATGGAAAATCGGAAACAATCAGTGAGAGGTTATAAGAACACATTGAGCAAATTTTATTATCAGCGGTGGAACCATAGTACCTTAGAAGAAATCTAGTTAATTTCAAATTACTTAATTTATGATCAAATCATTTAAAACTGTATTTTGTCCCATTTTAATTGTTCCCATTCGTTTTATGACAGCCTCAAAACTAAACTCCTTCAACTTTTTGTTCTTTTCGACAAAATTGATAATATTAAAAGCAGATCTGCTTTTCGTCTTAAATTACAAGAAGTAGAATACAATATTTTTTAAAGCATGTACCTCTTCAAAAGCCCAATCATCAACTTTGTCATTTCCCTCACCACCTCTTGGAGACCATATCAAACCCTTTATCATACCAGTGAACTTGTTCATTTTATCACCCAAAACAGCTAGCTCCCTCCACCCTCTTTGTCCGCGCGTCATTTCATCCATTCTGAACCACATGTTGAAATTATTTTAAGAGTGTGGGCAAGGATATCGTACCTTACTAGAGTTAGGGTTTCGTGTTGGCTGAGGAGAAGAGAAATCTACGAAGAGCACGAAATTGATTGGTTGATTGAAGAGGGGAGAACGACAGGTGGACGATTACTCCAACGACGCATAGCAAAACTCTAGAATCCGAGAACCGTGTTAGGTTAACAGGAATTCCAAGAGCCTTCTTGAGTCCTTCGAGTTGAGAGAATGTCCAAACTCTTTTAGTGCTTTTAGGTGGAATCTCCAAGCCTTTAAGTCACCAAAAAAGTCTCTTTGATCTTCCAAGAGTCCAAGTCTTGAGTCTAAAGAGAAGTCACCTTCCCAATGGAATGGAAGGGGTATTTATAGGGTTTTCTGGAAAGTAGTCATGTGCGAGGCACATGCTTTCAGGAAAATTCCAGAAATACCCTTTAGTCATTAGAATAATGCCGTTATTGCCCTGTCCTTCTAGCCACCAATCCAATCCCTCAATCAATTCCCAAATCGAGCCGCCTCCACGAGTCTTCTGTCTCGGGACACGTGGAGGCTTCTCCTGGATCTAACACCTTTATTTCTGACTTTTTTCCGTCTTCATTCCATTAGGTTATGCGACCCCTAATTTGCACATTTAATGAAACCGTGGAACCCTAATTACGCATTTAATTCAATTAGGTCATGTGAACCCTAATTTTACACTTGGGCCCACATTTACCCCATGCTCGAGAGTCGCATTTCCAAATAGACGATCGTGCAATAAAACTGCAAGCCTTTGAACGATTTTGCAGGACTTCACTTTACAGGTCTTGAAGACAATGGTCCTAGAAGAGGGAACCCCTAGGGAGCCAAACCCTTAGAGTTAAACCCTAGGAAGGCAAGACCTAACAAGGCTCTTCCTTGGACATATTGAAAAATCTTCTGAAATCTTTTTGTATCTTGTCCAATATTTGTTTCCTTGAAACAAAATCAAGATAAATCAAATTATATATTAACAAATAAAATCTTAATTTATTTTTGAAAATCAAATCCTTTCAAAGATTTTGGAAATAAAATCAAAACATTCCTATTTAAAAAAATAGGATATTTGTTTCAATAATAATAATAATAATAATAATTATTATTATTATTATTATTATTATTATTTGAAACATCTCAATTATATATGTAATATAATGAATCAATATTACTATTCTTCAATTGCCAAGACTACAATTACCTAATATATAAAATATTATTTTATAATCTATATGTATGCATAATTGATTGATTTTTGTAAAAGTAATAATCAACCATATGATACATTTAATAATTAAAACCCATAGGATCTTACTCCTTGTATGTATATATATATATATATATATATATATATATATATATATATATATATATATATATATATATATATATTATAATTATTATGAAATTCTTCCATGACACATATAAGGACCAATGTAGAGTCGAAGTTTGTCAGTGGGGATAACTAGTAGTAATTAAAAGAATAATAAAAAAATAGATATCTTACTATTTTCGGTTTAAAATGCAACATTTCAACACAACTGATTCAAAACACAATTATATATAGAATCCAATTCAGTTATATATATTATGATATATATATATATATATATATATATATATATCATAATAATCTTCTTAAAAAATCTTCATTTTAATACACCAAGTCTTTCCTTTTTATCAAATCAAATATTATTTTTTATTTCCAAAATAAAATCAAATCTTAATTTTGAAAATTAAATCTTTCTTTATTTTGGGAAATCAAATCAAATCTTTTTTTTTGAAATAAAATAAAATCTTATTATTATATTTTATTCAGAAAATAAATAACAACTTTACTTATCTTTTTTTTTTGAGGAGTAGCGGAGTGGCGATATCTTATTTGTCTTTCCACCACGTCTTGCATCCAAATTGAAGTAAGAAATCTGTTGTCATATTGAAGTAAGAAATCTGTTGTCATATTACATAATTATAATAATATATGTTCAATTTCAATGAATATAATTATAAATTGATATGTATATATAAATGCATGAATGTCACAATAAAGTAAGAGAAAAGTCATAAAAATATTAGTATCATATATATACATGATATATATATATATATATATATATATATAATAATTTAAAAAAGAAACTTACAAATGAATTATTTTCATAAACAAAAAATATATAAGAAAAATAGTATGTGCCACTTTTGAATCCTTTAATAATATTTCAAAATTATTTATTAAAAAAACAGTTTCTCTCCTCCCAAATTAGAAATCAAAAATAAATATGTCAAAACGATGCAGTTTTGAAAGACTGAACACAAATAAAATATACACAACTATATATATGGGCCCCCATTCTTAGCAACCGATTGCCACGGGTACTATTCCAACAACCATAATATATACCGTTGATCGCAACGTTGGATAACACAGATTGAAATGAATTGCCCCTCATTTGCTTATGTGCTACACTATCTGTCGCTACAAGATTTGGCGGTAGTTTAGCTAATAACTAATAAATTAGAGTGGCTCAATGGTAGCTTAATAGCCCAATAACCCATAGGTCTTAGGTTCGAAATCTAGTTGTACTATTTTTTCTTTTTATGCTATATTTTTTGTGTATTAGATAAATTATTTTGCTATATATATATATATATATATATATATATATATATATATATATATATATATATATATATATATATATATATAAACACACACACACACACACAAACATACATACATACATACATATTGGTAGAATAAATTTAAAAATATTAGAGACTTACGAAAATAATATTTTTTGTAAAGAGAAACATTTATATATATAGATGTTAGTAAAATTTATCTAAAGCATAAAAAATATAGCACATGAAGCATGAAAAAAAATTAATAATGACTTATAAGTCAAAATTTAAGCTATTGTCAAACACTAAATAATAACAAATGACTTATAACTTAGTTTGACAAACTTATAAGTCATTCTCAAAATTATAAATGAGCGAATATGATCATTATAAACTACATCCAATTAACTACAAACTTTAATTTTTATAAATTTGAAAATATATCTATATGTGCTCAATTTTAATTTCAAAAATTATAACTCTAAAAAAAATAAAACTCAGCATTTATTTTGAAACGGACGAAGTGAAACACTTTACTGTGTAAAATTGTGTCCAAATAAATAATTTTTTTTAAAATGAAAAATGATGCATTTTGGGGAAAAGAAGAGGTTGAAACATGCTTATTGGTTTTGTCTTAATTTGGGCAACAATTTACTAGTAGTTGCAAAAAATATATATATAATACACAACAAAAAATTGTTGCCAATGAATGTGGCCTATATTAGGCAACGAAATATAGCAACAAAAATTTTTTCGGTACTGGCGATGAGGAGAAATCTCATCGGCAACAAAAAAAGTAAATAGGCGGTGGGTTTTTTTCCCGCCAACGATTTGGCAATGAATTTTTGCAACGACTTATGAATTTCATTACGAAAAATAAAAGCCTTTTACAAACTACAACGAATGACAAATTTTGTTGCTAAACATGCATTTTTGGCAACTTTATAAGTCGTTGCCCGAAAAATCGTTGTCAAATGTCTATTTTTTTGTAGTGAACTTGAGATCTATAACTTCTTTTTGCGATCTGTCAAACAAGAGTGCTAGATATATAAGTTAACTAATAAACCCAAGTGGTAGCACTCAAAAATATGACTTATGAATAAATGAATAAAATAGGTTATGTAATGTTGAAAATTATAAAAATATAAATTTATGACTTAAAGGCCCTTAATATGTTATAATAAGATTTTTGGGGGGTATTTTGTTCATTTTTGATAAAATGTTATATTTATAGCATTTTAGGTTTATTAAATAAGTGTTATAGTAAAGGATAAACAATTAATTAAATTATTTATAAGTATAATAAATGATTAAAATTTAATTAAAAGATTAAAAATATTTTATTAAAATATTATTAAGTAATTATTAATATATAGATTAAAATATTATTAAATGATTAATAATATTAGATTAAAGTTAAAATAAAATATTATTAAATGATTAATAATTAATAATATTAAAGTGTAATTAAAATATTAGTAAATGATTTAAATATTATTAAAAGATTAATAATATTAAATTGTGATTAAAATATTATTAAATGATTAATAATATTAGTAAATGGTCTAAATACTATTCAATTATGAATAATATTTGTAATTAATTAAAATATTATTAAAAATTAATAATATTTGTAAATGATTAAGATATTGTTAAATGATTAATAATATTAGTAAGTGATTAAAATATTATTAAAGAGTTAATAATATTTGCAAGCGAATAAGATATTATTAAGTTATTATTAAGAAGTTAATAAAATATTATTAAATGATTAATAATATTAAATGAAAGTTTTTAAGATGATTATGATGTTATTGTAATATTATCGAAGGACGATAATAATACTTAAGGTTTAAGGTGTTATCTAATATTTGATTATGTGGTTAAATGTTATATAATTTATTTATAAAGTAGTAGTATTATAAGGTATGATATCATTGAAAGATCAATCTTAAAAATGATAGGTCTTTTCAATATTAATAAAGAGATTAAATTAGATTGCGTAGCAGTAATCGACGGTCAAAACAAGTTTCCTAACTCAAACTCGAGTTATTATTTCAAAGCATGTTAGTGGATAATTATTGTTAATTATTCTACATTTATGATTATTGATTTGCACTTAGTGCATGTTGTATATGTTCATCAAGTATGAAAGACTGATCACCTTCATTACCATAAGGTTCAGTTAAATTTGTTCATTCCCAACATTATTGGTTCAGTCATTCAATTATTGAAATTCTGACCTCATACTCTTTCACAATTATTATGTTGTTGAAAAATTCGAAAGCTTATTAATGAATGAATGTTAATATTTTTTTAATAAATACAATAATCTGTACTCTAAATTATAATTCAAATAAATTTTCATCATTTTTGAAATTCTAAATTTCAAAATGAATTCTCTACTTTTTAATGTTCAAATATCCATTATTAATAAGTAGATGTCCATTTTTATGTGTATGGAATAATACTGAAGTGTGTATGAATATTTATAATCTATAATTAGATTCAAAAGTTTAAACTAAATATTTAATTAATTTTTTCTTAAATACTTAATTAAAACTTTAATAATATGTTTAAAGGAGTTTTATTTATTATTTATTCTCAATACATAGATTACATAGTTATAAAAAAATTATTTTATTTCATTATATTTATGGAGAGTGTGAGTTATAATGTATATGTGACAACTAGTTAATTCAACTTGATCCAAAATTGACATTAGGCTTATTTAAATATTTGGACTTCTAGTTTCTAAATAATTGGACAAATGAAATTAGTGATAAATACTACATCCACTAGACAATTCATAAACGTGAACCAATCTATTCAACAATCCATTCTAGATTAATTTTATATTAATTTGGACCTAACACATTTTAACAATAAAATTATATTGTCCATTGGTCCCGCCTCTCGGCATTGCAAGTAAATTTTGAAAGCAAAAAATTTGTAACAAGCTAATATTTATAGTTTTTTAAGTTAATATATATACATATATACCTATATATATAATGAATGTAAGTTAATTCTTAATTAACAATTTATGTGTGTGTGTGTATATATATATACACACACGGAGAGGCTCTAAAGCGAACCAAAGACGAATCGTCGTCTTTGGTGTCTATGACGACGTTTCGACCCGTCGCCAAACACTACATGGCTATGGCGAAGGATCGAACCATCGTCATAGACACCAAAGACGACGGTTCGTCTTTGGTTCGCTCTTTAAGGTTCGCTTTAGAACCGGACCGTATATATATATATATATATATATATATATATATATATATATATATATATATATATATATTCATTAATAACTTTAAGTTATTAATTAATGAATAACTTAAATTCATTAATTAATAGTAACTTACATTAAATAATATATAACTTAAAGTTATTATTGAGTATATATATATATATATATATATATATGTGTGTGTGTGTGTGTGTGTGTGTGTGTGTGTAAGTTATTAATGAATGTATTAACTTACATTCATTAATAAATGTAAGTTATTAATGAACCAACATGCAAAGAATAATATTTGGATTTAATGAAATTTAAATTTTTTCTGTATAACTTTCTTAAAGTAAGTAATTAATATTGAAAAATATATCAAGGACACAAACCCGTTTTATAGGAGTAATATTGAAATATTGTGCAAGTACTATTTAATCGAGTGAGATAATATTTCTCCAAGTCAATTATCAATTGAAAAAGAAAAGAAAAGAAGTTCCATGGCAATGAAAAACTCATCCTTGTGCTCTATTTTGGTCCTCTTTTGTCTGTTTGCTTGCTCTACCTGTGAAAATTCTGTTTGGAGTGGACAGAAGAGGGTTGTAAGTTTATAATTTCCCCTTCTATTTTTCATTTTTCCTTTTTTATTTATATATCACTCCTATTTTTTTAATATAATTCTTATTGGGTTATTTAACTTTTCCTCCAATTTTATTCTGTACATACTAACAAAAGTAGTACATTTACATCATGTTTGTTTGTAAAAACTATAATCCCAAAAATATATTCTCATGAATTATAATCTCAAGACAACAAATATTCATAGGATTAAATAGTCCTAGTAAATATGTTATTTAGAATAAGATTATGTATAAGATAACTTAAAATAATCTCATGTTGTGTTTGTTTTGTCAAAATTATTTAAAAGATTAGATAAAAATTTATTATTTGAACTATTATACCCTTATCAGTAATAATAAAAAGGTCGTATGTCTATAAGCATGAACTGAGTGACATAATAATAGTTCAATTTCGTGTTATCCTTACGAATTAATAAGCATGATCTTAGTGACATAATAATATTTGTAACAAATAATTATATTTCTTGTGTGTTCAACCACCAACTCTATCTATCCAAAGAAGGGATGTGTTGATTAGTTAGCGTTAGACAATGCAATCGTAATAGTGTAATGAAAGGGATCTTAATCTATAAAACCCTATTAAACTTCATTTATTTATTTATTTTTACTTTTTATCTTTTCTTTGTGCTAGCTTGGGGGTGAAACTGAAACACTATTGAATTTGATGATGCATATAATGCAATGCAGATACCAGCTCCCACTTGGTGTGTGGCTAAGGAAACAGCGACAAATGCTGCACTTCAGGCATTTATAGACTTTTGTTGCAGACAGTTGGATTGCGCTGCTATACGGCCCGGTGGCATGTGTTTCCAACCAAACAATCTAAGAGGCCATGGATCTTGGGCTATTGATCTTTATTATAGGACCAATAAGAATTGCCCGAATATTGGCATGCTGGTGTATGAAGATCCTTGTAAGTCTCTCTATCTCTATATATATGTTACTAATTAAAGCTCAATATATTTTAAATTGTTTGTTATGGTTAACTATGTGTCTGTAATTTGACAAAGCAGTGTGATGTGGTGCGATGAGATGAAGCACTTTTAAATTTAATTTTTTTGACAAAATTTATTTATTAAGAAAAAAATTAAAATACTGTTTTGTTACACAATTATAAAAGTGCTTTTGAATAACTAAAAGACAAAAATACATAAAAGTGTGTGGTATCAAATTTAAATTTTCTTCAGGCATTGAAGGACAAATTTGTACATATATTTTGAGCAGAAAATGCTTCTGCATGCCAAAGTCTAAAATGTGTAATATAATTACTATTTACACCTTACTTACCTTTATATTTATATATATACTTACAATGGAAATATTATAACTATATATTTTTGGTTAATGCAAATGAGTGTAAATGTGTAACTATTAATGCATGCATATGGTAGGTTGATGTATGTGCGAAAAATAAATGTACATAGTATATAATCGTTATATTATTAATAAAAAAGGTTTTTTCTATTCATTATTTTTAAAAATGGTGACTGATATATATTGTCATATTAATAAATACCAATTAAAGTGTTGAGATTCGTAAAAAAAATTGTAGAAGTGCGGTTAAATATGGATTTATATTGATAACATTTTTTTTACTCTAGCAATATCAATTGTTATATTGATAACATTAACTGGGGAAAAAAAACTAGTAGTAGACATATATATTTAATTTTGTATAACTGAATTTCTGATTTTGTATTGATAGGTGCAGCTTATGGGAACTGTCTTTATCTTTAACTACATTGCCGATGAGGGGTGAAAATGCAAGGGCGAGGATAGTTCCTTCCCACCAATAAGGTGGTATGGTTCAAGGGGAACAAATGTTCCTGATACCCATAGAAAACTAATAAATAAAAGAGTTTATTTGTCATGTAATCATTTTAATATGGTGCAAATATTTACTATTCAATTAATAATACTTTTATTTGTTTAGACAAACATACTGTTGAGGTGGGTAAGCTTTGACATACATACTGTTGATTAATTTATATTATTTGAAACAAATAGAATCCTTAAAAATAAGAACAATGAAGAGTTCAACAATAGTGAGCAGCTAATTAAGAGTTCAACAATTAATAGTTATACTTCTTGGAGTGGAATGCCTTTTGTGAATTTTTAATTTTGTTAATGCCAAGATTTGTTCACGCGCCTCAATAACTAATAGCGTGTTCAATTCTGCACATAAACAAAATTCACTACTAGAAAAATAAGAATACGTGACGAGACTTTGTGACAGTTTTTAAAAACAATCACAAAAGATAGTAATTTGTGATGAACTTTTTAAGCAATCACAAAATAATAGTATATATGATAGCTCTTAGTGATGACTAATCTTGCCATCAACATATTATAATTGTGATGACCATGTCAATCACACCAAAATTTTCACGCAAAATAAATTTTCTTTTTGTGACGTACTAAGTAATCACTTATAAATATACTATTTTCATGATTGCATTTAAGCTATCACCAATATTTTAATGTAAGAAATAATCAATATAACATTTTATGACGGTCGTGACAATCATTAAAAAAGATAGATTTTTGTGACGACTTTTATTTTCAATTACAAAAAGATGGTATTTTGTGATGGAATTTTTAAGCCATCACAAAATAATAAAATATATGATGGCTTTCAGTGATGACTAATTTTATCATCATTATAGAATATTTGTGACTGCCATTGCAATCACCAAATCTTATGTGGAAGTAATTTTGTTTAGTAAGTCAACTCACATAAGTTTCTTTTTACATTTTGTTTTAAAATTATAATCATGATCTGGACTTTGGTGTAATTGTAATAATCGTTATTTAGTTTGCAAATTGGGGGGAGGGTTCAAATCCTACAAGTATCATTTGATACAATTAATACAGTGAAATAAATTATACGTAAATAAAGACTCGCGTTCTTACCTTTGAATTTTCTAAAAAATGGATTGCATTGAATTAATTGTGGCTTTTTTAAACACTTGAAAAGTAGTCCAGCTGCATTCTGGAAGTATTTTCACTATTTTGTTGTCATGCTGCTACTTAACAGATTTACGACACTACGGGGTAAGTAATGCAAGGGATCTCAAACTTCTTTGTCCCTCTGTGCAATTATTTTCTTTAAAATTCTACACCATAAATTACCAGACAATGCAACAAACAAGTTATTGGTGGTCGATGAGATTATAGCCTAGTGATTAAGATTGAGGTATTTTGACTTTTTGGTCTCAAATTCGATTTTCTCTTCTTCCTTTATGTAAAACTTTGTTTCTTTTTTATGTGAGTTTATTTCTTTCACTAGAGTTTGATTGGTTCTTGATATTATAACAGTGAATGATATACTTATTTATGAAATTCTTGTATTGCTTAAAAATAAAGCTTTTAAAAAAAAATAAAATTACTCTTGAGTTATTGAGATCCAAACCCATGAGATATACCAATTTTAATTGGTGATTTATCATGTGGAACACATGTGAATTTTAACCATTTAAGTGAATTTTTTTAACCGAGGAGGCCCTTTTTTTTAAAACATATGGGGGTTTTGATCTTCCTTCTACCCAAAATCATCATTCACTTTGAAAGATCAATGAAGAATAGCCACAAATCAAAGGTATAAACATCTTTTATCAAAGTTATTTTTAGTTGTTTAAATCAAAACTTGAGTTTATGTTTTTAAACTTAAAAACCTTAGATCTACATGCTAATAAGTGTGTTATGTGTAGATCTATCACTTTTGAGTATCAAAAGTGTTGAGAAACGGATGATAATGAATGAGAATTGATGGCCTACTTTATGAATGATATTGATTGAGCCTACTTTATGAAGGCTTAGTGGGGATGATAATGAATGAGAAATTGATGGCCTACTTTATGAAGGCATAGTGGGCATAGTGGGCATCAATGATGGATTAATTGGATACGTGGGAGTTACTCTCTCAACTCTTGTTATAAGAGTATTCTCCCATGTCGTAAAGGGGGGTGGATTTTGGAGAAAATATAGTGGGAAAAAAAAAATAGTTTAGGCATTCTCCTTAGTTCTTCCTTCTTGCTCGGTGATAATTTTTCTACACACGGTAGAGTTTGCTTCAGAGCTTTGTTGTATCCTGGGAGACAATTTGTCCTGCCACGGCCAAATATTGTCTTAAGGAAACTGTTCTTACAGTCCTCAAAGCTACAATTTTCTAGTCTGTTCAACGTCCATTGTATTAAGGTTAAATTTGTTTTATTTTATTTTGGGTTTTACTTTAATATCAATATAGAATTCTTTTTCGAATTTTATTGTATTTCTGCTTCTGCAAAAAGATTATTACTAACGTGGCTAACAAAAAGTTGGATCTAAAGCAAGAAATGAAAACTAGTTTTTCAAAAATTAGAAAACCCTAATTTTGTTTTTCTACTTTGTAAGCTTAAACTTGAGATCTTTAACTTCTTTTTGCGATCTGTCAAACAAGAGTGCTAGATATATAAGTTAACTAGTAAACCCAAGTGGTAGCACTCAATAATATTCATTTTACAAGTCATGGTGACTGTTTTGGCAAAAACAATCCAGATTTTTTCAAAAGGGGAAAAAGAGAACAAAGTTTCTGGACAGTCACTGCCAGGGAAAGTTTCATAATTTTTTTGTGCTTTAAAAATTCTAGAAAAATTTGGAGAGATAATATGAGAGGTTATGTGAGTCCTGTAAAACTTTGAAAACTTTTGGCAGTGTAAAATGAGGGTTATAACTGTTTTGGTAAAGGACTACTTTCAAAAGTACACCCAAATAACTCTTGGTGACTAACTCCAAAAATTATGCAATATTTATAGGAAGTATATATATATATATATATATATATATATATATATATATATATATATATATATATATATATATATATATCAGGAACATACCCTATAAATTTCGGAAGTTTCTGACAAAGTTTCGATTTATGATTAATATAGCAAGATTTGGCTGTTTTGGACTATTTAAATATAGTAAATGAATTTTAAAAATTCTAAGAAAAATATATGTTCATAAGGGAGGCATATTCTGTCAAATCCCAGAAAAAAAAAGTTTTTGGAACTAATTTGGTATTTTTCATATATAAATTATTGAGTTATATATGAATAAATGAATAAAATAGGTTATGTGATGTTGAAAAATTATAAAAATGTGATTTTATGACTTAAAGGCCTTTAATATGATATAATAAGAATTTTGGGGGGTATTTTGTTCATTTTTGATAAAATGTTATATTTATGGCATTTTAGGTTTATTAAATAAGTGTTATAGTACAGGATAAACAATTAATTAAATTGTTTATAAGTATATTAAATGATTAAAATATTATTAAAAGATTAAAAATATTATATTAAAATATTATTAAGTAATTAATAATATTTAGATTAAAATATTATAAATGATTAATAATATTAGATTAAAGTTAAATTAACATATTATTAAATTATTAATAATATTAAAGTGTGATTAAAATATTATTAAATGATTAATAATATTAGTAAATGATTTGAATATTATTAAAAGATTAATATTATTAAAGTGTGATTAAAATATTATTAAATGATTAATAATATTAGTAAATGGTTTAAATACTATTCAATGATTAATAATATTTGTGATTAATTAAATATTAATAATATTTGTTAATGATTAAGATATTGTTAAATGATTAATAATATTAGTAAGTTATTAAAATATTATTAAAGGTTTAATAATATTTGCAAGCGAATAAGATATTATTAAGAAGTTAATAAAATATTATTAAATGATTAATACTATTAAGTGAAAGCTTTAAGATGATAATGAAGTGATTGTAATATTATCGAATGACGATAATAATATTTATGGTTTAAGGTGTTATCTAATATTTGATTATGTGGTTAAATGTTAGATAATTTATCTATAAAGTAGTAGTAGTATTATATGGTATGATATCATATGCTGATTAAAAGATCAATCTTAAAAATGATAGGTCTTTTCAATAAAGAGATTAAATTAGATTGCATAGCAGTAATCGACGGTTAAAGCAAGTTCCCTAACTCAAACTCGAGTTATTATTTCAAAGCATGTTAGTGGATAAATATTGTTAATTATTCCACATTTATGATTATTAATTTGCACTCAGTGCATGTTGCATATATTCATCAGGTATGAAAGATTGATCATCTTCATTATCATAAGGTTCAGTTAAATTTGTTCATACCCAACATTATTAGTTCAGTCATTCAATTATTGAAATTCTGATTCATACTCTTTCACAATTCTTATGTTGTTGAAAAATTCGAAAGCTTATTAATGAATGAATGTTAATATTTTTGTAATAAATACAATAATCAGTACTCTAAATTATAATTCAAATAAGTTTCCATCATTTTTGAAATTCTAAATTTCAAAATGAATTCTCTACTTTTTAATGTTCAGATGTCCATTATTAATAAGTAGATGTCCATTTTATGTGTATGAAATAATACTGAATATTTATAATCTATAATTAGATTCAAAAGTTTACATTGAATATTTAATTATTTTTTTCTTAAATACTTGATTAAAACTTTAATAATATGTTTATGGGAGTTTTATTTATTATTTATTCTCAATACATAGATTACATATTTATAAAAAAATTTTATTTTATTTCATTATATTTATGGAGAGTGTGAGTTATAATGTATGTGTGAAAACTAGTTAATTCAACTTGATCCAAAATTGACATTAGGCTTATTTAAATATTTGGACTTCTAGTTTCTAAATAATTGAACAAATGAAAGTGATAAATACTAACTCCACCCAAAAATTCATAAACGTGAACCAATCTATTCAACCATTTATTCTAGATTAATTTTATATTAATTTGGACCTAACAAATTTTAACAATAAAATTATATTGTCCATTGGACCCGCCTCTCGGCATCGCAAGTAAATTTTGAAAGTAAAAAATTTGTAACAAGCTAATAGTTATAGTTTTTAAGTTTATATATACATATATATATATATATATACATATATATATAAATATATATGTATATGTAAGTTATTAATGAATATATTAACTTACATTCATTAATAAATGTAAGTTATTAATGAACCAACAAGCAAAGATTAATATTTGAATTTAATGAAATTTAAATCTTTTCTGTATAACTTTCTTAAAGTAAGTAATTAATATTGAATAATATATCAAGGACAAAAACCCGTTTTATAGGAGTAATATTGAAATATTGTGCAAGTACTATTTAATCCTGCAATCAAAGTGAGATAATATTTCTCCAAGTAAATTATCAATTGAAAAAAGAAAAGAAAAGAAGTTACATGGCAATGAAAAACTCATCCGTGTGCTCTATTTTTGTCCTCTTTTGTCTATTTGCTTGCTCTATCTGTGAAAATTCTTTATGGACTGGGCAGAAGAGGGTTGTAAGTTTATAATTTCCCCTTCTATTTTTTGTTTTTCCTTTTTTCTTTATATATCACTCCTATTTTTTTTTAATATAATTCTTATTGGGTCATTTAACTTTTCATCTAATTTTTTTATGTACATACTAACAAAAGTAGTACATTTACGTCATGTTTATTTGCAAATAGTCCTAGTAAATATGTTATTTAGAATAAGATTATGTATGAGATAACTTAAAATAATCTCATGTTGTGTTTGTTTTGTCAAAATTATTTAAAAGATTAGATAAAAACTTATTGTTTGAACTATTATACCCTTATCAATAATAATAAAAAGGTTGTATGTCTATAAGCATGAACCGAGTGACATAATAATAGTTCAATTTCGTGTTATTCTTAAAAATAAAAGCATGATCTTAGTGACATAATAATATTTGTAACAAATAATTATATTTCGTGTGCTCAACCACCAACTCTATCTATCTTAAGAAGGGATGTGTTGATTAGTTAGCATTAGACAATGCAATCGTAATAGTGTAATGAAAGGGATCCTAATCTATAAAACCCTATTAAACTTCATTTATTTATTTATTTATTTTTCACTTTTTATCTTTTCTTTGTGCTAGCTTGGGGGTGAAACTGAAACACTATTGAATTTGATGATGCATATAATGTAATGCTGATCACCTTCATTACCATAAGATTCAGTTAAATTTGTTTATACCCAACATTATTGGTTCGGTCACTTAATTATTGAAATTCCGATGCATACTCTTTCACAATTATTATGTTGTTGAAAAATTCGAAACCTTATTCATTCTTTCAATCATGATATATCCTTCTTATATTTAACTTGTTGTGCAAAGTAGTTGCTCACCCTTGATATATCATGATAGCCAATTTCATATTAAAACGAAGGCTCAAAGAACGACTGTGGCAAAGACAAATTCCAAGAGTAGATTATTATGCATTTAGAACAATTAAGTTATCTTATGCAAATTATATTATAAACTTTTTAAGTTATTGAAGATATGTATTAAGTTAAGGTTGTAGACATTGGGTATTTTTGTAGAATCCTTTGAAATAAACAATGTATGTTTATATATTCCGCATTAGTTTATAGAATGTGTATAAAGATGTTGTATCGTGACGCATCAGGTCCGAGGTAAAAGGGGCTCGGATTTGGGGGCGCTACATATTCTATTTATGTTCCCATTCTTTGGGTGTCAACTACATAGGCTAAATAACCAACACACCCTTTTCTTGAAAGTTTCTTGGCCTGCATCATTGTCAGACAACATGATTGTCTTGGCGACTTGATACTATATAAAACATGATCTTACAGTTACTAGGAGTTTGAAGACTTATACATTTCTCTTGGTAATCAATCACTGCCTCATGACTATACAACTAATCCATTCCTAATATTATATCAAATTCACCTAATCGGATAGGAATTAAATCCACCAAAAATTTGTGACCCCTTATAATCATATTACGATTCCTATGAACATGAGTTACAAGAATAACTTCTTTATTTGTGACCTTTATGTTTAAAAGACAATCTAGTCTTGCGTGAGTTAATTCTAACTGTTGAGCAAATTCCTTAGAAATAAAAGAACAGGTAGCACCCGAATCAAATAATATAAAGGAATTAACACTATTGACTGAAATTGTACCTGACACCACCTCATTTGATCCCATTGCATCCTGCACTCACTACTAAAAAAATGGTCATTTGTGATGACCAAAATCCATCACAAAAAGTATGAAAACCATCATGAAAGGTTTATGTGATGGCTTTAAGCATCATAATGGTCGTCTTGTATACGCCCATCATGAAAGATTTTACGTGATAGTTTTAGCAATCATGCAAACCCTTAGTATTTTTGTGATGATTAATACAATCACATTAACACGTAATCTATTATGATTGTCAAAGTCATCAAAAAAAACAAGATTTTAGGGATTAAATGTAAGGACGTGAATCTCTATTTACGTATAATTTATTTCACTTTATTAATTGTATCTATATTAATTGTATCAAATGATACTTGTAGGATTCGAACCCTTCCCCCATTTGCAAACTAAATAACAAGTATTACCACTACACCAAAGCCCAGATCATGATGATAATTTTAAAACAAAATATAAAAGTAAACATATGTGAGTTGACTTACTAAATAAAATTACTTCCACATAAGATTTAGTGATTACAATGGCAATCACAAATACTCTATAATGATGGTAATATTAGTCATCACTGAGAGCCATCATATATTTTATTGTTTTGTGATGGCTTGAAAATGCAATCACAAAATACATTCTTTTTGTAATTGCAAATAAAAGTCGTCACAGAAATCTATCTTTTTTAATGATTGTCACGACCATCAAAAAATATTTTTTTGATTATTTCTTACATTAAAATATTAGTGATAGCTTAATTGCAATCACGAAAATGGTATATCTATAAGTGATGACTTAGTGCGTCACAAAAAAAAATTTATTTTGCGTGAAAAATTGGTGTGATTGACATGGCCATCACAATTATAATGCATTGATGGCAAGATTAGTCATCACTAAGAGCCATCATATATACTATTATTTTGTGATTGCTTAAAAAGTCCATCACAAATTACTATCTTTTGTGATTGTTTTTAAAAGCTGTCACAAAATTCCGTCACATATTCTTGTTTTTCTAGTAGTGACTGTCATGTTGAACGTCCGGGCAGTTGGTTGATTGGATGGGGTTGGTCCCCTAATTTTTAGCTTCCCACTGTTGTTTCCTTTCTTTGGACAATTCTTGATTTGGTGATCCGCAGCTCCACGTGCAAAGCATCCTTAAATTTTCTTTGGGTTGGGATAGTTAGGAGAGATGTGTTCTTCCTGTCCGCATTTGTAACAGACTGTTTTCCTCTTCATAAAACTTCCAAATGATTTTTCCCACACTTTTTACATGCTTCTATCTTCCGTCTTTGTTCCACTTCTTTCTGTTAAAATTACTTCTTCTGCTAAAACTCCTGCAAGCCCATGGTATGCTGTAATAACCACCAAAGCCCATGGTTTTCAAGGCACATCTCCTCGTCCAAACAATGAACCTTTACGAGTCGAGTCTACTATTATCACACCTGCTGATGTGACAATTATTAGTGAGTCTAGTGAAGAAGATGATGATGTCGTCACTGTCGAAAGTGAAGACGATGTTCTTGAGGAGATAGATATAATTGAAGAAATCGTTGAGGATGATGAAGATGGTGATGAAAATGATATTGAAGATTTACTACTCGAAGATGACGATTCTGATATTGATGGCTTTGACGATATAAATGATTAGGATTATGTACTCTTTTTGTCCTTTTGGTTGTATTCAAATGTAATAGTATTCATAGTCCTTGACGTGACGCCGAGAATGTATATTTCTTATATATTTAGTTCTTATATATTTCTTCTAATTTAAAAATGTATTAATAATAATTGTAGTATCCTTGACGTGACGCCGAGAAACACGTTGCTTGGGATCGTCCGCAATTGATTCTCAAGCCCGGTGGGCGGATGTGGATGACCGCACACGCCAACTGATTATTGCTGAGTTCAGGGTAAGATGTCATTCATTCATTCATATATAGGTTAGTTTTATGTGTATTTATATGTTAGTTTTATTTATGTTGGCTACTAAGTTTCTTAATGTGTAATGTGCAGAGATATTACCGCTTTGAGGACTGGCAGGAAGCCCATGGCATGACTGTTCTACATAAGTACTTGGAGATAAATTGGCACAAGTAGGTCCACGACTAGAAGAAGAAGGCCCAGACGAAGATGGCTGATGGACCGACACTTAAGGATGTATGCCCAGATTTCATCTCTGCTGCGGTATGGGACCAGATGTGCAACATTTGGGACGTCGAGGCCTTCAAGAAGATGTCGGCACAGCGTACAGCTGCCCGACAGCAGAGTCGTCTCCCCCACTGCAAGGGGTCTCAGTCTTACGATCTGTACCGGGAGAGACTCGAGGTGAGTCTAAAGCATGCACCCTTCCGCTTGGAGTTTTGGTGGCACGCCCACTAGAAGAAATGTGAAGGTGGTTATATATCACCTGAGGCAGAACGCATTACTGTAAGTTACTTAATTCTCTTATTTAGTATGTATTTAAAATTGGGACATTCTTTTGTATTTTTTTTATTTTATATTTTGTGTATCATCTATTAATGTGTTTTTTTCAGCAACGATTCGAGGACCTTGTTGTGGCCTGGAGCAGCCAGAGAAGTGACACTGCAGTCGATGATTCTACGCTTACGGATGAGGAGATGAAGGACTGGTTGTAGGCTATAGGGGGACTGAAGAAGGGTAGAGTTGTGGGCATTCCCCATGTCCCAGCCTACACCCTAGTCCCTGCTGCGAGATCTCGGCGGCACCTACCCACTGGAGGTAGTGGTACGAGTGAATCGGGCGTCGGCCCTTTATTATCCGACGATTTCTTTTGGTAAATTATAGAGGGGTGCATGACGAGCAGTGTTATGCAGTCAGGCGCATCATCACGCGAGCGGATCTACCAGCTGGCTCAGGAGGTTATCCACGGCTCCATAGATTCTACAGCTGTCGCTGATAACCTCATGGGAGTCGTACGAGAGGAGGCCATCCGTGTATGTGCGGTTGTCTTAGCCAACATCTTCCCACCACATATTCGATAAGTAAAAATAGTTATTGATGTATTTATTTATTTAATTTATGAAATTTGTAATTATATTACTTATATAAAGTTATGTATCAAACACACACATAACACCGCATAGACATTAGGCACGTGTTGTAACTTACGGGACTCGATTCTGACATACGGATGCCGAGTTATCAGCCAGTTTGTCAGAATTACCAACAGTTAGGCAAAAAGCCAAAAAATAGACCAAAACCCGTCTCGATCGTCCAAATGACACACAAACACACATATAGCACCGCATAAGTATTAGGCACGCGTTGCAACTTAAGGGACTCGATTTCGATATACGAATGACGAGTTTTCACTTTGTTTGCCAGAATTGCCAACAGTTAGGCAAAAAGCTAAAAAAGAGACCAAAACTCGCCTCGGTCGTCCAAACGACAGGCAAAAACACACATACATAGCACCGTACACGCATTAGACACGTTTTTCAAATTACGAGACTCGATTTCGATATAAGGATGTCGAGTTATTAGCCCGTTTGCCAAAATTACCGACAGTTAGGCAAAAAGCCAAAAAAGAGACCAAAACCCGCCTCGGTCGTCCAAACAACATGCAAACACACACATAGCATCGCATAGGCATTAGTCACGTGTTGCAACTTACGGGACTTGATTCCGATATACAGATGCCAAGTTATCAGCGCGTATGCCAAATTTGTCAGCAGTTAGGCTAAAAGCCAAAAAAGAGACCAAAACTCGCATCGGTCGTCCAAATGTCACGCAAAAACACACATAGCACCGCATAGGCAATAGTCATGTGTTTCAACTTACGAGACTTGATTATGATATACGGATGCTGAGTTATCAGCCCCTATGCCAGAATTGCTAACAATTATGCTAAAAGCCGAAAATGAGACCAAAACCCGCCTCAGTCGTCCAAACATCACACAAACACACACATAGCAATGCATAGGAAATATGCATGTGTTGCAACTTACGGGACTCAATTTCGATATACGGATGCTAAGTTATCAGCCCGTATGCCAGAATTGCCAATAATTAGGCTAAAAGCCGAAAAATATATCAAAACCCGCCTCGGTCGTCCAAACGACACGCAGACACACACATAGCACCGCATAGGCATTAACCACACGTTGTAACTTACGGGACTCAATTTTGATATACGAATGCCGAGTTATCAGCCTGTTTGCCAGAATTGTCAACACTTAGACAAAAACCCGAAAAAGAGATCAAAACCCGCTAGAGTTGTAAGGAATATTATTTTCGTTCAATACTTGTATATTTGGAGGAATCATTCCCTCATTAAGAGCCTACAAAATTTTGATTAAATTAAATACATTCATAAATTACTATGATATATGTCATTCTTAATTAACTTAACTTACTTTGTCCTTTAGCCAAAGAGCAAATTTTTGATCACGACTAACTTGAATATCTTTATTAGTGTTGTCGAGCTCATTTGCTTTTAACTCGTCATCGTATGTTCTATACAATTTTATAAATATTAACATATATTAATGTAGTGTGCAGGTTAAGATATAGGTCTAATACATATGAATTTTACATGTATACCTCACAAATTCATCAATCTCTTCATAATTGAGAAGAATGTAAGTATGTGCAGCATGTAATTCTTGCTCAGAAAGGAATATGCGTTTTCCTTTTCAATAAGCGCGACCCGATAAACCAAATACAAAAAACCGACCATTTAGTTCAACATTGCCCCCATCATCATGTCTCGGGACTCGATTGGTCTTTGTCAAAACTTCGTCGGGAAAATAGTTTGAGACAAACGTAGATATCTCATCGAAACTGTATGCCTCACATATCGACCCCTCGACATAAGCTCTATTCTTCACCTTCCTCTTAAGGTTTCCCATGACCCTCTCGAAAGGGTACATCCATCTATATTGAACTGGGCCACCAACACGAGCTTCATAGGGTAGATGGATTTGCAAATGTTCCATAGAGTCAAAAAAACCAGGAGGGAATATTTTTTTAAGCTTACACATGATCTCAATGATGTTCTTCTCAAGTATAGACATGTCCTTTTCATTTAACGTTTTTAAACATATGTCTCTGAAGAAACGACTAAGATCAGTCAAAGCATCCCATATTGGTTTATCAAGCAAGTCCCAAAATGCTATAGGCATGAGTCTCTCCATGAACACATGACAGTCATGACTCTTCATCCCTTGCAATTTCCCACTTGTAACACATCTTGCAATGTTTGATGCATATCCA
Organism: Panax japonicus; assembly: GCA_020205505.1. Lineage (NCBI taxonomy): Eukaryota > Viridiplantae > Streptophyta > Magnoliopsida > Apiales > Araliaceae > Panax > Panax japonicus. Next base: position 50,182,756 of record CM035106.1, read on the forward strand.
TCTGGTAGTTTCAGAGACTTTATCCACGTGCACACATCTTCAACCTGCTTTTTTGGATAATGTGTACCTTGCATGCAGTTTGACCATCTTACCATTAGTAGATTCATTTTTAATCTAGGACGCTTACAAATATCTTTCATGTCCAACCGTGCCTTATCATTATCTTTCGTCTTTCCCGCAACACCCATCACGGTGTTAAACACATTGTCAAACACATTCTTCTCAATATGTATCACGTCTAAATTATGACGAATCAAATTTGTAGACCAATATGACAGTTCCCAAAAGATGCTTCTTCGAACCCAATTATGAGACACGCCAAACCCATCGATGATGTTAGAGGCAATAATCTTACCGAATGGAATGACCGACAATCTCATGACACGGTCACGCATCTCAGTCCCCGACAGTCGCGGTGCTGGCATATCATGATCTACTTTCCTTTTCCTGAAGTTTTTTCTATTTCTTCGAAACGGGTGATCTACCGGCAAGAAACAATGATGACAATCAAACCAGCATGGATTTCGACCATTTGATAGATTGAAAGACTTTGTATGATCCATACAATATGTACAAGCCAACTTCTCATGTGTACTTCATCCAGATAACATACCATAAGCAGGAAAGTCACTTATAGTCCACATAACTGCTACCCTAAGGTTGAAATTTATTTTCGTGAAAACATCCCAAGTCTGTCTCCATCCTCCCATAATACCTTTAACTCGTCTATAAGAGGTCTCAAGTAAACATCTAAGTTCTTTCCAGGACTCTTGGGACCAGGAATCATGAGTGAAAGAAATAAGTACAACTGTTTCATACACATCTAAGGATGCCAGTTATACGGAGTAACAATCACAGGCCAACAGGAGTACGGAACAGCTGAGTGACTGAACGGGTTAAAACCATCAGTGGACAAACCAAGCCTCACATTTCTAGGTTCCAATACAAACCCAGGATGTGCTAAGTTGAAATCTTTCCAAGCCTGCCCATCTGCGGGATGGTTCAGTTCTCCATCTTTGGTTGGAGATTTCGCATGCCAAGTCATATGTTCAGATGTTCTTGAAGACATGCACAATCTTTTGAGCCGAGGTGTAATTAGAAAATATCTTAAAATCTTAAAAGGTATATTCGTCTTTTTTGTATTCACATCCTCTTTATTGGGCCTAAATCGATTATGACTACAAAACATGGACTTTGTCTTCTGTTCATTTTCCTTATAAAATAACATGCAATCGTTCGGACATGCATCGATCTTTTGATATCAAAGACCCAACTTCTTCACCATTTTTTTACAATAGTAGTAGTTTTTGGGAAATTTTTCACCGACATGCAACATACTCTTAATGGCCCTCAAGAGTGACTCAAAACACTCATGGCTCATGTTGTGATCAGCCTTGATGTTAAGTAATGTCACCATTGCAGACAATATAGTGTGCTTCGTGAAACCATGCCACAACGGTTCGCTACCCTCGTCTAACAACTTATAGAATGCTTTGGCATCAGAATACATAGGTTACTCTCTGCAATATCATGAACCATGTCATTCATACGACGGGTACTGCTGTCTGGATTGTGTACTTGTGCGTTGCCACTATCTCTTCTCTGCCCATGTGCCCGCCAACATTCTTTGTAATTGTTCATGAACCCAAAAATAAGTAAATGATAGTTTACTATGTCTCTGTCCATATAATTTAAGTTCTTACACTTCAAACAAGGACATCTTATCTTGTTTTGACCATTAACACATTTCGAGTGACTATACGCATAATCTAGAAATACTTGGCAACCAGCTCTAAATTCTATTGTAGCACCTATCAGGGCACTTGACTTTCATCGTCTCATCCAACTACGGTCTGAATAGAGTTCCATGATACCACGGTACCTATGTTGACATGAATTATTGTATTCCCTTGTTAGAGATTTATAATTTGTTTATAAATACATATAGGTGTATATGTACATATATAACATGAGTGTGCATCATATATGATAATTCGTGAATTGAACAAGGATACCAAAACAAATTTACATAGCTTGAGATTGACTAACCAAAGGCATGGTTTATTGTTGTGGATCTAAAATTAGAATGAGGTATGGTCTTATGTCATCCTACATATTTTAACTGACACCAACCTAAAGACAATAGATTCCTAAGGGTAGAATATGAATCATTGCATCATGCATGGTCTGCATATGCATTAGTACAAGTCTAAATTACCCGACCAATGAAAAAATTTCGTTAGAGTCTCCCCTATAATATGGACTATCCACATGCACGAGGGCATGCACACTTGACCATTTGTAGTCATATAAGAGCAAAAAGAATGTATAAGCAATTAATCCCTTAATGGACTTTGCAATGTGTTCTAGAAACTATAACACTGCATATATCAAGATTGCAGAAAAAGACATACTATTAGTCCCTTAATGTGGGACTATTAGTCCTATAAAGTCATTTGATACCCAAAATAGTCCAAAACATTACATACTTGACCATTTGTAGGCATATAAAAGTAACAAAAATGTATAAACAAGTATTTTTATACCTTCATTATGACATATATAAAATGGAGCTCGAATACTATAAGAAAGAGGCAACGTAAATAACAATTTAGCATTGGGAGGGACCCTTAATTTAAATATGACCTTGCAATTTGATTTTCTGATCAAACATATAGAACTTGAATGTGCCCTTAATTTTGGCTTGTTGAATATCTCTTTATGGTTTTTTAAGACTAACTTTCTCTAGTTTTGTTCCTGATACACTACAAAAAAATGGGGCTTCAGCAACAACCAATTTTCGTTGCTAAAGGTGCTAAATTTCGTTGTAAAAGGGTTTTGGCAACGACTTTAATGTCATTGCATCTTTCGTTGCGCAATGAGCGTTGCTAATTGTTCCGCAAAGGATGTTTTTTTTCGCTGCCAAAAATAATACATTTTGCAACCAAATTTGGTTTTCGTACAGAGACATCGATCCTTTAGCAACAGAATGTATTGTTGCAAAATAATTAAAATTTTGTTGCTATAAACAACATTTCGTTGCAAAAGCCTGCTAATTGACAACTAAATGAACTCTTTTTTCGCAATGACCATGCATTTTCATTGCAATTGACACTATTTTGCAACGACCTTTTTCATTGCAGTAAATTATGAAAATTGTTGCCTAAGCTTGCTTTCGTTGCTGAATGTAAACTTTTTAGCAAAAATTTTCGTTGCTGATTATATTATTTGGCAACGACATTATGCTGAATCAGCAACGAAAATGTTGTTGCTGGTTATTTTTCAATATCAACGAAAGTCGTCGATTAGCAACGACATTATATGTTGCCATTTCTTTATATGTGCAACGAAAATTGATATGATTTGCAACGATAAAAAATGTTACCTTTTATATTAGTATTAGCAACAATATCCTCTCTGTTGTTATTAAGTTAATTTTTTGTTGGCAAATATTATATTTTTAATGCCATTAGCAACGAAAATTTGTTGCTAAATGTATAAAAAATATTTGCTATATTAAAACTTGTTCAATGTTTTGGTAACGAATTATATTGTTGCTAAATCAAAATTTGACATTCTTTTTGTGTACCTGACTGGCTCAATGTCCCCATAACAAATAATGGTAAAAATACAAAAAACTATAATATTATTAACTTAATAAAATCATCCACTACATAATCATTCATTATCTTTACAATTAACCATCTAAAGCTACCACAGTTCTTTAATCAAAGTATATATCTACATATAGAGAGAGAGTACACTTCATAATTTTGTCCCTTGTCTTTCGTAAACGTAGCACGGAAGTTTGATACCCAATATTGTAAGGCAGGTCGTAGAAGCAGTCTTCCTGCACATATTTAAAAATAATAGCAAGTTAGAAAAATGAAGTCAATAGGTCACCAGAGGCACTTAATGCCAAAATCAATACACAAAGACAATAGAGTTGCTACGTGGTACTAATGTACACCGTATTGCTCATAAACAGAAAACGACAATAGAGTTGCTACGTGGTACTAATGTACACTGTAAATTAGGATACTTGTATATATAAGCCAATAAAAAGATTAAAATTTATGACTAATTTTTTTAGTCAAATTTCCCCTATTTTTCAAATTCATATATGGGAGAGTTTACATGTTAACATACCTTAATTTAAAATAAAATAAAAAGGGAAAAAACACAGCGGTAAATATTTTTGAATATTTTAACCTTATTATGTTTTTTAGTAATTAATACCATAGCAGTTCTAGTAATAATGGCAGCTAAGCTTTTAGAAAGCCTAAGAAAATGACAATAGATTGAGAAAAACGGACATTTATCCTTTTCTTATAATTTGAATTTATAGTCGTGCATAGAGGAGAAATCAAAGTAATAAAAATAATATTGAGTAAAAGAACAATATTGCAATGATATAAATTCATTATCTTAGATGAGTGCACATGTACATATTCTGGAACATGACATGATTCAATTGAACTTTCAAAAAACTGAAAATAACATAATGCTACAAACCTTTAAGTGAGCAGCAGCCCACGAGTCCAACAAAAATTTGAACTATTTGGCGGTGACCGTCCGAGAGTTGCCAGTGTTTCCAACCATATTTTGGACAGGAGCCACTCTCGTCTAATGTTGCATGAATTGCATGAAGCCTCGGAACATTCCATCGTTCATCATTTGGTTAGTGTTGTTGTTTGCATGAGGATTATCGCCTTCTTGATGCACATTATCCTGGTTATTGATCTGTGGAGACTCAACGGTCTCCTGTGCCCCATTGATGTTCTCAATATTCTCAGATGCCATTTTCAAACACTGCCACAAAACAAGGGTTAATTAATATATCACATATTATTCCTATACTCTGACCGACCAATTAAATACCAAATAAACTTAGGTAGGTCATACTAGCAAAGGAATTCCCCGTCTCTCCCCTCCTAGTTCTTATCTCACATCTTAGCCAGGGATCATATCCCTAAGCTTTGATACCAACTGTGACGCCCCCAAAATAGGTATACATCACCCATCTTGAGTCGCCAAATACATGGTACTAAATTCAATCACAACTTGATTATACAACAGTCGTGTAAAATACGACAAAATACATACTGTGAGTTTTAATACAAATATTGTCTTCTAGACAATATCCACTCTCAGAAAAAGTCCTCATTACATTTATTGTCACACTATTTAATAGAATAGTGAGGACTATTAGCTAATACTATCATTCGGACCATCACTCCGTTCCCCGACTCGTCCCAGCTACGTTCTCATTTCCTGAAGAGAACAGTGAAAGAAAGGGTGAGCTCAACTAGCCCAGTAAGAAATATTATGACTAAGATAATGCAGAATAAAATATCATTAGTCCTCAACAGTGTTAAACTGATAAAATACAATAGACATCAAGTTTAACTGCAACGAAACATGCAATCCAATAAAAGAGTCAAGTAGATAATAAAATTTACTATCTTTTATGATTTTTAAAAGGTTTTTCATCACTTTTATCGCTGAGACTCAACTTAATAAATAATCCACATCATCCCTGCACTACGGCCAAGGATATTCATTAGTATCACAACCACAATTTATCCATGCACTACGGGCCAAGGATATTTGTGTATTCATCAATAGTTATGATCATGCCAACAACTGTCCACCAATTCATTATGGGCCAATGAGGACTTTTACCACATCATTCGTAACATTACGGTCATGATTACACTAAATAATCCCTGGTAATAATCATACCAAGTCCATCTATGCACTACAGGCCACAAATGAGTTTCAAAAATAATATAAACATGAGGATGATGACAATGATATAAGAATTCAATAAAACAAGTTCAAGAATTAATTTATTCAGGAACTAATAACGTCCAAATTGTCAACATGATACTTCTTTGTAAAGTAAAATTCAAGAATGCTCATAAGAATATTTTCATGAAAAGATACTGGATAAAGCGCAAATATCAAGAATATTTCACTAATTTCATGGAGTGTAGAAGTCAAAACTTTAACCAACTGAGTATAATAAAGAATGAAATAACAAAAGAAATCACCATTGTGAGACCCCAGATTTTATAAATAAAGATTTAAATTTCTCAAAATATTTTTTTTAATATTAAGGTGTGGATTTGAGATAATGTTATAATTGGGGGTAATATTTAAAAATTTTGCAAAGTATGCAAGTTGTTATATAATATTCGATTGGTCGGGGAATATTCTTTTTGTCTGGGAATATTCGTACGACGACACAATCATTGGTGGACCCACAACAGAAGAACTGTCGTAGTTAGAAAATGACAAAAATATTTTATGAAAATAACGGCGAAGGTTTTACCGTTGATACTGTTGAACTACCCAGTAGTAAAAGTACAGTAATACGCGTGGTTGCATAGTAGCACACGGTATTGATTATTGATGCTTATGTGATAAGTCACTCAGTTATACTCAATTATTGCTACAGTAATTGTTGCATCATATCTCTCATATTATTGATTCGATTATTGTCACAATATCATGTGCATAATATGTTATTTTATTAAATCAATAATTGAGACGATAAAGTTATTCATATTATTAAATTACAATATTTACAATGTCTAGAAGTTCTGTCAAGGAGAGGTTTGGTCATCTAATTGCGCGCCAATAAGGAGAAATCCTTATCAAAAAGCCCCCTCTTTCCTGAGAACAACCTGGTTGTTAAATATTGTGAGTTATGTTATTAATGATGGATAAGTTCGTGTTGATTAAAGATTAATTTGATAGTTTCATTGTGTTGAAATTATTTGTGTTAAACATTTATTTCGATAGTAATTGATGTCTGGAGGTAGTATTGTTCACTCTAGTATTTGTGACACTTTTTGTGTCAGAATTACTATTCACGAGTCACTATTCACGGGTTACTATTCACCAAAAATTACTATTCACTCTAGTATTGTTCACTCGAGTATTTGGGACACTTTTTGTGTCAGAGTTACTATTCACAGGTTACTATTCACCAAAATTACTATTCACTCTAGTATTATTCACTCGAGTATTTGGGACACTTTTTGTGTTAGAGTTACTATTCACCAAAATTACTATTCACTCTAGTATTGTTCACTCGAGTATTTGGGACACTTTTTGTGTCAGAGTTACTATTCATGAGTTACTATTCACGAGTTACTATTCACCCAGTTACTATTCACTCTATTATTGTGCATTCGGGTATTTGGGTACAATATTATTGTGCATTCGGGTATTTGGGTACAATATTATTCCATGAGGAGATGTGCTAATTTTTCAGACCGTTGGTTGAATGAATCAATATGGACCGCTGGTGGAAAGTTATAATAGTGAATTAATATGGATCGCTGGTTTAAAGGTTAGAATAGTGAATCAATATGGATCGCTAGTTTAAAGGTTAGAATAGTGAATCAATATGGACCGTTGCTTTAAGTTTTAATAGTAAATCGATCTGGATCGTTCGTTTAAAAGTAGATCGATCTGGACCGTTCATGAATTATTTACTATTCATTCCATTCTTCTATAAATAGAAGCTCATTTCTTCATTATTTTCTTACGAATTCACTGAAACTCTAGAGAGAGAAATTATAGAGAGAAAGAAGAAGAGTATTTTGCTACTTCACTACTTCTATATCCAGTTCTTTTACGGTAAGGGGTGTTATTCTTTCTTATTCATAAAGAGAACTTCTGTTATTCCATTCTTTATTATTCTGTTGGAATAACCTGTAAAAGTGGCATACCCTATACTTGGTGAAATCCTTATGTTATTCTGTTGGAATAACCTGTAAAAGTGGCATACCCTATACATGACCTGAATACGCGGCATACCCTATACTTGGTAAAATCCTTCTATTATTCCATTCTTTATTATTCTGTTGGAATAACCTGTATACGCTGCATACCCTATACATAACCTGTATATGCGGCATACCCTGTACTTGGTGAAATCCTTATGTTATTCCATTTTTATTTATTCTGTTGGAATAACCTGTATACGCGGCATACCCTATACTTGGTGAAATCCTTATGTTATTCCATTCTTTATTATTCTGTTGGAATAACCTGTATGCGCGGTTTACCCTATACTTGGTGGAATGACCTGTATATGCGGTTTACCCAATACTTGGTGATCTTCTTCTGTTATTTCATTCTTTATTATTATGTTGGGATAACCTGTTTATGCGAAATACCACATACTTGGTGAAATTCTTTTATTATTCCGTTCTTTATTATTCTGTCGGAATATCCTGTCGGTGTGAATTTCACCTGACCTAGTTCTATATTTATTATTCCGTATTTATTATTCTGTTGGGAATAACCTATCTGTGCGGTCTCTATCGCATGCATGGTGAATGATCCTTTTTATTCATTCCTTATTAAATTGTGAAAATGATCTGTATATGTGGATTACCGCATGGCGGGTGAAAATTCATTTTCAGTTTCCTATATTCTTTATTATACTCGGTTGGTTAAAGTTTTGACTTCTATACTCCATGAAATTAGTGGAATATCCTTGATATTTGCGCTTCATCTAGTATCATTTCATGAAAATATTCTTCTGAGCATTCTTAAATTTTACTTTACAAAGAAGTATCATGTTGACAATTTGGACGTTATTGGTTCCTGGATAAATTAATTCTTGAACTTGTTTTATTGAACTATTATGTCATTGTCATCATCCTCATGTTATATTATGTTGAAAGTCATCTTTGGCTTACGTGCATAGATGGACTTAGTATGTTTATGATCAGGGATCATTCGTATAATCATGACATGTTATAAATAATGTGATAAAAGTCCTCAGTGGCCTGTAATGCATTGATGAATAGTTTTTGGTATGATTATGACAAGGGTTTATTCGGTATAGTCATGACCATTGATGATTTAATGAAAATCCTTGACCGTGGTATAGGGATGATTAGATGTGGTGGTTTATTTATTAAGCTGAGTCTCAGCGACAAAAATTGATGAAAATCTTTTAAAACATAAAAGATAGTAGACTTTATTCTCTACTTGACTATTTTAATGGATTGCATATTCCGCTGCAGTTAAACTTGATATCTATTGTATATTATCAGTTTAACATTGTTGAAGACTAATGATAATTTATTTTTTATTATCTTAGTCATAATATTTCTTACTGGGCTAGTTGAGCTCACCCTTTCTTTCAATGTTCTCTTCGGGAAATGAGAATATAGCTGGAACGAGTCGGGGAAAGGAGTAATGGTCCAGAAGATAGCATTAGTAGTCCTCACTATTCTGTTAAATAGTGTGACAATAAATGTAATGAGGACTCCTTGAGTATGGATATTGTCTAGATGACAATATTCCTATTAGAACTCTTAGTTTATGTATTGTCATATGTTACACGACATTTGTATAATTAAGTTTGTATTTGTATTTTGTAACATGTATTTGGCAACTCGAGATGGGTGATGTATACCTAATTTTGGGGGCATCACAACCATGCATGCTGTACTTCGCATAGATAGGTTATTCTATCAGAATAATAAATAACGGAACCAGGTCAGGCGTAATACGCACAGACAGGATATTCTAACAGAATAATAAAGAATGGAATAACAACAGAAATAACCATGCATGCGGTACTTCGCATAGATAGGTTATTCCAATAGAATACTAAATGACGGAACCAGGTCATGTGAAATTTACACCAACAGGATGTTCTAACAGAATAATAAAGACGGAACTAGGTCCGGCGTAAGCACAGACAGGATATTCCAATAGAATAATAAAGACGGAACCAGGTCCAGTATAAACGCACAGACAAAATATTCCAACAGAATAATAAAGAATGGAAGACAGAAGAATTTCACCAAGTATAGGGTAGCCCGCGTATACAGGTTATTCCAACAGAATAATAAAGATGGAATAATAGAAGTTCTCTTCATGAATACAAAAGAAATAATACTCATTACCGTAAAAGAAACTTGATATCGGAGTAGTGAAGTAGCAAAATACTTTTCTTCTTTCTCTCTATAGTTTCTCTCTCTAGAGTTTTAGTGAATTCGTAAGAAATAATAAAGGAATGAACTTCTATTTATAGAAGAATGGAATGAATAGTAACCAATCCATGAACGATCCAGATTGATTTACTTTAATTTAACGGTCCATATTTAAAGCAAAATCTTTTAAATAAAATATAATATATTCTATTTATAATCTAATAAAATGAATAACTTTTAAAAAGATTTTACTATGCAAATACTATGCATAATAAAATATAATATATTCTAATTATTGTCTAATAAAACAGATAATTTTATAAAAGTATTCTGTTTTATATAAAAAGATTTTACTATTAGCCTAATAAAACGAATAACTTTATAAAAGTATTCTGTTTTATATAAAAAAAAAATCTGTTTTATTACGTTAATAATACGAATAAAACAAAAATTCATCATCATTATTATTATTCACACTATTAATCAACCAGATCATTCCTAGGAAAGAGGGGGCTTTCCAATAAGGATTTCTCCATATTGGCGCGCAATTAGGTGACCAAACCTCTCCTTGGCAGAACTTCTAGACATCGTTAATAATGCAAATAATAATATTAACAACTTCGTCATCTCAATTATTGATTTAATAACATATAAAATATCGACAATAATTGAATCAAACTGAGTGACTTCTCACATAAGCATTAATAATCAATACCGTGTACTACTATGCAACCACGCGTATTACTGTACTTTTATTACCGAGTATTTCAACAGTATCAACGGTAAAACTTTCGTCGTTATTTTCATAAAAATATTTTTTTCGTTATCTCAATCTGATAATAATTCTGTTGTGGGTTCCACCAATGATTGTGCCGTCGTACGAATATTCCCTGACCAATCGAATATTATATAACAACTTGCGTACTTTGCAAAATTTATAAATATTACCCACAACTATAACATTATATCAAATTTATTCCATAATATTCAAAAATGATATTTATAAAAAATTATTTTTATTCATAAAAGTTGGGGTCTTACATGAGTGACTTCTCACGTAAGCATCAATAATCAATACTGTGTGCTACTATGCAACCACGCCTATTATTGTACTTTTACTACCGAGTAGTTCAACAGTTTTAACGGTAAAACTTCCGCCGTTATTTTCATAAAAATATTTTTATCGTTTTCTTAATCCGACAATAATTCCGTTATGGGGTCCACCAATAATTGTACCGTTGTACGGATATTCCCTGACAAAAAGAATATTCCCCGACCAATCGAATATTACACAACAACTTGCATACTTTTCAAAATTTATAAATATTACCCACAACTATAACATTATATCAAATTCATTCCGTAATATTAAAAAAAATATTTCGAGAAATTTAAATATTTATTCATAAAATTTGGGGTCTCACATGTATTGATGAAGTTGTGTCTTTTAACAGCACTCAAGACTGTTTTAAGGCATCCTGGAGTTCTCATAAATCTGTTCACTTGAAAGCGAAGTTGTCCTCACTTGGATCCAATACTACAGATGAACAAAATTCAGCCTCACCAAATGATGATTGGCTATATTTCTTAAGAAAAGGGCAGTCTCGAACACCAAAACTCCCAACTTTGATTGGACAGGGTACTTCTTTTGAACTATGATTATTTATTAAGTGAAGCACATTTGGTAAGCGAAAATGGACCATTGTGTTAGTACAATGGGATCCATTCTGTAAGTAAAGCACACACCGAGAATTAGCTTAAAATTTGGCAACAAAAATTTACCTTATTAATGTGTGAAATAACCAAAACTATCCTGTGTGAAATGGAGGGGATAAAATATAAGAATAATATATTTTCAATTAAAGTAGGATAACAAAAATCCCACAAACTTAAGTGACACACCAATAACCCTTCTTATCATCCATTGAAGATTAAAAATCTCACTACTGAACATAACATCAAACATACCATGAATAAAAGAATTTCACATTGTACCATTATTGCAGATTTGTAATAATAAAATTATTCTATATAAAATTTCTGGCCAAAAAAATTTGTCACGATTGTCATTGCAGTAAAAACTACAAGTACAAGTTTAACTGAAGTAGTATGTTAGGCCTACATAATTATTGCATCAACTATGTTGAGTTTTCTAGAACAAAATACAAGTGCAGAATCAGCTATATATTAACCCAAACATCATATTATTCAATAAATTAGCAAAAACCCAAATCTCCATTCACAAAATCAAATCAGAATCAATAAACAATTATAAAATTAATAATTAAACAAAACCCTAAAGGAGAAACCCTAAATCGAACAAGATATATAGAGGGGATGTGACAAATTAAAACTTAAGATTTGAAACTTTTTACCTTTCGTTTGAGGTTGTACCGGACTTGTAATGAAGCAGTAGCAATAAACAAGCGAACGAGTGAAGGCGTACGTACCCCTCTTCTCTTCTCCTTCCATCTTCTCCCGGACTGTTTCTCCCTCTCTTTTTTTTCTTTTGTACTGAACGAGCGAACGCCTGATTCTGTTAATGTTTATGAGAATCAGTGATCGCATGCCACCATTAGCGACCGCATGCGGTCGCTAATTTTTAATGATGTGGACATATCAGCGACCGCTAACGGTCGCTGATATGGAGTGGTCGCCGCGCCAAAGTTTCGCACCAATTTTTGGGAGGGAAATACATGATAGCGACAGATCAGCGACTGCAGGCCGTCGCTGATACAAACTAGCGACTAGAATCCTTAGCGGTCGCAGATAGCGGTCGCTATATCATTGGTAGCATATAGAGCTTTTTTTGTAGTGCAAATACTTGATTAAAACTTTAATAATATGTTTATGGGACTTTTATTTATTATTTATCCTCAATTATACATAGATTACATAATTATAAAAAAAATATTTTATTTCATTATATTTATGAAGAGTGCGAGTTATAATGTATGTGTGACAACAAGTTAATCCAACTTGATCCAAAATTGACATTGGGCTTACTTTAAATATTTTGACTTCTAGTTTCAAAATAATTAGGCAACTGAAAGTGATAAATACTTTCTCCACCCGAAAAAATAAAAAACGTGAGTTAATATATTCAATCATCCCTTCTAAATTAATTTTAAATTAATTTGGACCTAACACATTTTAACAATAAAATTATATTGTCCATTGGTCCATCTCCCGACATTGCAAGTAAGTTTGAAAGTAAAAAATTTATAACAATCTAATAGTTATAGTTTTGTAAGTTTATATATATATATATATATATATATATATATATATATATATATATATATATAGTCCATTTCTGGTGCATACCCCTGTATTTTATATACCCTGCTCACCACTTTTAGCGACGGACCGGGCAACTGTTTGATCCTTTGCTATAGAACATATAAACGATTTATAAGTTATGGCGACGGTTCGTTGCGTCACTAAAAGTTAAGACAAAGGTTTTCTGATATACGCGACGGATCGAACTGTCGCCTGATCCGTCGCTAAAGGTGGTGAAGCAAAGTATGTTAAATAATGGGATATGCACTTAATCCTCTCCGTATATGCATATATATATATATATATATATATATATATATATATATATATATATATATTCATTAATAACTTTCAGTTATTAATTAATGAATAACTTACGTTCATTAATTAATAAGTTAAAGTTACTACATTCATTAAAAAAATGTAAGTTATTAATGAACCAACAAGCAAAGAATAATATTTGAATTTAATGAAATTTAAATCTTTTCTTTATAACTTTCTTAAAGTAAGTAATTAATAGGATTAATATTGAAAAATATATCAAGGACACATAAACCCGTTTTATAGGAGTAATTAATAGGAGTAATATTGAAAACAAGATGGACTGCAAGTGGACAAATTCGAGAGAAAATATAACTTCTCTTTACATATCAGGAAAAATTCACTATAATATTATCATAATCTTTCTGGATACCATAATAAATATTGAATATTAATGAGATTCCTTATGTGAAAATTGTGCAAGTACTATTTAATCCCAATCAGAGTGAGATTATATTTCTCTAAGTCAGTTATCAATTGAAAAAAAAAAAGAAGTTACATGGCAATGAAAAATTCATCATTGTGCTCCATTTTTGTCATTTTTTGTCTGTTTGCTTGTTCTACCTGTGAAAATTCTGTATGGACTGGACAGAAGAGAAATGTAAGTTTATAATTTTCCCTTCTATTTTTTGTTTTTCTTTTTTTCTCTCTCACTCCTTTTTTTAACATAATTCTTATCGGTCATTTAACTTTTCATCCAATTTTATTCAGTACATATATACTAACAAAAGTAGTACATTTACGTCATGTTTATATGCAAGAATTATAATCCCGAAAATATATTATATTATAATCCCAAGACTACTAATATTCATAGGATTAAATAGTCCTGGTTATATGTTTACATCATGTTAATGCAATTAATGCAGATACCGGCTCCCACATGGTGTGTGGCTAAGTTTACATCATGTTTATGCAATTATAATCCCAAAACTACTAATCCAACGATTAAATAGCCCTAGTTATATATTTACATCATGTTAATGAATGCAATGCAGATACCGGCTCCTACTTGGTGTGTGGCTCAGAAAACAGTGGCAAATAATGCCCTTCAGGCATTTATAGATTTTGCCTGCAGACAGTTGGATTGCGCTGCTATACGGCCCGGTGGCATGTGTTACGAACCAAACAATCCAAGAGGCCATGGATCTTGGGCTCTTGATCTTTATTATAGGACCAATAAAAATTGCCCGAATATTGGCATGCTGGTTTATGAAGATCCTTGTAAGTCACTCTATCTCTATATCTATATGTTACTAATTAAAGCTAGGTCGCAATATATTTGACAGAGCAGTGTGGTGTTGTGCGGTGAGATGAAAGACTTTTAAATTTAATTTTATTGACAAAATTTATTTATTAAGAAAAAATTAAAATACAAATTTTGTCACAATTATAAAAGTGCTTTTGAATAACTAAAAGTCAAAAATACATAAAAGTGTGTGTATTAAATTTAAATTTTCTTCAAGCATTAAAGGACAAATTTGTACATATGTTTTGAGTCTGCATGCCAAAGTCTAAAATGTGTAATATAATTACTATTTACACCTTACTTGCCTTTATATTTATATATTTACAAGGGAAATATTAGAACTATATATTTTTTGATAATGCAAATGAGTGTAGATGTGTAACTATTAATGCATGCATGCATATGGTAGGTTGATGCATGTGTGAAAAACAAATGTACATAGTATATAATCGATATATTATTAATAAAAAAAGGTTTTTTATAATCATTATTTTTTTAAAAAAAAAGGTATTGATATTGTCATATTAATAAAAATCGATTAAAGTGTTGAGATTATTAGTGCGGTTAAATATGGATTTATATTGACAACATATTTTTACTCTGACAATATCAATCAGTATGTATTGTTTCATTAACTGAGGAAAAAAAAACTAGTAATAGACATATATATATATATATATATATATATATAATTTTGTATAATTGAATTTCTGATTTTGTATTAATGGGTGCAGCTTATGGGAACTGCCTTTATATTTAACTATATTGCCGATGAGGGGTGAAAATGCAAGGGCAAGGATAATTCCTTCCTATCAATAAGGAGGCCGGTATGGTTCAAGAGGAATAAATGTACCTGTTTTACAAAAAACTAAGAAATAAAATAGTTTGTTTGTTATGTAATCATTTTAATCTGGTGCAGATATTTACTATTCAATTAATAATACTTTTATTTGTTTAGACAAACATAATGTTGAGGTGGGTAAGCTTTCACATACATACAGTTGATTAATTGAAACAAATATAATCCTTAAAAATAAAGAGTTCAACAATTAATAGTTATACTTCTTGGAGTGGAATGCCTTTTGTGAACTTTTAACTTTGTTAACGTGAAGATTTGTCTATGCGCTTCAATTACCAATAGCGCGTTCAATTATGCACAAAAACAAAATCACACGGAAAAATTTGACGGCTTGAGTCGCTGGGGGATAACTCCGGTATGAGAATATGTACATACTAAATAAGATTAACAATAAATGTATTAATTGAGTTTTAGTGCCGGAAAATAATAAGATACTTGAAAATTATAGTGTAACCTAATATTTATAATGATTACACCTCTTACTACATGCGTGTCTCCGTATGGAAATATAATTTCTCATTAGAATAAAATTTTTAATCTCCTTAAAAGAAAGGAAGTCGAATTCTATCATAACTCTTTCCTTAAAAGTTGGAAATTAAATACAATTAATAATATTAGATTCCTTAAAAAATTTCAACCGTCCAAAACAAATTCCTAAGTGAGGAAACTTCCTCCACGTGGATTGTGGCCCACCGAATCACCCGAGCTCAAACAACTATGCCCTAATAAAATTTAGGCATGAATGGTTTCAAATATGAATAGATTAGAACACAATCATTACAGAACTGAATGTTTGAAAAAAAAAGAATTGATATTTTCATATGTATTTTTAATATTTTTTACATACAGTGGTGTCCCACCTTCATGTAAAAAAAATAATAATAGAGAAATATCAAAATTACATATAAAAATAGTGTCTAGAAAAAACTGTTAGGAAATATATATTTTGGAAGCTTATTTATTTTAATAAGCTTGTTCAAGTTGGCATTTTCTGGATTGAGTTTGGGCCAGAAATTAGGCTGGCCAGGCTCGTATTTAGGGACAAGGGAATTGATATTGAATAATACAGAGATACAAACTATTTTACAAACATTTTACAAACTGACTGATGTGGCATACTATATGTCAACTTTTATGTGGGGCCGAAGACTATATTGAATCAATTTGGTGATCAATATGCTGAGGTAGAGTATGTCATATCAGCCGTTTGTAAAATATTTATAAAATAGTTTGTGTCCGTAGCATTACTCATTATATTTGAGTTATTAAAAAGGGCCACATTAGTCAATTTCATTCTAATATATATCACAGTGAAAATAATTAATGAAATTGCACCTGTAAATGCATCAATATGCATGAGACATAACAGAGTCACGTTGCCCAGCTTGGATATTTAATTATAGAGTTTTTCCATATATTATATCGACAAGAAATTTGCATTTCACATCTTCTAATTTCTTTGGGGATGATTGTAGCCACTTTTTAAAAAATCATGGTGCAGTTTTGGATCAATCCTTTAAACCTACATCAAATTCAGTCCCAAATTACTGACAGTCCTTACAGAATCTAATTATTAAATTTTCAAAAAAATGGATTGCATTGAATTAATTGTGGCTTTTTTAAACACTTGAAAAGTAGTCCAGCTGCATTCTGGAAGTATTTTGACTATTTTGTTATCATGCTGCTACTTAACAGATTTACGAAACTACGGGGTAAGTAATGCAAGGGGTCTCAAACTTCTTTGTCTCTCTATGCAATTATTTTCTTTAAAAATCTACACCATAAATTACCAGACAATTTATCATTCAGCTATCAGGTATATACCAATGCAACAAACAAGTTATTGGTGGTCGATGAGATTATAGCCTAGTGATTAAGATTGAGGTATTTTGACTTTAGGTCTCAAATTCGATTTTTACTTCTTCCTTTATGTAAAACTTTGTTTCTTTTTTATGTGAGTTTATTTCTTTCACTAGAGTTTGATTGGTGTGAGCAAGGAAATCGTACCTTGCTAGGGTTAGGGTTTCGTGTTGGCTGAGGAGGAGAGAAATCCACGAAGAATACGGAATTGATTGATTGATTGTAGAGGGGAGAACGACAGGTGGGCGATTACTCCAACGACGCGTGGCAGAACCCCTAGAATCCGAGAACCGTGTTAGGGTAACAGGGATTCCAAGAGCCTTCTTGGGTCCTTCGAGTTGAGAGAATGCTCAAACCCCTTTAGTGCTTTTAGGTGGAATCTCCAAGCCTTTAAGTCACCAAAAGGGTCCATTGATCTTCCAAGAGTTCAAGTCTTGAGTCCTGAAGAGAAGTCCCCTTCTCAATGGAATGGAAGGGGTATTTATAAGGTTTTCTGAAAAGTAGTCATGTGCAAGGCACATGCCTTCAGGGAATTTCCGGAAATACCCTTTAGTCATTAGAATAATGCCCATATTGTCATGTCCTTCTAGCCACCAATCCAATCCCTCAATCAATTCCCAAAACGAGCCGCCTCCACGAGTCTTCTGTCTCGGGACGCGTGGAGGCTTCTCCCGGGTCTAGCACATTTATTTCTGACTTTTTCGTCTTTATTAAATTTGGTTATGCGAACCCCAATTTGCACATTTAATGAGGTCGTAAAACCCTAATTGTGCATTTAATTCAATTAGGTCATGTGAACCCTAATTTTGCACATGGGCCCACAATTGGTTCTTGATATTATAACAGTGAATGATATACTTATTTATGAAATTCTTGTATTGCTTAAAAATAAAGCTTTTAAAAAAAAATTAAAATTACTCTTGATTTATTTAGATCCAAACCCATGAGATATACCAATTTTAATTGGTGATTTATCATGTGGAACACATGTGAATTTTAACCATTTAAGTGAATTTTTTTAACCTAGGAGGCCCTTTTTTTTAAACATATGGGGGTTTTGATCTTCCTTCTACCCAAAATCATCATTCACTTTGAAAGATCAATGAAGAATAGCCACAAACCAAAGGTATAAACACCTTTTATCAAAGTTATTTTTAGTTGTTTAAATCAAAACTTGAGTTTATATTTTTAAACTTAAAAACCTTAGATCTACATGTTAACAAGTGTGTTATGTGTAGATCTATCACTTTTGACTATCAAAAGTTGGATCTAAAGCAAGAAATGAAAACTAGTTTTTCAAAAATTAGAAAACCCTAATTTTGTTTTTCTACTTTGTAAGCTTAAACTTGAGATCTTTAACTTCTTTTTGCGATCTGTCAAACAAGAGTGCTAGATATATAAGTTAACTAGTAAACCCAAGTGGCAGCACTCAATAATATTCATTTTACAAGTCATGGTGACTGTTTTGGCAAAAACAATCCAGATTTTTTCAAAAGGGGAAAAAGAGAACAAAGTTTCTGGACAGTCACTGCCAGGGAAAGTTTCATAATTTTTTTGTGCTTTAAAAATTCTGGAAAAATTTGGAGAGATAATATGAGAGGTTATGTGAGTCTTGTAAAACTTTGAAAACTTTTGGCAGTGTAAAATGAGGGTTATAACTGTTTTGGTAAAGGACTACTTTCAAAAGTACACCCAAATAACTCTTGGTGATTAACTCCAAAAATTATGCAATATTTACAGGAAGTATATATATATATCAGGAACATACCCTATAAATTTCGGAAGTTTCTAACAAAGTTTCGATTTATGATTAATTAATATAGCAAGATTTGGCTGTTTTGGAATATTTAAATATAGTAAATGAATTTTAAAAATTCTAAGAAAAATATATGTTCATAAGGGAGGCATATTCTGTCAAATCCCAGAAAAAAAGTTTTTGGAACTAATTTGGTATTTTTCACATATAAATGATTGAGTTATGAATAAATGAATAAAATAGGTTATGTGATGTTGAAAAATTATAAAAATGTGATTTTATGACTTAAAGGCCCTTAATATGATATAATAAGAATTTTGGGGGGTATTTTGTTCATTTTTGATAAAATGTTATATTTATGACATTTTAGGTTTATTAAATAAGTGTTATAGTAAAGGATAAACAATTAATTAAATTGTTTATAAGTATAATAAATGATTAAAATATTATTAAAAGATTAAAAATATTATATTAAAATATTATTAAATAATTAATAATATTTAGATTAAAATATTATAAATGATTAATAATATTAGATTAAAATTAAATTAACATATTATTAAATGATTAATAATATTAAAGTGTAATTAAAATATTTTTATATGATTAATAATATTATTAAAGTGTGATTAAAATATTATTAAATGATTAATAATATTAGTAAATGGTTTAAATACTATTCAATGATTAATAATATTTGTGATTAATTAAATATTAATAATATTTGTTAATGATTAAGATATTGTTAAATGATTAATAATATTAGTAAGTTATTAAAATATTATTAAAGGTTTAATAATATTTGCAAGCGAATAAGATATTATTAAGTGATTATTAAGAAGTTAATAAAATATTATTAAATGATTAATACTATTAAGTGAAAGCTTTAAGATGATAATGAAGTGATTGTAATATTATCGAATGACGATAATAATATTTATGGTTTAAGGTGTTATCTAATATTTGATTATGTGGTTAAATGTTAGATAATTTATTTATAAAGTAGTAGTAGTATTATAAGGTATGATATCATATGCTGATTAAAAAATCAATCTTAAAAATGATAGGTCTTTTCAATAAAGAGATTAAATTAGATTGCATAGCAGTAATCGACGGTCAAAGCAAGTTTCCTAACTCGAACTCGAGTTATTATTTCAAAGCATGTTAGTGGATAAATATTGTTAATTATTCCACATTTATGATTATTAATTTGCACTTAGTGCATGTTGCATATATTCATCAGGTATTATGAAAGACTGATCACCTTCATTATCATAAGGTTCAGTTAAATTTGTTCATACCCAACATTATTAGTTCAGTCATTCAATTATTGAAATTCTGATTCATACTCTTTCACAATTCTTATGTTGTTGAAAAATTCGAAAGCTTATTAATGAATGAATGTTACTATTTTTTTAATAAATACAATAATCAGTACTCTAAATTATAATTCAAATAAGTTTTCATCATTTTTGAAATTCTAAATTTCAAAATGAATTCTCTACTTTTTAATGTTCAGATGTCCATTATTAATAAGTAGATGTCCATTTTATGTGTATGAAATAATACTGAATATTTATAATCTATAATTAGATTCAAAAGTTTACATTGAATATTTAATTATTTTTTTCTTAAATACTTGATTAAAACTTTAATAATATGTTTATGGGAGTTTTAATTATTATTTATTCTCAATACATAGATTACATATTTATAAAAAAAATTATTTTATTTCATTATATTTATGGAGAGTGTGAGTTATAATGTATGTGTGAAAACTAGTTAATTCAACTTGATCCAAAATTGACATTAGGCTTATTTAAATATTTGGACTTCTAGTTTCTAAATAATTAGACAAATAAAAGTGATAAATACTAACTCCACCCGAAAATTCATAAACGTGAACCAATCTATTCAACCATCTATTCTAGATTAATTTTATATTAATTTGGACCTAACACATTTTAACAATAAAATTATATTGTCCATTGGTCCCGCCTCTCGGCATCGCAAGTAAATTTTGAAAGTAAAAAATTTGTAACAAGCTAATAGTTATAGTTTTTAAGTTTATATATATATATATATATATATATATATATATATATATATATAGAGAGAGAGTCCGGATCCAGTCCGGACTCCCGGATTTTGTTAAAATCCGGACCTTTTTTTTTTTTTTTGCTTTTTTTTTAAACAACTAAAAAAAAAAATTTATGGAATTGGAATTTTTACATTATACAGTGTTTTGGGCGTGATTTGGATGCCTATAACAAAACATGTCTGTACAGTCTGGGCAGACTGTACATACATTGGTTGGTGTAGGTATTAAAAACACACCCAAAACACTGTATTTTTGAAAAATTTCAGTTCCATAAATTTTTTTTTTTTTTTAGTTGTTCTACAAAAAAAAAAAAAAAAATATCGGGTCCGGATTTTCTCCCGTCCGGGAGGTCCGGACCTGATCCTGATTTTATATATATATATATATATATATATATATATATATATATATATATATATATATATATATATATATATATATATATATATATAGATATATGTAAGTTATTAATGAATATATTAACTTACATTCATTAATAAATGTAAGTTATTAATGAACCAATAAGCAAAGAATAATATTTGAATTTAATGAAATTTAAATCTTTTCTGTATAACTTTCTTAAAGTAAGTAATTAATATTGAATAATATATCAAGGACAAAAACCCGTTTTATAGGAGTAATATTGAAATATTGTGCAAGTACTATTTAATCCTGCAATCAAAGTGAGATAATATTTCTCCAAGTAAACTATCAATTGAAAAAGAAAAGAAAAGAAGTTACATGGTAATGAAAAACTCATCGGTGTGCTCTATTTTTGTCCTCTTTTGTCTATTTTGCGTGCTCTGCCTGTGAAAATTCTTTATGGACTGGGCAGAAGAGGGTTGTAAGTTTATAATTTCCCCTTCTATTTTTTGTTTTTTCTTTTTTCTCTATATATCACTCCTATTTTTTTAATATAATTCTTATTGGGTCATTTAACTTTTCATCTAATTTTATTATGTACATACTAACAAAAGTAGTACATTTACGTCATGTTTATTTGCAAAGACTATAATCCCGAAAATATATTCTCATGAATTATAATCTCAAGACTACAAATATTCATAGGATTAAATAGTCCTAGTAAATATGTTATTTAGAATAAGATTATGTATGAGATAACTTAAAATAATCTCATGTTGTGTTTGTTTTTTCAAAATTATTTAAAAGATTAGATAAAAACTTATTGTTTGAACTATTATACCCTTATCAATAATAATAAAAAGGTTGTATGTCTATAAGCATGAACTGAGTGACATAATAATAGTTCAATTTCGTGTTATTCTTAAAAATAAAAGCATGATCTTAGTGACATAATAATATTTGTAACAAATAGTTATATTTCGTGTGCTCAACCACCAACTCTATCTATCCAAAAAAGGGATGTGTTGATTAGTTAGCATTAGACAATGCAATCGTAATAGTGTAATGAAAGGGATACTAATCTATAAAACCCTATTAAACTTCATTTATTTATTTATTTATTTATTTTTCACTTTTTATCTTTTCTTTGTGCTAGCTTGGGGTTGAAACTGAAACACTACTGAATTTGATGATGCATATAATGTAATGCTGATCACCTTCATTACAATAAGATTGGTTAAATTTGTTCATACCCAACATTATTGGTTCGGTCACTTAATTATTGAAATTCCGATGCATACTCTTTCACAATTATTATGTTGTTGAAAAATTCGAAACCTTATTCATTCTTTCAATCATGATATATCCTTCTTATATTTAACTTGTGTGCAAAGTAGTTGCTCACCCTTGATATATCATGATAGCCAATTTCATATTAAAACGAAGGCTCAAAGAACGACAGTGGCAAAGACAAATTCCAAGAGTAGATTATTATGCATTTAGAACAATTAAGTTATCTTATGCAAATTATATTATAAACTTTTTAAGTTATTGAAGGTATGTATTAAGTTAAGGTTGTAGACATTGGGTATTTTTGTAGAATCCTTTGAAATAAACAATGTATGTTTATATATTCCGCATTAGTTTATAGAATGTGTATAAAGATGTTGTATCGTGACGCATCAGGTCTGAGGTAAAAGGGGCTCGGATTTGGGGGCGCTACATATTCTATTTCTGTTCCCATTCTTTGGGTGTCAACTACATAGGCTAAATAACCAACACACCCTTTTCTTAAAAGTTTCTTGGCCTGCATCATTGTCAGACAACATGATTGTCTTAGCGACTTGATACTATATAAAACATGATCTTACAGTTACTAGGAGTTTGAAGACTTATACATTTCTCTTGGCAATCAATCACTGCCCCATGACTATACAACTAATCCATTCCTAATATTATATTAAATTCACCTAATCGGATAGGAATTAAATCCACCAAAAATTCGTGACCCCTTATAACCATATTACGATTCCTATGAACATGAGTTACAAGAATAACTTCTTTATTTGTGACCTTTATGTTTAAAAGACAATCTAGTCTTTCGTGAGTTAATTCTAACTGTTGAGCAAATTCCTTAGAAATAAAAGAACAGGTAGCACCCGAATCAAATAGTATAAAGGAATTAACACTATTGACTGGAATTGTACCCGACACCACCTCATTTGATGCCACAGCATCCTGCACTGTCATGTTGAACGTCTTGGCAGTTGGTTGATTGGATGGGGTTGGTCCCCCAATTTTTAGCTTCCCACTGTTGTTTCCTTTCTTTGGACAATTCTTGATTTGGTGATCCGCAGCTCCACGTGCAAAGCATCCTTAAATTTTCTTTGGGTTGGGATAGTTAGGAGAGATGTGTCCTTCCTGCCCGCATTTGTAACAGATTGTTTTCCCCTTCATAAAACTTCCAAATGATTTTTCCCACACTTTTTACATGCTCCTATCTTCCGTCTTTGTTCTCCTTGCCTACTGCTCGATTTATTGTTATCATTGTTCCACTTCTTTCTGTTAAATTATGAAGAGTATAGCACATTTCATGACTCGAGTTTAATCTAGGATATTAAGGTTAAAAGGATTAAATTACATTGAAACATTGATCACGAAAAAGGTTGCATCGAATCATCGATCTTATTATTACTTGGGTAGCAGTGATGCATTACTAGATGCCGCTCATTGTTTAAAATTTTATAATATGATTTTAAAATTATTGTCAACGTAATAATAACCTATATGGTCACACACATAGAACGTAATTAAAAGGGAATTAATTTAAATTGTAAAGATTTAAATATGTCAATATGATTGTACATACTAACAAAAGTAGTACATTTACGTCATGTTTATTTGCAAAGACTATAATCCCGAAAATATATTCTCATGAATTATAATCTCAAGACTACAAATATTCATAGGATTAAATAGTCCTAGTAAATATGTTATTTAGAATAAGATTATGTATGAGATAACTTAAAATAATCTCATGTTGTGTTTGTTTTTTCAAAATTATTTAAAAGATTAGATAAAAACTTATTGTTTGAACTATTATACCCTTATCAATAATAATAAAAAGGTTGTATGTCTATAAGCATGAACTGAGTGACATAATAATAGTTCAATTTCGTGTTATTCTTAAAAATAAAAGCATGATCTTAGTGACATAATAATATTTGTAACAAATAGTTATATTTCGTGTGCTCAACCACCAACTCTATCTATCCAAAAAAGGGATGTGTTGATTAGTTAGCATTAGACAATGCAATTGTAATAGTGTAATGAAAGGGATACTAATCTATAAAACCCTATTAAACTTCATTTATTTATTTATTTATTTATTTTTCACTTTTTATCTTTTCTTTGTGCTAGCTTGGGGTTGAAACTGAAACACTACTGAATTTGATGATGCATATAATGTAATGCTGATCACCTTCATTACAATAAGATTGGTTAAATTTGTTCATACCCAACATTATTGGTTCGGTCACTTAATTATTGAAATTCCGATGCATACTCTTTCACAATTATTATGTTGTTGAAAAATTCGAAACCTTATTCATTCTTTCAATCATGATATATCCTTCTTATATTTAACTTTTGTGCAAAGTAGTTGCTCACCCTTGATATATCATGATAGCCAATTTCATATTAAAACGAAGGCTCAAAGAACGACAGTGGCAAAGACAAATTCCAAGAGTAGATTATTATGCATTTAGAACAATTAAGTTATCTTATGCAAATTATATTATAAACTTTTTAAGTTATTGAAGGTATGTATTAAGTTAAGGTTGTAGACATTGGGTATTTTTGTAGAATCCTTTGAAATAAACAATGTATGTTTATATATTCCGCATTAGTTTATAGAATGTGTATAAAGATGTTGTATCGTGACGCATCAGGTCTGAGGTAAAAGGGGCTCGGATTTGGGGGCGCTACATATTCTATTTCTGTTCCCATTCTTTGGGTGTCAACTACATAGGCTAAATAACCAACACACCCTTTTCTTAAAAGTTTCTTGGCCTGCATCATTGTCAGACAACATGATTGTCTTAGCGACTTGATACTATATAAAACATGATCTTACAGTTACTAGGAGTTTGAAGACTTATACATTTCTCTTGGCAATCAATCACTGCCCCATGACTATACAACTAATCCATTCCTAATATTATATTAAATTCACCTAATCGGATAGGAATTAAATCCACCAAAAATTCGTGACCCCTTATAACCATATTACGATTCCTATGAACATGAGTTACAAGAATAACTTCTTTATTTGTGACCTTTATGTTTAAAAGACAATCTAGTCTTTCGTGAGTTAATTCTAACTGTTGAGCAAATTCCTTAGAAATAAAAGAACAGGTAGCACCCGAATCAAATAGTATAAAGGAATTAACACTATTGACTGGAATTGTACCCGACACCACCTCATTTGATGCCACAGCATCCTGCACTGTCATGTTGAACGTCTTGGCAGTTGGATGATTGGATGGGGTTGGTCCCCCAATTTTTAGCTTCCCACTGTTGTTTCCTTTCTTTGGACAATTCTTGATTTGGTGATCCGCAGCTCCACGTGCAAAGCATCCTTAAATTTTCTTTGGGTTGGGATAGTTAGGAGAGATGTGTCCTTCCTGCCCGCATTTGTAACAGATTGTTTTCCCCTTCATAAAACTTCCAAATGATTTTTCCCACACTTTTTACATGCTCCTATCTTCCGTCTTTGTTCTCCTTGCCTACTGCTCGATTTATTGTTATCATTGTTCCACTTCTTTCTGTTAAATTATGAAGAGTATAGCACATTTCATGACTCGAGTTTAATCTAGGATATTAAGGTTAAAAGGATTAAATTACATTGAAACATTGATCACGAAAAAGGTTGCATCGAATCATCGATCTTATTATTACTTGGGTAGCAGTGATGCATTACTAGATGCCGCTCATTGTTTATAATTTTATAATATGATTTTAAAATTATTGTCAACGTAATAATAACCTATAGGGTCACACACATAGAACGTAATTAAAAGGGAATTAATTTAAATTGTAAAGATTTAAATATGTCAATATGATTGATAGTATTTAAATTGCGAATTTAAATTAATAGGGTAATTTATATATAGGTATATTAACTAAGACTTAATTAAGATATATATATATATATATAAATTTGGATTTTATGAAATTAGGTTTTTGATTAATTCCTTTTAACTGTTATATATATGATATATAGAAACTATTTAGGTAATATATCATTAACAAAAACCCTAGCCGCTTTTAGAGAGTGACTAGAGAGAAAGAGTTTCGAAAAGTAAAATCCTCATCCTTGTGGCTAGTACCGCGGTTCCTTTTACAATAGATCATACGACAATTTGCGGGGCGTTCGTGTGGATACCATAGAGGTGCGATTCGTTTGGATTGCGTTGGAGATTCAAGCGCATCAATTCTAGCTTCAATAATCAGTATAATTTCTAACCACTGAATTAATTTGTTTTTGCATGGATCCTGTTTTAGGGTTTTAGAATTGCCTTTAAATTGGTTAATTTCCGCTGTGTTTTTTGTGCCGAAACCCTTCAAAAACATCAGAAGACCCATAAAAGGGAGCTTTTCCCCAGTCAGTGATGAAAGGAACTTCCTAGTAGTTTTCGGGTCTATGGAACGTTCATTGGAATTGGCCTACAACAAGAAAACTTAACATGAGAATTCTGAAAGCAAGGAAAGAAAGTGAATAAGCACTTGAAATTAACTGCTTACCATAACAAGAGAGAAAGTATGAAACTTAAATTAGAAGACTTGACTCGGGAAAGAGAGATCACGGACACTTGAAAGAAGAAAAAAAAGAGCACAAGCATTAGGATCCATTCAAATAAAATTAAGGCAGAGGTAGAATGAAAAAAATGTGAAGGAGGAGGCCATTAGGTTGGTCCCCCTAGGGGTTGGCCAATAGCCAAGATCCTTGTTAAGGTGAAATGGCCCGGAATAAACTCTTCCTCGTTGCGGTGTTGCCTCTTTACTTTGAGAATATCCGAGTCAAGATCCTTGTTAAGGTGAAATGGCCTGGAATAAATTCTTCCTCGTTGCGGTGTTGCCTCTTTTCTTTGAGAATATCCAATCCAAGAACCTTGTTAAGGTGAAATGGCTCGGAATAAATTCTTCCTCATTGCGGTGTTGCCTTTTTTCTTTGAGAATATCCGAGCCAAGAACCTTGTTAGGGTGAAAAGGCTCGGAATGGATGCTTCCTCCTTGTTGTATTGTTTTTTCTTTGAGAATATCCGAGCCAAGAACCTTATTAAGGTGAAAAGGCTCGGAATGGATGCTTCCTCCTTGCTGTATTACTTTTTCTTTGAGAATATCCGAGCCAAGATCCTTGTTAAGGTAAAATGGCCCGGAATAGATGCTTCCTCCTTGCAGTATTGCTTTCGAGAATATCTGAGCCAAGATCATGTTAATGTGAAATGGCCAAGAAAAGAAACACTACGATCAGCTGAAAAGAAAAGAAACAATGAAACAATCATAAGGATACAGAAACCAAGAATATAGTTTGTCTAAGATAAGATGAGGACTAGTTTATCACTTCAGCAATGGAAAATGCCCCTTTACTAAGTTATCACTCCCTTCAATAGTATTACTACTACTAGTTTGTTTAAAGTTTTTAGGCTAATCATGAGATTAAACAACAAGATATCAGGGAACAGCAAATATATCAAGAAAAGAAGATAAGCCTTTTTTGTCAGGAAATTCAGACACAAAGGTTGACCCTTCAACCCCATTAGGAGAAGATATCATCATAGCTCAGTTGGGAATTGAACCATCATATCCATCAAATTCATAAAAAAAATAAAAAATAAAAATAAAATAATATATAATAATAATAATAATAATAATAATAATAGTAATAATCAAAATCGTAGTAATCTATGCAGTGTTTGTCCTAATGTATGTATGTATGTATGTATATATATATATATATATATATATATATATATATATATATATATAAAGCTATCATCAGTAGCATAGTGACCCTCTGACGTTAAGATAATATAATATATATATTATAAGTAACGTGGGTCTTACCTCTGATGTTAGAAGAGAAGATAACAAAACTAGTTAAGTCTGGCACATGAATGTCAATGGCTTATTGCTGCGTTCCGTCGCTCCATAAAAAGATTGATACTCCAGTGAAAATTAGAAATTAGGGCATCCCCTATTAAAATGTCTCTAATAAGCTGAAGATGAGGGATAATTATATATTATTACAGTCTCAATTTATGGGTCAAATATGAAGCATAGCTAACTTTATTTTATTTTATTATCACCAATCATTAGTCGGTGTAATATATACATATATGTATAAAAAAATAATAATAATAAAAATAAAATAAAATAAAATAAAAAATTAAATTAAATTAAATTAAAAAATATATATTATGGAAACAAATATTCTATTCCTAAATAGAAATGATTTGATTTGATTTTATTTTATTTCACAAAATAAAATAAGATTTTATTTACTTATATATATATATATATATATATATATATATATATTAAGGAAACAAAGATTGAGCAGGATTTGGAGAAGATTTTCAATATCTCTTGAGAAAGCTCTCTTAAGGGGTCCCCTCTCTAAGATTTTTCTGTTTTCAGGATTTGCAAGATCGAGCTCCGCGGATTTTTTAGAAATTTGAAGCAGGATTCACAGAGTTAAAGTATTTTGCACGATCGTCACTCTAAAGATGCGACTCTCGCGCAGGGGGCAAATGTGGGCCCAAGTGAAAATTAGGGTTCACTTGATCTAATTGAATTAAATGCACAAATTAAGGTTCGTATTATGATTAAATGAAAAGACGGAAGAGCTGGAAATAAAGAGACAAGACCTGAGAGAATCTTTCACGTGTTCCGAGGCAGAAGACACGTGGAGGCGGCTCATTTTAAGAATTGATTGAGGGATTAGATTGGTGGCTAGAAGGGCAGGACGATCTGGGGATTACTCTAATGACTAAGGGTAGAATTGGAATTTCTCCGAGGTCATGTGCCTAGCATATGACCACTCTCCAGAAAATCTTATAAATACCCCTTCCACTCCATTGGGAAGAGGACCTTACTTTGGACTCTTGGACCTTTTGAAAGACTAAGAGACATGGAGATTCTCTCTCAATCCGAAGCACTCAAAAAAGCTCTCTGAATCCTTGCTACCCTAACAAGGTTCTCGGATTCTAAGAGTTCTGTCACGTGTCGTTGGAGTAATCGCTCACCTGTTTTTCTCCCCTCTTCAATCAGTCAATCAATTCCGTACTTTTCGTGGATTTCTCTCCTCCTCAGCCAACACGAAACCCTAACCCTAGCAAGGTACGATTTCCTTGCCCACACTTGGTTTACCTTATCTAGAGGCTAACCAAGTCGTCTAAGTGTCGTGCAGTAACAACATGTAATAGGTAAGGGATGCTCAATGATGGTGGACAAGGAATCCACCCACCAAATAACATGTGGAAATTAAAAAAGAGCACTTGAGAAAGAGTAGGTCTCCTAAAATTCTCGTGTAAAATTCAACAAAGCAAATATTAGCGAGGAAAAACAGGAATTTTAATTTATTTTATGTTTATCATTCGTAATTCAAATGATGAAACATAGTTGCTTAACATCGTAAGGCACAATAAAAAAGAGCAGCACTAGATAGCAAGGCTGCGAGGGAGAACAACTCAAGTATTACTTCCCTCATAAAATAAAAGGATATTTGCAATATTTTCTAGCTTATTTTTGAAGGCGTATGGCATATACAAAGAGTTAGTTGACATATATGGCTGAAAAATCCATTAACAAAAACTTACAATTCAAAGAACTCGGGATCAGCCACTAAAGTTAAGTGATTAAGAGTAAAGACAATCAGTTCAATCTACAAAGGGTCGTATCCGTCCCAGACAGATTTGATTGGAGTAATATAAAAGGCTTTGAAAGCATATGAAAATAAAACAAGATTTTGGAATTTATATTAAATTAATTTACTTTATTTATAAATTTAGTAGTCATATTAGTTATTAGAAACCAACTTGGGCAGGAAAGTAATTTAGAAATATTATAAATAGGGATAGAATCTATTATTTTTGACACACTAAATTATAAGAATTTTTTGAGATTTGAGAATAATTATAGAGTCAATTTACCTTTATTCCAAAACCCTTGACCCCATTACCCTAATAAAGCTAAATGTAGCAATAATGTTTAATAATAGCACATTATCTAAAGATACAAATTCATAAATCTTAAATCAAAAAAGAAAATTAAAAAAAAAGTTTCATTTGTTGATCTTGCCTTGGGGTGAACCAAAACCTAGAATTTCTTTTCTATTTTAATTTGCGGTCCTTATAAATCTTAAAAGCTAAATGTAGTAACAATAATATTGTTGAAGATTATTTAATGAACATACAATGTGATGAATCTAACCTTGAAAAAAATATCAAGTTTACTTATTGGTCCTTCCTAGAAGTAAATAAAAAAAATCAAATTTATTTTTATATTGTGTTTCATATTTCCTTCAATGTTGTAAAATCTGCATCATACATTCATATTTCTCCTCGCAGACATTGAAACAAACAAGAAAAAAGGGGGTCAGATGTATACCAGATCCCATCACAGGCCAGCACAATAAATTCGTCGTCATCACAAAGCTCAACCTGATCAGAAGATGGATAAACATAAAAATTAGCATCCAAATAATACAGAGTCAACACTCAACAGACAGTATTAAGATTTAAGAACAAAGAAAACAATGATGGTAGCTCAAACTTTGAAGGTTATAATATGAGCGATAAACTTTGAAGGTTATACTTTGAGGATCAACTAAGATTCTTTTTGGAACTTAGAAACTCAGAAGTAAAAGGTCAAATAAGGAATTCAGTTTCCTAGCATGACTGTGCCGCAAAGGGCGGGGAGCTGGGGGTGGTTGGAATTAGATAGAAAAAGAGGATTTATTTATAAAAGATGACAGCTTACTAATAGGGGGAGATATGCCCCCAAAAAATTAGACAAACAGTTGGAAAGATAAAAGTCATAAAACATTTTATTAAAATATCAACAGATACCATTTTCAGCTTTTTATAAACACTTCTAAACTTTGTTCTGCAGAGATGGTTACAAAGGTTACAGTCATAACCCTTTTGTAGATATAGTTATAAATTAGAAGAGTAAACTGGCACCATGTTCAGTAACAATTTTCTTTTCTGCAGGAAAAAACTTGTTCTGCTTGAATTCTATGTCACCTGTAACAAATATGAACTAGAAATGAAATGTGGAAAATACAATCTTTGCCTTCTTCTAGCATTCTAACATCCATGCACGTGCACTATATATGTTAAACTTATATGGGAAACCAATCACATTGAACTACACCCAGTAATCAACTGCATCTTATGGCATAAGGAAGAAATTGGCAGATGGGTCAAGTTGCTGAAAGGCTAACACAGTGAAAATAAAAACATTATGATAGTCAAGAGAAGCATGGTCAAGGAAGTATAGTACCTATAGCTCTTACACGATTTAGATTTCCAATAACTCGTCATGCATGGATGAAACCACCAGCTTTTAAAACCCTCTATCTCTCAACTTCAAGCTCAGGTTTATGGTCTCGAGAAAGATTGTATGCCTGCATAAAGAAGAGCCTCATGAAAGCTATCTATGTTTTGAGTTGATTCAAAATTTTAATATATTTTGCTTAACAGGACACATGTTTGACCTCCTTCTAATTTTAAATACCATGCACATCCGTTCATTTCTAATCCAAATCGGAATCTTAGACTGCTAGTAGCGTATTAGTCAAAATTCAGCTACATGCATAAATCTAAGAGCACTAATTATTTCCCTTGAACCATCTGGAGGAAAAAATATGCAAACATTTCTCAAAACTAAGAAAAATACCTGACCCTTCCTAGATATTACACACCGCGAATCACCAACATTTGCAACAACAACCTGGTTGTTTCTAATAATTGCAACACAAGCTGTACTCCCAGATGTTGGTCCAGAAAAATCAGAGTGAGGTCCCTGATTGCGATACAAAGTGTAAACAAATCAGAATACTGAGCAACAAAAAGAATATAACCCCAAAAGAAAATTAATCACATATATATGACACCAATAATAGTATAGCAGGAAAAAAGAATGAATAACTGAAAGCCCATGAAACTATATGTTTATAAATCTTCCTATGGAAAATCGGAAACAATCAGTGAGAGGTTATAAGAACACATTGAGCAAATTTTATTATCAGCGGTGGAACCATAGTACCTTAGAAGAAATCTAGTTAATTTCAAATTACTTAATTTATGATCAAATCATTTAAAACTGTATTTTGTCCCATTTTAATTGTTCCCATTCGTTTTATGACAGCCTCAAAACTAAACTCCTTCAACTTTTTGTTCTTTTCGACAAAATTGATAATATTAAAAGCAGATCTGCTTTTCGTCTTAAATTACAAGAAGTAGAATACAATTATTTTTTGAAGCATGTACCTCTTTAAAAGCCCAATCATCAACTTTGTCATTTCCCTCACCACCTCTTGGAGACCATATCAAACCCTTTATCATACCAATGAACTTGTTCATTTTATCACCCAAAACAGCTAGCTCCCTCCACCCTCTTTGTCCATGCATCATTTCATCCATTCTGAACCACATGTTGAAATTATTTTAAGAGTGTGGGCAAGGAAATCGTACCTTGCTATGGTTAGGGTTTCGTGTTGGCTGAGGAGAAGAGAAATCTACGAAGAGCACGGAATTGATTGGTTGATTGAAGAGGGGAGAACGACAGGTAGACGATTACTCCAACGACGCATGACAGAACTCCTAGAACCCGTGAACCGTGTTAGGTTAACAGGAATTCCAAGAGCCTTCTTGAGTCCTTCGAGTTGAGAGAATGTCCAAACCCTTTTAGTGCTTTTAGGTGGAATCTCCAAGCCTTTAAGTCACCAAAAGGGTCTCTTTGATCTTCCAAGAGTCCAAGTCTTGAGTCTGAAGAGAAGTCACCTTCCCAATGGAATGGAAGAAGTATTTATAGGGTTTTCTGAAAAGTAGTCATGTGCGAGGCACGTGCTTTCAGAAAAATTTCAGAAATACCCTTTTGTCATTAGAATAATGTCCATATTGCTCTGTTCTTCTAGCCATCAATCCAATCCCTCAATCAATTCCCAAATCGAGCCGCCTCTACGAGTCTTCTTCCTTGGGACACGTGGAGGCTTCTCCTGGATCTAGCACCTTTATTTTTGACTTTTTTCCGTCTTCATTCTATTAGGTTATGCGACCCTTAATTTGCACATTTAATGAGGTCGTGGAACCCTAATTACGCATTTAATTCAATTAGGTCATGTGGACCCTAATTTTACACTTGGGCCCACATTTACCCCTTGCTCGAGAGTCGCATTTCCAAATAGACGACCGTGCAATAAAACTGCAAGCCTTTGAACGATTTTGCAGGACTTCACTTTACAGGTCTTGAAGACAATGGTCCTAGAAGAAGGAACCCCTAGGGAGCCAAACCCTTAGAGTTAAACCCTAGGAAGGCAAGACCTAGCAAGGCTCTTCCTTGGACATATTGAAAAATCTTCTGAAATCTTTTTGTATCTTGTCCAATATTTGTTTCCTTGAAACAAAATCAAGATAAATCAAATTATTTATTAACAAATAAAATCTTAATTTATTTTTGAAAATCAAATCCTTTCAAAGATTTTGGAAATAAAATCAAAACATTCCTATTTAAAAAAATAGGATATTTGTTTCAATAATAATAATAATTATTATTATTATTATTATTTTTTGAAACATCTCAATTATATATGTAATATAATGAATCAATATTACTATTGTGCAATTGCCAAGACTACAATTACCTAATATATAAAATATTATTTTATAATCTATATGTATGCATAATTGATTGACTTTTGTAAAAGTAATAATCAACCATATGATACATTTAATAATTAAAACCCATAGGATCTTACTCCTTATATATATATATATATATATATATATATATATATATATATATATATATATTATAATTATTATGATATTCTTCCATGACACATATAAGGACCAATGTAGAGTCGAAGTTTGCCAGTGGGGATAACTAGTAGTAATTAAAAGAATAATAAAAAAATAGATATCTTACTATTTTCGGTTTAAAATGCAACATTTCAACACAACTGATTCAAAACACAATTATATATAGAATCCAATTCAGTTATATATATATTATGATATATATATATATTTATATCATAATAATCTTCCTAAAAAATCTTCATTTTGATACACCAAGTCTTTCCTTTTTATCAAATCAAATATTATTTTTTATTTCCAAAAAAAAATCAAATCTTAATTTTGAAAATTAAATCTTTCTTTATTTTGGGAAATCAAATCAAATCTTTTTTTTTGAAATAAAATAAAATCTTATTATTATATTTTATTCAGAAAATAAATAACAACTTTACTTATCTTTTTTTTTTTGAGAAGTAAGGAGTGGCTGAGTGGCGATATCTAATTTGTCTTTCCACCACGTCTTGCATCCAAATTGAAGTAAGAAATCTATTGTCATATTACATAATTATAATAATATATGTTCAAATTCAATGAATATAATTATAAATTGATATGTATATATAAATGCATGAAAGTCACAATAAAGTAAGAGAAAAGTCATAAAAAATATTAATATCATATATATACATGATATATATATATATATATATATATATATATATATATATATATATATAATCTAAAAAAGAAACTTACAAATGAATTATTTTCATAAACAAAAAATATATAAGAAAAATAGTATGTGCCACTTTTGAATCCTTTAATAATATTTCAAAACTATTTATTAAAAAAATAGCTTCTCTCCTCCCAAATTAGAAATCAAAAATAAATATGTCAAAACGATGCAGTTTTGAAAGACTGAACACAAATAAAATATGCACGACTATATATATGGGCCCCCATTCTTAGCAACTGGTTGCCACGGGTACTATTCCAACAACCATAATCTATACCGTTGATCGCAACATTAGATAACACAGATTGAAATGAATTGCCCCTCATTTGCTCATGTGCTACACTGTCTGTCGCTACAAGATTTGGCGGTAGTTTAGCTAATAACTAATAAATTAGAGTGGCTCAATGGTAGCTTAATAGCCCAATAACCCATAGGTCTTAGGTTCGAAATCTAGTTGTGCTATTTTTTCTTTTCATGCTATATTTTTTGTGTATTAGATAAATTCTATTGCTATATATATATATATATATATATATATATATATATATATATATATATATACACACACACACACACACACAAACATACATACATACATACATATTGGTAGAATAAATTTAAAAATATTAGAGACTTACGAAAATAATATTTTTTGTAAAGAGAAACATTTATATATATAGATGTTAGTAAAATTTATCTAAAACATAAAAAATATAGCACATGAAGCATGAAAAAAAATTTAATAATGACTTATAAGTCAAAATTTAAGCTATTGTCAAACACTAAATAATAACAAATGACTTATAACTTAGTTTGACCAACTTATAAGTCATTGTCAAACACCCTCTAAGGTCTTTTCAATATTAATAAAGAGATTAAATTAGATTGCGTAGCCGTAATCGACGGTCAAAACAAGTTCCCTAACTCAAACTTGAGTTATTATTTTAAAGCATGTTAGTGGATAATTATTGTTAATTATTCCACATTTATGATTATTGATTTGCACTTAGTGCATGTTGCATATGTTCATCAAGTATGAAAGACTGATCACCTTTATTACCATAAGGTTCAGTTAAATTTGTTCATTCCCAACATTATTGGTTCAGTCATTCAATTATTGAAATTCTGACTCATACTCTTTCACAATTACTATGTTGTTGAAAAATTCGAAAGCTTATTAATGAATGAATGTTAATATTTTTTTTAATAAATACAATAATCAGTACTCTAAATTATAATTCAAATAAGTTTTCATCATTTTTGAAATTCTAAATTTCAAAATGAATTCTCTACTTTTTAATGTTCAAATATCCATTATTAATAAGTAGATGTCCATTTTTATGTGTATGGAATAATACTGAAGTGTGTATGAATATTTATAATCTATAATTAGATTCAAAAGTTTAAACTAAATATAATTATTTTTTTCTTAAATACTTAATTAAAACTTTAATATTTTGTTTATAGGAGTTTTATTTATTATTTATTCTCAATACATAGATTACATAGTTATAAAAAAATTATTTTATTTTATTATATTTATGGAGAGTGCGAGTTATAATGTATATGTGACAACTAGTTAATTCAACTTGATCCAATATTGACATTAGGCTTATTTAAATATTTGGACTTCTAGTTTCTAAATAATTGGACAAATGAAATTAGTGATAAATACTACATCCACTAGACAATTCATAAACGTGAACCAATCTATTCAACAATCCATTCTAGATTAATTTTATATTAATTTGGACCTAACACATTTTAACAATAAAATTATATTGTCCATTGATCCCGCCTCTCGGCATTGCAAGTAAATTTTGAAAGCAAAAAATTTGTAACAAGCTAATATTTATAGTTTTTTAAGTTAATATATATACATATACATATATATATATATATATATATATATATATATATATATATATAATGAATGTAAGTTAATTCTTAATTAACAATTTATGTGTATGTGTGTGCTTGTGTGTATATATATATATATACACACGGAGAGGCTATAAAGCGAACCAAAGACGAACCGTCGTCTTTGGTGTCTATGACGACGGTTCGACCCGTCGTCAAAGACTACATGGCTATGGCAAAGGATCGAACCGTGGTCATAGACACCAAAGACGACGGTTCGTCTTTGGTTCGCTTTAGAGCCGGACCGTATATATATATATATATATATATATATATATATATATATATATATATATATATATATATATATATAGTCCGGATTCAGTCCGGGATCCCGGAATCTATTAAAATACGAACCATTTTTTTTTTTGCTTTTTTTTTAAAACAACTAAAAAAAATTATGGAATTGGAATTTTTACATAATACAGTGTTTTGGGCGTGATTTTGATGCTTACACCAAAACATTTCTGTACAGTCTGGACAGACTATACATACATTGGTTGGTATAGGTATTAAAAACACACCCAAAATATTGTATTATGGAAAAAAATTCAGTTCCATAATTTTTTTTTAGTTGTTCTACAAAAAAAAAATTTGGGGTCCGTTTTTTGATCAGGTCCGGACTCCCGGACCTGATCTGTTGTGTGTGTGTGTGTGTGTATATATATATATATATATATATATATATATATATATATATTCATTAATAACTTTAAGTTATTAATTAATGAATAACTTAAATTCATTAATTAATAGTAACTTACATTAATTAATATATAACTTAAAGTTATTAATGAGTATATATATATATATATATATATATATATATATATATATATATATATATATATATGTGTGTGTGTGTGTGTGTGTGTGTGTGTGTGTGTGTGTGTGTAAGTTATTAATGAATGTATTAACTTACATTCATTAATAAATGTAAGTTATTAATGAACCAACATGCAAAGAATAATATTTGGATTTAATGAAATTTAAATCTTTTCTGTATAACTTTCTTAAAGTAAGTAATTAATTTTGAAAAATATATCAAGGACACAAACCCGTTTTATAGGAGTAATATTGAAATATTGTGCAAGTACTATTTAATCGAGTGAGATAATATTTCTCCAAGTCAATTATCAATTGAAAAGGAAAAGAAAAGAAGTTCCATGGCAATGAAAAACTCATCCTTGTGCTCTATTTTTGTCCTCTTTTGTCTGTTTGCTTGCTCTACCTGTGAAAATTCTGTTTGGAGTGGACAGAAGAGGGTTGTAAGTTTATAATTTCCCCTTCTATTTTTCATTTTTCCTTTTTTATTTATATATCACTCCTATTTTTTTAATATAATTCTTATTGGGTTATTTAACTTTTCATCCAATTTTATTCTGTACATACTAACAAAAATAGTACATTTACATCATGTTTGTTTGTAAAAACTATAATCCCAAAAATATATTCTCATGAATTATAATCTGAAGACTACAAATATTGATAGGATTAAATAGTCCTAGTAAATATGTTATTTAGAATAAGATTATGTATGAGATAACTTAAAATAATCTCATGTTGTGTTTGTTTTGTCAAAATTATTTAAAAGATTAGATAAAAATTTATTATTTGAACTATTATACCCTTATCAGTAATAATAAAAAGGTCGTATGTCTATAAGCATGAACTGAGTGACATAATAATAGTTCACTTTCGTGTTATCCTTACGAATTAATAAGCATGATCTTAGTGACATAATAATATTTGTAACAAATAATTATATTTCTTGTGTGTTCAACCACCAACTCTATCTATCCAAAGAAGGGATGTGTTGATTAGTTAGCGTTAGACAATGCAATCGTAATAGTGTAATGAAAGGGATCCTAATCTATAAAACCTTATTAAACTTCATTTATTTATTTATTTTTACTTTTTATCTTTTCTTTGTGCTAGCTTGGGGGTGAAACTGAAACACTATTGAATTTGATGATGCATATAATGCAATGCAGATACCAGCTCCCACTTGGTGTGTGGCTAAGGAAACAGCGACAAATGCTGCACTTCAGGCATTTATAGACTTTTGTTGCCGACAGTTGGATTGCGCTGCTATACGGCCCGGTGGCATGTGTTTCCAACCAAACAATCTAAGAGGCCATGGATCTTGGGCTATTGATCTTTATTATAGGACCAATAAGAATTGCCCGAATATTGGCATGCTGGTGTATGAAGATCCTTGTAAGTCTCTCTATCTCTATATATATGTTACTAATTAAAGCTCAATATATTTTAAATTGTTTGTTATGGTTAACTATGTGTCTGTAATTTGACAAAGCAGTGTGATGTGGTTGGATGAGATGAAACACTTTTAAATTTAATTTTTTGACAAAATTTATTTATTAAGAAAAAAAATTAAAATACTGTTTTGTTACACAATTATAAAAGTGCTTTTGAATAACTAAAAGACAAAAATACATAAGAGTGTGTGGTATCAAATTTAAATTTTCTTCAGGCATTGAAGGACAAATTTGTACATATATTTTGAGCAGAAAATGCTTCTGCATGCCAAAGTCTAAAATGTGTAATATAATTACTATTTACACCTTACTTACCTTTATATTTATATACTTACAAGGGAAATATTAGAACTATATATTTTTGGTTAATGCAAATGAGTGTAAATGTGTAACTATTAATGCATGCATATGGTAGGTTGATGCATGTGTGAAAAACAAATGTACATAGTATATAATCGATATATTATTAATAAAAAAGGTTTTTTCTATTCATTATTTTTAAAAATGGTGACTGATATTGTCATATTAATAAATACCGATTAAAGTGTTGAGATTCGTAAAAAAAATTGTAGAAGTGCGGTTAAATATGGTTTTATATTGATAACATTTTTTTACTCCAGCAATATCAATTGTTATGTACTGTTTCATTAACTGAGGAAAAAAAAACTAGTAGTAGACATATATATTTAATTTTGTATAACTGAATTTCTGATTTTGTATTGATGGGTGCAGCTTATGGGAACTGTCTTTATCTTTAACTACATTGCCGATGAGGGGTGAAAATGCAAGGGCGAGGATAGTTCCTTCCCACCAATAAGGTGGTATGGTTCAAGGGGAACAAATGTTCCTGTTACCCAGAAAACTAATAAATAAAAGAGTTTATATGTCATGTAATCATTTTAATATGGTGCAAATATTTACTATTCAATTAATAATACTTTTATTTGTTTAGACAAACATACTGTTGAGGTGGGTAAGCTTTGACATACATACTGTTGATTAATTTATATTATTTGAAACAAATAGAATCCTTAAAAATAAGAACAATGAAGAGTTCAACAATAGTGAGCAGCTAATTAAGAGTTCAACAATTAATAGTTATACTTCTTGGAGTGGAATGCCTTTTGTGAATTTTTAATTTTGTTAATGGAAAGATTCGTTCACGCGCCTCAATAACTAATAGCGTGTTCAATTCTGTACATAAACAAAATTCACTACTAGAAAAATAAGAATACGTGACGAGACTTTGTGACAGTTTTTAAAAACAATCACAAAAGATAGTAATTTGTGATGAACTTTTTAAGCAATCACAAAATAATAGTATATATGATGGCTCTTAGTGATGACTAATCTTGCCATCCACATATTATAATTGTGATGACCATGCCAATCACACCAAAATTTTCACGCAAAATAAATTTTCTTTTTGTGACGTACTAAGTCATCACTTATAAATATACTATTTTCATGATTGCATTTAAGCTATCACCAATATTTTAATGTAAGAAATAATCAATATAACATTTTATGACGGTCGTGACAATCATTAAAAAAGATAGATTTTTGTGACGACTTTTATTTTCAATTACAAAAAGATGGTATTTTGTGATGGAATTTTCAAGCCATCACAAAATAATAAAATATATGATGGCTTTCAGTGATGACTAATTTTATCATCATTATAGAGTATTTGTGACTGCCATTGCAATCACCAAATCTTATGTGGAAGTAATTTTGTTTAGTAAGTCAACTCACATATGTTTCCTTTTACATTTTGTTTTAAAATTATAATTATGATTTGGACTTTGGTGTAATGGTAATAATCGTTATTTAGTTTGCAAATTGGGGGGAGGGTTCAAATCCTACAAGTATCATTTGATACAATTAATACAGTGAAATAAATTATACGTAAATAAAGACTCGCGTTCTT
The DNA here is from genome assembly GCA_020205505.1 of Panax japonicus. Classification (NCBI taxonomy): domain Eukaryota; kingdom Viridiplantae; phylum Streptophyta; class Magnoliopsida; order Apiales; family Araliaceae; genus Panax; species Panax japonicus. The sequence goes on from CM035106.1 coordinate 50,224,468, forward strand.
ACATTTGATCCCTAAAGTCTTATTTTTTTTGTGATGACTTTAACAATCACAATAGATTACATGTTAATGTGATTGTATCAATCATCACAAAAGTACTAAGCGTTTGCGTAATTGCTAAAACCATCACGTAAAACCATTCATGATGGATGTATACAAGACGGCCATTGTGATGCTAAAAGCCATCACGTTAACTTTTCGTGATGGTTTTTCTACTTTTTGTAATGGATTTTGACCATCACAAATCAGTATTTTTTTAGTATTGATTCCACGGAGAAACTTGACGGTTTAAGCCGCCGGAGGATAACTCTGGTGTGAGAATAAGTGCATACTGAATAATATTAACAATGGATATATTAATTAAGCTTTACTACTTGAAAATAATGAGATACCTAAGAATTATAGTGTAACCTTATATTTATATAATGATTACACCTCCTCCTACGTGCCCGTCTCCGTATGGAAATAGAATTCTTCATTAGGATAAAACCTTTAATGAGACAGAATTGAATCTCCTTAAAGAAAGGAAGTCGGATTCTATCCTGACTTTTTTTTAGGAGTTCGAAATTAAATATAACTCATAATCTTAGATTCCTTAAATTTTTCCAACTGTCCAAAACAAATTCCTACGTGGGAAACTTCCTCCACGTAAATTATGGCCTACCAAAACACCCGAGCTCAAACAACTATGCCTTAACAAACTTTAGGAATGAATGGTTTCAAATATGAATAGATTAGAACACAATCATTACACAACTGAACGTTTGGAAAAAGGGAACTAATATTTTCAGGTGTATTTTTAATTTTTTTCCACATGATCTTCTCTCATATGAGAATACATTAGATCCCACCTTCATATGAAAAAAAAATAATATAAAGATATCAAAAACATGTAAAAATAGTGCCCTTAAAAAAACTGTTAGGACATGCATGTGAGCTGGTATATATTTTGAAAGCTTTTTTATTTTAATAAGCTTGTTCAAGTTGGCATTTTCTGGATTGAGTTTGGGCCCAAAATTAGGTTGGCCAGACGCGTATTTAGGGACAAGGGAATTGATATTTGGGTTATTCAAAAAGGCCACATTAGTCAATTTTATGCTAATATATTTCACAGTGAAAATAATTAATGAAATTGCACCTGTAAATACATCAATATGCATGAGACATAACAGAGTCAATAACTTGCACCTGTAAATACATCAATATGCATGAGACATAACAGAGTCACGTTGCCCAGCTTGGATATTTAATTATAGAGTTTTTCCATATATTATATCGACAAGAAATTTGCATTTCACATCTTCTAATTTCTTTGGGGATGATTGTAGCCACTTTTTAAAAAATCATGGTGCAGTTTTGGATCAATCCTTTAAACCTACATCAAATTCAGTCCCAAATTACTGACAGTCCTTACAGAATCTAATTATTAAATTTTCAAAAAAATGGATTGCATTGAATTAATTGTGGCTTTTTTAAACACTTGAAAAGTAGTCCATCTGCATTCTGGAAGTATTTTCACTATTTTGTTATCATGCTGCTACTTAACAGATTTACGACACTACGAGGTAAGTAATGCAAGGGGTCTCAAACTTCTTTGTCCCTCTATGCAATTATTTTCTTTAAAAATCTACACCATAAATTACCAGACAATTTATCATTCAGCTATCAGGTATAAACCAATGAAACAAACAAGTTATTGGTGGTCGATTCCCTCCACAAAGTTTTTGGCACAGTTTATTCCCTCCACGCTTATTGTCACCGCTTCGATGACTGCTATCACTTGTATTATTATTTTACCAGTTGCTCTCTTTTGGTTGGGTTGACTCATTATCGCGCTCCAATAACTGAGCCATATTAACAACATCTGAATACAAACACAGTTTATGAGAGATAAGATATTGAAGTATCTCGGGTTTCAAACCTCTTAGAAAAATTCGCGTCATTCTCTCCTCATTATCAACCAACACTACAACAAAAAAGCTTATCAGCGACCGCATATCAGCGACCGCATACGGTCGCAGATGAGTATCAGCGACCGTATACGGTCGCGGATACTAGTCGCAGATAATCTGGTCGCTGGGAGGACATCAGCGACCAACAATAGCGACCGCACTCTGCGATCGATACCGTCGCTATTCTGACGTATGCTGAGTCATTTGTCAGGTATGACGTGGCACACGTGTCAGCGACGGCCAATAGCGACCACAAGCGGTCGCTATATTATGCGGTCGCTGATTTAGTGGTAGCGACCGCATGCGGTCGCTGATGTTTTTTTTTTTTTTAATAATTTTTCCTGTTTTATTGATTTCCCAAAAATAATCTGCTTTGTACCTGTTTTCAATCAATCCCAACACAGCAATATATATAAACAAGCATCCATATTAACATCCATCCAATACAATACAAAACATTCATCCATGAATAAACATTCATCAAATACAATACAAAACATTCATCCAACACAATACAATCGATATCATAAATATAAATCAATACAATTAGTCCAAATAATGAATCTAAAAGAGTACAAGGCTTTAAAAATCTAAAAAAAACAAGTCTAGGCGCTCTTCATGGATCATCCAAATTAGGATCCTGTAATTAAAAAAGTAATAAAACATATATGTTACATATAAGTAAGACATTGACTCAGAGACTATAAACATATATGACAATGTAGTTATACAATAAACGATATATATATACCTGCTCCTGCTGTCGTGCTGCTCCTGCTCCTGCTCCTGCTGCCGCTGCCGCCACTGCCTCCGCCAACTCATCAGGACTCAGAGACTCATATGCCAGCCCAGTATACGAAGAAGATCACGATCCTGACAGATCGCTCTCACACAGTCAGCAGGAGTATGATAGGCTGGATAACCTGATGACTGTGTAGACTGGGTGGCAGAGCTGCCTGTGCCACTGATGGTCGGGCGCCGTCTTTGTCCTTGGCCTTTGACATAATTTTTCTTCACGATGGACGCCCTCTCCCATAATTCTTGATCAATCGACGGACGCAGGGTGCCTTCAGGATATCGCTCGTTCATTAAGCCCTTATAAGTGTCCTGTCAGAAGATGAACAATTAAATAGTTTAAAATAAATTTAAAAAAAATACTAAAAAAGGTCGTCACAATTTATAAACAACATATTAGGATAAAGTGAACTTATTACCGCTATCTGAACAGCCTCAGGCAGACCATCACGGGTGGCCACATACACATCCAACCAATTGATAGGTTGACCTTGAGACTGAGACTCCTACAATTCATTTTCTCATATTATTATGTAAACATATGATATTTTAGCTACAAAAGATTACTGTAAACATAACATATGTACCCTGGCAGCAATGTGCTGCAGCTGTGATATACTGCCGCCCCGATACGTGCCTTTTGCCTTCTCGCCGTCTAATACACCTGAGGATCTGTTCGAGGCGGCAGTCTTGCGCCTCTTGACCCAGCTCTCAGCTCTCCACTGGTCACACATCTGCACCCATATGGGTTGTGCGCATCACCAGGGGCTATGCTCATGCATATATTGCTCACCCTGTCCTGGATGGTCAATCTCAGCATTGTGCAGGGCTTTTTGTCGTTCCTTGTTCAAATTATCTTTAGTTCGGATGGCGCATTTCTGCCAGAATAGTGTCTGAATAACTGATGCTTGTGCGTCATCCCATCTATACCGTTTCTGCAAATAAAACAACAATAATAATATTAAAACTGTTATATTACTAAACAATATTATTTGATTAACTATGTATTACCTATCAGAGTGATAAAAAATATACCTAAAATTCAGTCCAAACTGCATCCTTATGGGCGAGAGGTGTGCTCGCCCATGTAATCACTGGCGTAGGCCAGTTCTGTAAGCATAATTGTGAAATGCACTTCACAATTTTACTATCTTGAAAATCACTACAATATACAGTAATTTACATTAAAATATATTTATAACAATGGAAATATTAAACCCTTATACATACACGATGTTTAACTTACGTGCTTTCTGGAGGAGGACGGATCTGTATAAGAATGCGATCATCTGGATTAACCGGGGCCTTCGGCACATGATTAGGGCCCCGACCCAACCCGCGCTTTCGTGCTGCAGGTTCAGAAGACATCTATAAATAAAAAAATTAGGATGTTAGTATGAAATTATGAATGACAATTAATTGTATGAAATAGTTAACTACGATTATCATAAGTGAAAGATACATAAACATGACTGCAAAATAGTTAACTACAACAACTACAAATGATATAGTTAAGGATATAGAAAACATTCCTATATAGAGAACATAAATGAAAGGTACATAATTATGAACTAAACATGAACATGAACATAAACATAAACATACATTTTGTACAATTATAACTAAACATACATTTTAATGAAAATCGTTGTCTGATGAGTCAGAATCATTTTGTACAAGTATCGGAGATTCATAACCATCTTCTTCAGATTCTGTGTCAGTGTCAGTCAATAACTCTTCCTCAATATCACTTTCATCTGGCACAATAACTGTCTCGGGATCCAATTCATCAGGTTCATCTCCACCCTCTAACTGGATTACATCATTATTGTCCTCTATATTTATTATAGGAGGTCTCTGAAGCATTTCCTCTTGGTAGAAATCCTCGTCTATTACTTGGACACGACTACGCGGGGGAGAATGAATTACAACTTGCCAATCTGTAGGCGGTCTATCCCTTTTCCTAACAGGACTAGGAGTATAGTAAACTTGTACTGTTTGAGTTGGTAAAACAAACAGTTCGTTGGAGTACGCAGACCTATGGAGGTCAATATCAACGATTCCATGTCTGTCAACACGTATCCCTTTTTCTGAATCAAACCAACGGCACTTGAACAAGTGAATATAACCCCCATACGTGCCCTTGTACGACAACTCTACGATTTCCTCCAACTCCCCATAAAAGGCACGACCAAGCTCATTGTAACAATCTCCTTGGACACACACTCCAGAGTTCGTTGTTCTTTTACCGCGCCCATATGCCTTTGTGTGAAATTCACAACCATTTATTTTGTAACCATTGCGGGTGACTTGGTCCATGTCTGGTCCCATAGCTAGGACTTGTACATTAGCTGGAATCGTTGATCCCTCAGTCAAAGCCTACAAAAACTCCATCTTATTAAATGAAGTCATAGTTAACATGGAGTATATATATATATATATATATATATATATATATATATATATATATATATATATATATATATATATATATATATATACTACGTGCTTAAAAATTGAACTTACTTTGTCCTTTAGCCAAAGTGCAAAGTTTTTATCCCGATTGATTTGAATATCTTTATCAGTTATGCCGGGATGCTTCACTTTTAACTCGTCATCGTACAATCTATACCATGTTATAAACATTAACATATTGGAATAAATTTTTAACTTAAAAGATAAATTATCAAGTTTACATGTGTACCTCATAAATTCGTCAATCTCCTCGCAATTGAGAAGAATGTAAGTATGTGCAGCATGTAATTCTTGCTCAGAGAGGAATATGCACTTCCCTTTTCCATAAGCGCGGCCCGATAGACCAAATACAGAGAGCCGACCATTTAGTTCAACATTTCCCCCATCATCATGTCTCGATACTCGATTGGCCTTTGTCAAGACTTCGTCCGAAAAATAGTCTGAGACAAACGTAGATATCTCATCGAAACTGTATGCCTCACATATCGACCCCTCAACATAAGCTCTATTCTTCACCTTCCTCTTAAGGTTTCCCATCACCCTCTCGAAAGGGTACATCCATCTATATTGAACTGGACCCCCAACACGAGCTTCATAGGGTAGATGAATTTGCAAATGCTACATGGAGTCAAAAAATCCAGGTGGGAATATTTTTTCCAGTTTACACGTGATCTCTATGATGTTATTCTCAAGTACAAACATGTCCTTCTCATTCAATGATTTTGAACACAAGTCTTTGAAGAAACGACTAAGATCCGTCAAAGCATCCCATATTGGTTTATCAAGCAGATCCCGAAATGCTATAGGCATGAGTCTCTCCATGAACACATGACAGTCATGACTCTTCATCCCTTGCAATCTCCCACCCGTAACACACCTTGCAATGTTTGACGCATATCCATCTGGTAGTTTCAGAGACTTAACCCATGTGCACACATCTTCAACTTGCTTTTTGGACAATGTGTACCTTGCATGCGGTTTGACAATCTTACCATTAGGAGATTCATAAAGTTCTAATCTAGGACGCTTACAAATATCTTTCATGTCCAAACGTGCCTTATCGTTATCTTTTGTTTTCCCCGTAACATTCATCATAGTGTTAAACACATTGTCAAACACATTCTTCTCAATATACATCACATCTAGATTATGACGAATCAAATTTGTAGATCAATACGACAGTTCCCAAAAGATGCTTCTCCGAACCCAGTTATGAGATTCACCAAACCCATTGATTATGTTTGTGACATCAACCTTACCAAATGGGATAACCGGCAATCTCATCACACGATCTCGCATCTCTGTTCCCGACAATCGCGGTGCAGGCATATCATTATCTACTTTCCCTTTCCTGAAGTGTTCTCTATTTCTTCGAAACGGGTGATCTACCGGTAAGAACCGACGATGACAGTCAAACCAACAAGGCTTTCGACCTTTTGATAGATTAAACGACTTTTTATGCTCCATACAATACGGACAAGCCAACTTCCCGTGCGTACTCCATCCAGCTAACATACCATAAGCTGGGAAGTCACTTATAGTCCACATAACCGCTGCCCTAAGGTTGAAATTTGTTTTCGTTGCAACATCCCAAGTCTGTACTCCATCCTCCCACAATACCTTCAACTCGTCTATAAGAGGTCTCAAGTAAACATCTAAGTTCTTTCCAGGACTCTTAGGACCAGGAACCACGAGTGAAAGAAACAAGTATGGCTGTTTCATACACATCCAAGGAGGCAAGTTGTACGGAGTAACAATCACAAGCCAACATGAGTACGGAACAGCTGAGTGGCCAAACGGATTGAAACCATCAGTGGACAATCCAAGCCTCACATTTCTAGGTTCCAATGCAAATCCAGGATATGCTAAGTTGAAATCTTTCCAAGCCTTCCCATCTGCGAGATGATTTAGTTCTCCATCTTTAGCTGGAGATTTCGCATGCCAACTCATATGTTTAGCTGTTCTTGAAGACATGTACAATCTTTTTAGTCGATGTGTTATTGGAAAATACCTTAGAATCTTAAACGGTATACTTGATATTTTTGTAGTCACACCCTCTTTATTAGGCCTAAATCGATCATGACTGCAAAATGTGCACCTTGTCAACTGTTCATTTTCCTTATAAAACAACATGCAATCGTTGGGACATGCATCGATCTTTTGGTATCCAAGACCCAACTTCTTCACCATTTTCTTACAAAAGTAATAGTTACCGGGTAATTTCTCACCGTCAGGCAACATACTCTTAATGGCATTCAAGAGCGACTCAAAACACTCATGACTCATGTTGTGATCAGCCTTGATGTTAAGTAATGTCGCCACTGCAGACAATATAGTGTGTTTGGTGCAACCATGCCACAATGGCTCGCTACCCTCGTCTAACAACTTAAAGAAGTCTTTGGCATCAGAATTCATAGGTTGCTCTCTGCCTTGCTCCCAATCAAAATCTGGCCCTGCAATATCATGAACCATTTCATTCATACGATGAGTACTACTGCCCTCATTGTGTACTTGTGTGATGCCACCATCTCTTCTCTGCCCATGTGCCCACCAGCATTCTTCGTAATTTCTCATGAACCCAGAAACAAGTAAATGATAGTTTACCATGTCTCTGTCCATATAATTTACATTCTTACACTTCAAACATGGACATCGTATCTACGACTTACCATTCATACATTCCGGGTGACTATACGCATACTCCAAAAACACTTGGCAACCAGCTCTAAATTCAGCTGTAGCACCTACCTGGGCACTTGACTTTCGTCGTGCCATCCAACTACGGTCTGAATAGAGGTCCATGATTCCACGGTACCTACTACAGACAACATTATAAATGTTAACATATGACTTCAACATACTAGCTAGTAAGCATATGACTTGAGCATACTTGTAAGCATATGATTAACATTTAAGCATACTTGTAAGCATATGACTTGAGCAACATATGATTAACATATTGCGCCCATACTTGTAAGCATATGACTTGAGTATACTAGTTACTAAGCATATAACTTGAGCATACTTGTAAGCATATGATTAGCTCGTTAATATTATAAATGACCGCAACTACCCGACCATATTGCCTCATGTTGTACTTTCATAGTAGATTATTATTACATCATGTTCTTGGTCCATATCTGAACACAACAAAAACTCTTCTACTATAACGTTGTGTATATCAAGATTGCAGAAGAAGGCATACTAATAGTACCTTAATGTGGGACTATTAGTCCTATAAAGTCATTTGATACCCACAACAGTCCAAAACATTACTTACTCGTAACATTTAGTTGTCTTTCTAATACCCAAAATAGTTCATTCAAAGCATTTTCAGCATGGTTTAACACTAAATGATCATAACAGTCCCTAAGCCTTCAATTTTAAACATGATCACATAATCTAATTGCTATATACTTTGTATTAATGGCTTAAAACTTAAGGGTGCAAGGTTTTAAATTCTTTGTTCAAAACAACCCTTAATAGGCTTTAAATTCCATAAGAACATGGTTTAGCAACATGGCCCGCAAGGTTAGCATGATTATGCAACATATAGACATTGACTAGTTATTTACATAACATTTCACATGTATAACTTGCATCCGGATGACATATCTCATCCGGATGACATATATCGGTATAGCAACATGACCAATTTAATATGTTTTATTATTCCCTATAACAAACAGCCATCCAAGTGATATTTATTTTTCCCATAAACGCCATCCTCTTCTATAGTAGTACTAGTAGTAGAGTATATAGTATCTATCTAACCATCGGGTTCGGTCCGGTCCGGTCCGATAATTTAAACGACACTTATTTAAGAACGGAGAGAGTAATATTTATTGTAGTGTGTAATGTGTGAGCACATGCATTTAATTTGTTTTTTTCCTGTAAACGCCATCCTCTTCTATACTAGTACTAGTAGTAGAGTAGTATCTATCTAACCATCGGGTCCGGTCCGGTCCGGTCCGATAATTTAAACGACACTTATTTAAGAACGGAGAGAGTAATATTTATTGTAGTGTGTAATGTGTGAGCACATGCATTTAATTTGTTTTTTCCCGTAAACGCCATCATATTGTAAATTAAAAAACATAATATAATATATGTGACTATGACACCCAAATTCATTTTGTTTCTCCATATATGATATTAACCCATTACATTGCCAAAGAAATAGCATGCAGAATAAAGCTTAAAAATGCAATAACAAGTTACAGGATGTCGAAAAAGTCCAACACTACACTAATTAAATTCAACATTGCACAAATTAAGTCCAACACTGCACTAATTAAATCCAACATTTCACTAATTAAATCTAACATTGCACTAATTAAATCCAATTCAGTATATAATCTAATCTAACATAAGAATAAATAGTAGAAATGTAATATTGGGAGAAAGAAATAAAAAATGATACCGGTGCTTGGTGGTGGCAGCAGCTGGCCGGTGACGGCGGCGTTCCAGTGGCGTTGCGACCCCTTTCTCCCTCTTCTATTTCTTCTCTTCTCCCCTTTTCTCCCTCTTCTCTATTCTGAGCTCTCCCCCTCTTTTTTTCTGCATAAACAAACCAAAAATTGATACATTTTTTTCTGTTCATACATTACATATTAAACTAAAATTTATACAAATTAAAACTTAATTGTAGAATATGTATTTGCACAAATCAAACACTAATTGCAGTATACAATACAATACATATAAAATCCAAATTTCCAACATATCAAACCCAAGTTGAATTCAGCCTCGATTAATATATAACAAATTAAACCCTAGATTAAATTTCAAAACTCAAGTTGAACACAAATTCTAGCATATTAAACAAACAAATTAAACCCAAAATTAGTTTACCAATGCAAATAAAAACAAAAAAGAAACATTATTGAACAAGATGAAAATATTGTAGCATCATACTATTCACTACATTATTCAGCTATCATAGATAACAAATTCATAAAAATCACACTAACAATACTTTGCAAAAGTTCTGATTTGAGAGAACATTATTGAAGTAGATGAAAAATTTGTAGTTAATACCTGAGTTTTTTAGATGGGCGACGGTGGTGGCGACGCGGTAGCTTGCAATTTCCCTCCCCCTTTTCTTCTCCCCCTTCTCCCTCTTCTCCCTCTTCCGTTCTCCCTCTTTTTCTTTCTTCTGTTGTTCGTCTAGCGAATGCCTGACTGTGATTATGTTTAAGAGGATCAGCGACCGCCATCTGATTTTTAATGACGTGTACGTATCAGCGACCGCTTAGCGGTTGCTGCTAAGGATTGGTCGCCAAACACATCCGCGCCAACGTTTCGCACCAAATTTTGGGAGGGAAATTCAATCTAGCGACCGCAGGCGGTCGCTGATATAAACTAGCGACTAGAAACAATATCGGTCGCAGATGGCCGTCGCTATTATCATCAACAGCGACCAAATAGTGCGGTCGCTGAAAACTTTGGTCGTTGATAGAGGTTTTTCTTGTAGTGCAAATAGGACACAAACCGGGAAAACTCGGCAAACTTGGCTTCATACTGCGACACGATCATGCTGTTTTTCTCCAGTTTAATGAACTCTACCTCTTTCATGTGACGAATACTTTCGGAAAAGTACTTGTCGTTGAACAGTTCTTGAAACTTTTCCCAAGATATCTTCAGTGCGACAAGTTGAGTACGCTTTACAGATTCCCACCAGTAATCTGCCTCTGCCCGCAACATGATGGTGGAAAAGGGAACCTTTTGCTCCTCGGAGGAACCCAAGACATCAAATATCTTGTTAATCTGTTTTATCCACGTTTCCGCCTTAAGTGGTTTTGGCTCTCCAAAAAACTCTGATGGTCTCAGCTCCTTGAACTGTTTGGCGGTGACCGTCCGAGAGTTGCTAGTGTTTCCACCCGTATTTTGGACAGGAGTCGCTCTCGTCTAATGTTGCATGAATTGCATAAAGCCTCGGAACATTCCATCGTTCATCATTTGGTCAGTGTTGTTGTTTGCATGAGGATTATCGCCTTCTTGATGCACATTGTCCTGGTTATTAATCTGTGGAGACTCAACGGTCTCTTGTGCTCCATTGATGTTCTCAACATTCTCAGATGCCATTTTCAAATACTGCCACAAAATAAGGGTTAATTAACATATCACATAATATTCCTATACTTTGACCGACTTATTAAATACCAAATAAACTTAGGTAGGTCATACTAGCAAAGGAATTCCCCGTCTCTCCCCTCCTAGTTCTTGTCTCACATCTTAGCCAGGGATCATATCCCTAAGCATTGATACCAACTGTGACGCCCCCAAAATAGGTATACATCACCCATCTTGAGTCGCCAAATACATGGTACTAAATTCAATCACAACTTGATTATACAACAGTCGTGTAAAATACGACAAAATACATACTGTGAGTTTTAATACAAATATTATCTTCTAGACAATATCCACTCTCAGAAAAAGTCCTTATTACATTTATTGTCACACTATTTAACAGAATAGTGAGGACTATTAGCTAATACTATCATTCGGACCATCACTCCGTTCCCCGACTCGTCCCAGCTACGTTCTCATTTCCTGAAGAGAACAGTGAAAGAAAGGGTGAGCTCAACTAGCCTAGTAAGAAATATTATGACTAAGATAATGCAGAATAAATTATCATTAGTCCTCAACAGTGTTAAACTGATAAAATACAATAGACATCAAGTTTAACTGCAGCGAAACATGCAATCCAATAAAAGAGTCAAGTAGAGAATAAAATCTACTATTTTTATGATTTTAAAAGGTTTTTCATCACTTTTATCGCTGAGACTCAGTTTAATAAATAATCCACATCATCCCTGCACTACGGCCAAGGATATTCATTAGTATCACAACCACAATTTATCCATGCACTACGGGCCAAGGATATTTGTGTATTCATCAATAGTCATGATCATGCCAACAACTGTTCACCAATTCATTATGGGCCAATGAGGACTTTTACCACATCATTCGTAATATTACGGTCATGATTACACTGAATAATCCCTGGTCATAATTATACCAAGTCCATCTATGCACTACAGGCCACAAATGAGTTTCAAAAATAATATAAACATAAGGATGATGACAATGATATAAGAATTCAATAAAACAAGTTCAAGAATTAATTTATTCAGGAACTAATAACGTCCAAATTGTCAACATGATACTTCTTTGTAAAGTAAAATTCAAGAATGCTCATAAGAATATTTTCATGAAAAGATACTGGATAAAGCGCAAATATCAAGAATATTCCACCAATTTCATGGAGTGTAGAAGTCAAAACTTTAACCAACTGAGTATAATAAAGAATGAAATAACAAAAGAAATCACCATTGTGAGACCCCAGATTTTATAAATAAAGATTTAAATTTCTCAAAATATTTTTTTTAATATTAAGGTGTGGATTTGAGATAATGTTATAGTTGGGAGTAGTATTTGAAAATTTTACAAAGTATGCAAGTTGTTATATAATATTCGATTGGTCGGAGAATATTCTTTTTGTCTGGGAATATTCGTATGACGACACAATCATTGGTGGACCCACAACAGAAGAACTGTCGTAGTTAGAAAACGACAAAAATATTTTATGAAAATAACGGCGGAGGTTTTACCGTTGATACTGTTGAACTATCCGGTAGTAAAAGTACAGTAATACGCGTGGTTGCATAGTAGCACACGGTATTGATTATTGATGCTTATGTGATAAGTCACTCAGTTATACTCAATTATTGCTACAGTAATTGTTGCATCATATCTCTCATATTATTGATTCGATTATTGTCACAGTATCATGTGCATAATATGTTATTTTATTAAATCAATAATTGAGACGACAAAGTTATTCATATTATTAAATTGCAATATTTACAATGTCTAGAAGTTCTGTCAATGAGAGGTTTGGTCATCTAATTGCGCTCCAATAAGGAGAAATCCTTATCGGAATGCCCCTCTTTCCTGGGAACAACCTGGTTGTTAAATATTGTGAGTTATGATATTAATGATGGATAAGTTCATGTTGATTAAAGATTAATTTGATAGTTTCATTGTGTTGAAATTATTTGTGTTAAACATTTATTTCGATAGTAATTGATGTCTGGAGGTAGTATTGTTCACTCTAGTATTTGTAACACTTTTTGTGTCAGAATTACTATTCACGAGTCACTATTCACGGGTTACTATTCACCAAAAATTACTATTCACTCGAGTATTTGGGATACTTTTTGTGTCAGAGTTACTATTCACAGGTTACTATTCACCGAAATTACTATTCACTCTAGTATTATTCACTCGAGTATTTGGGACACTTTTTGTGTCAGAATTACTATTCACCAAAATTACTATTCACTCTAGTATTGTTCACTCGAGTATTTGGGACACTTTTTGTGTCAGAGTTACTATTCATGAGTTACTATTCACGAGTTACTATTCACCTAGTTATTGTGCATTCGGGTATTTAGGTATAATATTATTCCATGAGGAGATGTGCTAATTTTTCAGACTGTTGGTTGAATGAATCAATATGGACCGCTGGTGGAAAGTTATAATAGTGAATCAATATGGATCGCTGGTTTAAAGGTTAGAATAATGAATCAATATGGATCGCTAGTTTAAAGGTTAGAATAGTGAATCAATATGGACCGTTGCTTTAAGTTTTAATAGTAAATCGATCTGGATCGTTCGTTTAAAAGTAAATTCGATCTGGACCGTTCATGAATTATTTACTATTCATTCCATTCTTCTATAAATAGAAGCTCATTCCTTTATTATTTTCTTACGAATTCACTGAAACTCTAGAGAGAGAAATTATAGAGAGAAAGAAGAAGAGTATTCTGCTACTTCACTACTTCTATATCCAGTTCTTTTACGGTAAGGGGTGTTATTCTTTTTTATTCATGAAGAGAACTTCTGTTATTCCATTCTTTATTATTTTATTGGAATAACCTGTAAAAGTGGCATACCCTATACATAACCTGTATACGCGGCATACCATATACTTGGTGAAATCCTTATGTTATTCTGTTGGAATAACCTGTAAAAGTGGCATACCCTATACATGACTGGTATACGCGACATACCCTATACTTGGTGAAATCCTTCTGTTATTCCATTCTTTATTATTCTGTTGGAATAACCTTTATACGCCGCATACCCTATACATAACCTGTATATGCGGCATACCCCGTACTTGGTGAAATCCTTATGTTATTCCATTTTTATTTATTCTGTTGGAATAACATGTATACGCGGCATACCCTATACTTGGTGAAATCCTTATGTTATTCCATTCTTTATTATTCTGTTGGAATAACCTGTATGCGCGGTTTACCCTATACTTGGTGGAATGACCTGTATATGCGGTTTACCCAATACTTGGTGATCTTCTTCTGTTATTTCATTCTTTATTATTATGATGGGATAACCTGTTTATGCGAAGTACCGCATACTTGGTGAAATTCTTTTATTATTCCGTTCTTTATTATTCTGTCGGAATATCCTGTCGGTGTGAATTTTACCTGACCTGGTTCCATATTTATTATTCCGCATTTATTATTCTGTTGGGAATAACCTATCTGTGCGGTCTCTATCGCATGCATGGTGAATCCTTCTGTTATTCCATTCTTTTTTATTCTGTTAGAATAACCTGTCTATGTGGATTGCCACATGCATGGTGAATGATCTTTTGTATTCATTCCTTATTAAATTGTGAAAATGATCTGTATACGTGGATTACCGTATGGCGGGTGAAAATCCATTTTCAGTTTCCTATATTCTTTATTATACTCGGTTGGTTAAAGTTTTGTCTTCTATACTCCATGAAATTAGTGGAATATCCTTGATATTTGCGCTTCATCCAGTATCATTTCATGGAAATATTCTTCTGAGCATTCTTAAATTTTACTTTACAAAGAAGTATCATGTTGACAATTTGGACGTTATTGGTTCCTGGATAAATTAATTCTTGAACTTGTTTTATTGAATTATTATGTCATTGTCATCATCCTCATGTTATATTATATTGAAAGTCATCTTTGGCTTACGTGCATTGATGGACTTAGTATGATTATGATATGGGATCATTCGGTATAATGATGACCTGTTATAAATAATGTGATAAAAGTCCTCAGTGGCCTGTAATGCATTGATGAATAGTTTTTGGTATGATTATGACAAGGGTTTATTCGGTATAGTCATGACCATTGATGATTTAATGAAAATCCTTGACCGTGGTACAGGGATGATTAGATGTGGTGGTTTATTTATTAAGCTGAGTCTCAACGACAAAAATTGATGAAAACCTTTTAAAACATAAAAGATAGTAGACTTTATTCTCTACTTGACTCTTTTAATGGATTGCATATTTCGCTGCAGTTAAACTTGATGTCTATTGTATATTATCAGTTTAACATTGTTGAAGACTAATGATAATTTATTCTACATTATCTTAGTCATAATATTTCTTACTGGGCTAGTTGAGCTCGCCCTTTCTTTCAATGTTCTCATCAGGAAATGAGAATATAGCTGGGACGAGTCGGGGAAAGGAGTAATGGTCCAGAAGATAGCATTAGTAGTCCTCACTATTCTGTTAAATAGTGTGACAATAAATGTAATGAGGAGTCCTTGAGTATGGATATTGTCTAGATGACAATATTCCTATTAGAACTCTCAGTTTATGTATTATCATATGTTACACGACATTTGTATAATTAAGTTTGTATTTGTATTTTGTAACATGTATTTGGCAAATCAAGATGGGTGATGTATACCTAATTTTGGGGGCATCACAACCATGCATGCGGTACTTCGCATAGATACGTTATTCCATCAGAATAATAAATAACGGAACCAGGTCAGGCGTAATACGCACCGACAGGATATTCTAACAGAATAATAAAGAATGGAATAACAACAGAAATCACCATGCATGCGGTACTTCGCATAGACAGGTTATTCCAACAGAATACTAAATGACGGAACCAGGTCAGGTGAAATTCACACCAACAGGATGTTCCAACAGAATAATAAAGACGGAACTAGGTCCGGAGTAAGCACAGACAGGATATTCCAACAGAATAATAAAGACGGAACCAGGTCCAGCATAAACGCACAGACAAAATATTCCAACAGAATAATAAAGAATGGAATACATAAGAATTTCACCAAGTATAGGGTAGCCCGGGTATATAGGTTATTCCAACAGAATAATAAAGATGGAATAATAGAAGTTCTCTTCATGAATAAAAAAGAAATAATACTCCTTACCGTAAAAGAAACTTGATATCGGAGTAGTGAAGTAGCAAAATACTTTTCTTCTTTCTCTCTATAGTTTCTCTCTCTAGAGTTTTAGTGAATTCGTAAGAAATAATGAAGGAATGAGCTTCTATTTATAGAAGAATGGAATGAATAGTAACCAATCCATGAACGATCCAGATTGATTTACTTTAATTGGACGGTCCATATTTAAAGCAAAATCTTTTAAATAAAATATAATATATTCTATTTATAATCTAATAAAATGAATAACTTTTAAAAAAATTTACTATGCAAATACTATGCATAATAAAATATAATATATTCTAATTATTGTCTAATAAAACAGATAATTTTATAAAAGTATTCTGTTTTATATAAAAAGATTTTACTATTAGCCTAATAAAGCGAATAACTTTATAAAAGTATTCTGTTTTATATAAAAAGTTTTTTCTATTTTATTACGTTAATAATATGAATAAAACAAAAATTCATCATCATTATTATTATCCACACTATTAATCAACCAGATCATTCCTAGGAAAGAGGGGGCTTTCCAATAAGGATTTCTCCATATTGGCGCGCAATTAGGTGACCTAAACCTCTCTTTGGCAGAACTTCTAGACATCGTTAATAATGCAAATAATAATATTAACAACTTCGTCATCTCAATTATTGATTTAATAACATATAAAATATCGACAATAATTGAATCAAACTGAGTGACTTCTCACATAAGCATTAATAATCAATACCGTGTACTACTATGCAACCACGCGTATTACTGTACTTTTATTACCGAGTATTTCAACAGTATCAACGGTAAAACTTCCGCCGTTATTTTCATAAAAATATTTTTTTCGTTTTCTCAATCTGACAATAATTCTGTTATGGGGTCCACCAATGATTATTCCGTCGTACGAATATTCCCTGACCAATCGAATATTATATAACAACTTGCGTACTTTGCAAATTTTATAAATATTACCCACAACTATAACATTATATCAAATTTATTTCATAATATTCAAAAATGATATTTATAGAAAAATTATTTTTATTCATAAAAGTTGGGGTCTTACATAAGTGACTTCTCACATAAGCATCAATAATCAATACTGTGCTACTATGCAACCACGCGTATTATTCTACTTTTACTACCGAGTAGTTCAACAGTTTTAACGGTAAAACTTCCGCCGTTATTTTCATAAAAATATTTGTCGTTTTCTCAATCCGACAATAATTCCGTTATGGGGTCCACCAATAATTGTACCGTCGTACGGATATTCCCCGACAAAAAGAATATTCCCCGACCAATCGAATATTACACAACAACTTGCATACTTTTTAAAATTTATAAATATTACCCACAACTATAACATTATATCAAATTCATTCCATAATATTAAAAAAAATATTTCGAGAAATTTAAATCTTTATTCATAAAATTTGGGGTCTCACATGTATTGATGAAGTTGTGTCTTTTAACAGCACTCAAGACTGTTTTAAGGCATCCTGGAGTTCTCATAAATCTGTTCACTTGAAAGCGAAGTTGTCCTCACTTGGATCCAATACTACAGATGAACAAAATTCAGCCTCACCAAATGATGATTGGCTATATTTCTTAAGAAAAGGGCAGTCTCGAACACCAAAACTTCCCAACTTTGATTGGACAGGGTACTTCTTTTGAACTATGATTATTTATTAAGTGAAGCACATTTGGTAAGCGAAAAGGGACCATTGTGTTAGTACAATTGGATCCATTCTGTAAGTAAAGCACACAACGAGAATAAGCTTAAAATTTGGCAACAAAAATTTACCTTATTAATGTGTGAAATAACCAAAACTATCCTGTGTGAAATGGAGGGGATACTATATAAGAATAATATATTTTCAATTAAAGTAGGATAACAAAAATCCCACAAACTTAAGTGACACACCAATAACCCTTCTTATCATCCATTGAAGATTAAAAATCTCACTACTGAACATAACATCAAACATAACATGAATAAATGAATTTCACATTGTACCATTATTGCAGATTTGTAATAATAAAATTATTCTACATAAAATTTCTGGCCAAAAAAATTTGTCATGATTGTCATTGCAGTAAAAACTACAAGTACAAGTTTAACTGAAGTAGTATGTTAGGCCTACATAATTATTGCATCAACTATGTTGAGTTTTCTAGAACAAAATACAAGTGCAGAATCAGCTATATATTAACCCAAACATCATATTATTCAATAAATTAGCAAAAACCCAAATCTCCATTCACAAAATCAAATCAGAATCAATAAACAATTATAAAATTAATAATTAAACAAAACCCTAAAGGAGAAACCCTAAATCGAACAAGATATATAGAGGGGACATGGCAAATTAAAACTTAAGATTTGAAACTTTTTACCTTTCGTTTGAGGTTGTACCAGACTTGTAATGAAGCAGTAGCAATAAACAAGCGAACGAGTGAAGGCGTACGTACCCCTATTCTCTTCTCCTTCCCCCTTCTCTTCTCCCCTACTCCCTCTTCTCCCGGATTGTTTCTCCCTCTCTTTTTTTTCTTCTGTACTGAACGAGCGAACGCCTGATTCTGTTAATGTTTATGAGAATCAGTGATTGCATGCCACCATCAGCGACCGCATGTGGTCGCTAATTTTTAATGATGTGGACATATCAGCGACCGCTAACGGTCGCTGATATGGAGTGGTCGCCGCGCCAAAGTTTCGCACCAATTTTTGGGAGGGAAATACATGATAGCGACAGATCAGCGACTGCAGGCGGTCGCTGATACAAACTAGCGACTAGAATCCTTAGCGGTCGTAGATAGCGGTCGCTATATCATTGGTCGCATATAGAGCTTTTTTTTGTAATGCAAATACTTGATTAAAACTTTAATAATATGTTTATGGGACTTTTATTTATTATTTATCCTCAATTATACATAGATTACATAATTATAAAAAAATATATTTTATTTCATTATATTTATGAAGAGTGCGAGTTATAATATATGTGTGACAACAAGTTAATCCAACTTGATCCAAAATTGACATTGGGCTTACTTTAAATATTTGGACTTCTAGTTTCAAAATAATTAGGCAACTGAAAGTGATAAATACTTTCTCCACCCTAAAAAATAAAAACGTGAGTTAATATATTCAATCATCCCTTCTAAATTAATTTTAAATTAATTTGGACCTAACACATTTTAACAATAAAATTATATTGTCCATTGGTCCGTCTCCCGACATTGCAAGTAAGTTTGAAAGTAAAAAATTTATAACAATCTAATAGTTATAGTTTTGTAAGTTTATATATATATATATATATATATATATATATATATATATATATATATATATATATATATATATATATACAGGGGCGAAGTTACGTGTTGAGTAGTGGTGTCAATTGATCCCACTGATTTTTATATATATACGATGTAATAGATTTTTTTGTAGGTGTAATTTAGTAATTTGACCCCACTGATTTATATACATATATATATATATATATATATATATATATATATATATATATATATATATATATATATATATATATATACGTATATATATATATGATGTAATAGATTTTTTGTGCGTGTAATTTAGTAATTTGACCCCACTGAAAAAAAAATCTGGCCTCGCCACTGTGTATATATATATATATATATATATATATATATATATATATATATATATATATAGTCCATTTCTGGTGCATACCCCTGTATTTTATATACCCTGCTCACCACTTTTAGCGACGGACCGGGCAACGGTTTGATCCTTCGCTATAGAACATATAAACGAATTATAAGTTATGGCGACGGTTCGTTGCGTCACTAAAAGTTAAGACAACGATTTTCTGATATACGCGACGGATCGAACTGTAGCCTGATCCGTTGCTAAAGGTGGTGAGCAAAGTATGTTAAATAATGGGATATGCACTTAATCCTCTCCGTATATGCATATATATATATATATATATATATATATATATATATATATATATATATTCATTAATAACTTTCAGTTATTAATTAATGAATAACTTACGTTCATTAATTAATAAGTTAAAGTTACTACATTCATTAAAAAAATGTAAGTTATTAATGAACCAACAAGCAAAGAATAATATTTGAATTTAATGAAATTTAAATCTTTTCTTTATAACTTTCTTAAAGTAAGTAATTAATAGGATTAATATTGAAAAATATATCAAGGACACATAAACCCGTTTTATAGGAGTAATTAATAGGAGTAATATTGAAAACAAGATGGAGAGCAAGTGGACAAATTCGAGAGAAAATATAACTTCTCTTTACATATCAGGAAAAAATCACTATAATATTATCATAATCTTTCTGGATACCAAAATAAATATTGAATATTAATGAGATTCCTTATGTGAAAATTGTGCAAGTACTATTTAATCCCAACCAGAGTGAGATTATATTTCTCTAAGTCAGTTATCAATTGAAAAAAAAAGAAGTTACATGGCAATGAAAAATTCATCATTGTTCTCTATTTTTGTCATTTTTTGTCTGTTTGCTTGTTCTACCTGTGAAAATTCTGTATGGACTGGACAGAAGAGGAGTGTAAGTTTTTAATTTTCCCTTCTATTTTTTGTTTTTCTTTTTTTCTCTATCACTCCTTTTTTTAACATAATTCTTATCGGTCATTTAACTTTTCATCCAATTTTATTCAGTACATATATACTAACAAAAGTAGTACATTTAGGTCATGTTTATATGCAAGAATTATAATCCCGAAAATATATTATATTATAATCCCAAGACCACTAATATTCATAGGATTAAATAGTCCTGGTTATATGTTTACATCATGTTAATGCAATTAATGCAGATACCGGCTCCCACATGGTGTGTGGCTAAGTTTACATCATGTTAATGCAATTATAATCTCAAGACTACTAATCCAACGATTAAATAGCCCTAGTTATATATTTACATCATGTTAATGAATGCAATGCAGATACCGGCTCCTACTTGGTGTGTGGCTCAAAAAACAGTGGCAAATAATGCCCTTCAGGCATTTATAGATTTTGCCTGCAGACAGTTGGATTGCGCCGCTATACGGCCCGGTGGCATGTGTTACGAACCAAACAATCCAAGAGGCCATGGATCTTGGGTTCTTGATCTTTATTATAGGACCAATAAAAATTGCCCGAATATTGGCATGCTGGTTTATGAAGATCCTTGTAAGTCTCTCTATCTCTATATCTATATGTTACTAATTAAAGCTAGGTCGCAATATATTTGACAGAGCAGTGTGGTGTTGTGCAGTGAGATGAAACTTTTAAATTTAATTTTATTGACAAAATTTATTTATTAAAAAAAAATTAAAATACAAATTTTGTTACACAATTATAAAAGTGCTTTTGAATAACTAAAAGTCAAAAATACATAAAAGTGTGTATTAAATTTAAATTTTCTTCAAGCATTAAAGGACAAATTTGTACATATATTTTGAGTCTGCATGCCAAAGTCTAAAATGTGTAATATAATTACTATTTACACCTTACTTGCCTTTATATTTATATATTTATATATAGTAATTATTTATTTATATAATTACTATATATTTTTTGATAATGCAAATGAGTGTAGATGTGTAACTATTAATGCATGCATGCATATGGTAGGTTGATGCATGTGTGAAAAGCAAATGTACATAGTATATAATCGATATATTATTAATAAAAAAAGGTTTTTTATAATCATTATTTTTTTAAAAAAAGGTATTGATATTGTCATATTAATAAAAATCGATTAAAGTGTTGAGATTATTAGTGCGGTTAAATATGGATTATATTGACAACATATTTTTACTCTGACAATATCAATCAGTATGTATTGTTTCATTAACTGAGGAAAAAAAACTAGTAATAGACATATATATATATATATATATATATATATATATATATATATATATATATATATATATATATAATTTTGTATAATTGAATTTCTGATTTTTGTATTAATGGGTGCAGCTTATGGGAACTGCCTTTATATTTAACTATATTGCCGATGAGGGGTGAAAATGCAAGGGCAAGGATAATTCCTTCCTATCAATAAGGAGGCCGGTATGGTTCAAGAGGAATAAATGTACCTGTTTTACAAAAAACTAGGAAATAAAATAGTTTGTTTGTTATGTAATCATTTTAATCTGGTGCAGATATTTACTATTCAATTAATAATACTTTTATTTGTTTAGACAAACATAATGTTGAGGTGGGTAAGCTTTCACATACATACAGTTGATTAATTGAAACAAATATAATCCTTAAAAATAAAGAGTTCAAAAATTAATAGTTATACTTCTTGGAGTGGAATGCCTTTTGTGAACTTTTAACTTTGTTAACGTGAAGATTTGTCTATGCGCTTCAATTATCAATAGCGCGTTCAATTCTGCACAAAAACAAAGTCACACGGGAAAATTTGACGGCTTGAGCCGCTGGGGAATAACTCCGGTATGAGAATATGTACATACTAAATAAGGTTAACAATAAATGTATTAATTGAGTTTTAGTGCCGGAAAATAATAAGATACTTGAAAATTATAGTGTAACCTTGTATTTATAATGATTACACCTCTTACTACATGCGTGTCTCCGTATGGAAATATAATTTCTCATTAGAATAAAATTTGTAATCTCCTTAAAAGAAAGGAAGTCGAATTCTATCATGACTCTTTCCTTAAAAGTTGGAAATTAAATACAATTAAAAATATTAGATTCCTTAAAAAAATTCAACCGTCCAAAACAAATTCCTACATGAGGAAACTTCCTCCACGTGGATTGTGGCCCACCGAATCACCCGAGCTCAAACAACTACGCCCTAATAAAATTTAGGCATGAATGGTTTCAAATATGAATAGATTAGAACACAATCATTACAGAATTGAATGTTTGGAAAAAAAAAAAGAATTGATATTTTCATATGTATTTTTAATATTTTTTACATACAGTGGTGTTCCACCTTCATGTAAAAAAAATAATAGAGAAATATCAAAATCACATATAAAAATAGTGTCTTGAAAAAACTGTTAGGAAATATATATTTTGGAAGCTTATTTATTTTAATAAGCTTGTTCAAGTTGGCATTTTCTGGATTGAGTTTGGGCCCAAAATTAGGTTGGCCAGGCGCGTATTTAGGGACAAGGGAATTGATATTGAGTATTTAGGGACAAGGGAATTGATATTGAATAATGCTAGAGATACAAACTATTTTACAAACATTTTACAAACTGATTGATGTGGCATACTATATGTCAACTTTTATGTGGGGCCGGAGACTATATTAAATCAATTTGGTGATCAATATGCTGAGGTAGAGTATGTTATATCAGCCGTTTGTAAAATTTCTGTAAAATAGTTTGTGTCCGTAACATTACTCATTATATTTGAGTTATTAAAAAGGGCCACATTAGTCAATTTCATGCTAATATATATCACAGTGAAAATAATTAATGAAATTGCACCTGTAAATGCATCAATATGCATGAGACATAACAGAGTCACGTTGCCCAGCTTGGATATTTAATTATAGAGTTTTTCCATATATTATATCCACAAGAGATTTGCATTTCACATCTTTTAATTTCTTTGGGGATGATTGTAGCCACTTTTTAAAAAATCATGGTGCAGTTTTGGTTCAATCCTTTAAACCTACATCAAATTCAGTCCTAAATTACTGAAAGCCCTTACAGAATCTAAGTTATTAAATTTACAAAAATGGATTGTGGCTTTTTTTAACAATTACAAAGTAGTCCAGCTGCATTCTGGAAGTATTTTCACTATTTCATATTCACCTACTGGGTAAGAATTGCAAAGAGTCTCAAACTCTTTTGTCTGTTTGCTTGCTCTACCTGCGAAAATTTTGTATGGACTGGACAGAAGAGGGGTGTAAGTTTATTATTTCCCCTTCTACTTTTCGTTTTTCCTTTTTCCTCTATCACTCTTTTTTAAATATATAATTCTTATCGGGTCATTTAACTTTTCATCCAATTTTATTCGGTACATACTAACAAAAATAATACATTTACGTCATGTTTGTTTGAAAGAATTATAATTAATCCCGAGAGATTATAATCCCAAGACTACTAGTATTCATAGGATTAAATAGTTATAGTTATATGTTTACATCATGTTAATGAATGCGATGCAAATACCGGCTCCCACTTGATGTGTGGCTAAGTTTACAGGGACAGATACTGCACTTCATGCATTTATAGACTTTTGTTGCATTAATTAAATTGCACCGCTATATGGCCCAGTGGCATGTGTTATGAACCAAACAATATCTAAGAGGTCATGGATCTTAGGCTCTTGATCTTTATTGTAGGACCAACAAGAATTGCTTTCCGAATATTGACATGATGGTTTATAAAGATCTTTGTAAGTGTCGATCATTAATCTCTATATGTATTTTTTTTACTCTGACAATATCAATCGGCATGTACTGTTTCATTAACTGTTTCTTTAATTTTTTTATATATATATATATATATATATATATATATATATATATATATATATATATATATATATATATATATATATGTGCGTGTGTGTGAGTCCAAGTACAAATTAGGGTTCACATGCGACCTAAAGAATTGAATGACAAACAGAACAGTCATAAATAAATGTGTGAGACTCGAGAGAAGCCTCCACATGTCCCGTGGCAGAAGAATTGTGGAAGCGACTCATTTTGGGAATTGATTGAGGGATTGGATTGGTGGCTAGAAGGGCAAGACGATTTGGGCATTACTCTGATGACTAAGGGTAAATTTGAAATTTTCCCGAGGTCATATGCCTAACACATGACCACTCTCCAGAAAAATCCTATAAATACCCCTTCCACTCCATTGGAAAAGGGACTTCTCTTCAGACTGAGGACTTGGACCTTTTGGAAGACCAGAAGACTTGGAGATTCTCTCTCAACCCAAAGACTCAAGAAGGCTCTCTGAATCCTTGCTACCCTAACAAGGTTCTTGGATTCTATGAGTTCTGCCACGTTTCGTTGGAGTAATCACTCACCTGTTATTCTCCCCTCTTTAATCAAACAATCAATTCCGTACTTTTCGTGGATTTCTCTCCTCCTCAGCCAACACGAAACCCTAACCCTAGCAAGGTAGGATTTCCTTGTCCACATTTATTTGGCGACTCTGCTGGGGAGTGGTAGAATTCGTGAAGGGCATGCCCACAACTCGAAGTGGGAGAACTACAGGAAGAGCTACTTCACCAACAAATATTATTACCTTACCAAATTCAGTTCCAAGGCAAGCAACTCAAGCTTTCCAAGGCGCAAATCTGGATTTTGACCAACCACTTATTGAAGACGCTTCGGAAGGGAGTTCAACATCACTATACATGGCCAATCAACATCAAACCAACACAGGAAGGCAAGACGAGGATACAAGCGGAGAGCAGACGAATGTTGTGCAACAGGAGATGCTCAAGGCATTAAAGGAAGTACAGGAAGGACAAGGGATTATGATGGCTATGGTGCTGGAGATGTAGAGGAAGCAGGAGGAGATGGGGAACTTCCGCCAGTAGTTGATACAGATCCCTACCTTCAAGGCCATGTTCCCAGACAGTTCGCAGCGAGAACAAGCAGGAGTGGAAGACAACAACAATGGTAGCAACAACAAAGAGAACCAGATAATACCTCCATTGGCGGAAAGTCAATCGGTTCCAATAATCAACTTGGACCCCCAGAAAAGTGGTGACGTGCCACAACCTAGGTTGGAAGCAAGCCAACCTCAGAAAAATATCATCCCAACTGCTCTCCCAGCATTTTCACAAGTGCAGATGCCAACCGTCCCAAGCCATGTCCAACGAACGAGCCAACAAGCATAACCAATGCAAGCTTTGCACGATGCAAGTGTGCATCAACCAATTTCTTTACCATACACACTGTCAATGCAGCAATACGTCACAACACCAAAAAGAATCCATGCCACGAGCCAATACATGATGAAGGATGATATAATCGATGTGATCAATCAACTTCACAGGCAGACATCCCGACCTTCAGAGTTAGACTTTACTCCACCTTACCCGACACATATTCGGAGACAACCTTACCCGGCAGGGTATATCAAGCATCCACCGTAATTTTCAAAATACAATGGAGAGAAAGGAAATGCCAGGGAACATATTGCCAGGTTCGTAGAGTCGATGTCCCCATGGTTAGGATATAATGAAATGAACAATCACAATTTGTTGATACGGGAATTCAACAAGACTTTGACGGATAGTGCCTTCAGTTGGTACTATAATTTGGAGAAGGGATCAGTCCATGATTGGGATGATTTAAAATTACATTTTTTATGAAATTTTTTTATGTGCAGAAATAGGTAACCATTGTAGAGCTCATGCGATTCAAGTAGAAGCCAAACGAGGAGTTGTCAAATTATGTGGACAGATTCAGGGCCCAAGCACAGAAGTGTGCAGAGGCAATTGAAGAAAAGAACTTAGTTAACATATGCAACAATGGTGCTTTAGACGCCTTCAAGCCCCACATCATTACCAAGGCTTGTGATTCATTTGCGACCCTTTCATCTTTTGCACAAGACTTGGGAGGAATAATGACACTGCCCACCAGCCGTGCGATAGTTACATGGAAGGGCAAGAGGACAGCAATTGTGGCTTTGGCGGATGATGAATGGGTAATATACCCATGAATTGGATACATTCGGGCTTAATTTGTTGTTGTTCTCAAGTCTTTTAGAATTTTTTTTAAGTGTTTGTGTCTATTCATTCATGTTTTATGTTGCTTTATAGGAATTGGGACAAAAGTTACTTGGATCGACGTTTAGGGTTACTAGATTCGCGTTTTCGGCTTGCCATTTACACAGCAGTTACTTCAGAGCCAATTTGAGTATTGTTCTGGACCATATTTCTAAAAACTTAAAGAATGAAAGTTTTAGATCTATGTCTCCTCTTTACATAACATCTTGAATTATCAAAATTGAAGTTCGGACGAAGAAGTTATGACCATTTTTCCAAAGGACGCCAGAGCAGAAAATGTCAAAAAATTTCTAGTGCCGGGGCGCCCAAATCAAGCTTATGCTCAGCGCCGGGGCGCTATAATGCAGTGTTCCAGCGCCGTGCCCAGCACCGGGGCGCTGGGGAAGGGAATGGTGAGGCTTGGACGCGTTTTGGGGTGAATTTTGATACTTTTCTGACTCCAAATTGGATTGGATTTGTTCATAAGCTAAAAATTGGACTTGTAACCTATAAATACATGATGTAAGGCATAAAATAGAGAGAGATTACATAGATTAGATTAGAGATACACTCCATTAAATTAGAACATAAACCCTAGTTCTTATTAGTTTCGGAGATTGAAGCAACTTGGAGACCATTGAAGAAAAAGAGCAGGAGTTTGAGGAAGATGGAGATTTGCTGACAATAGATTTATTCTCTTCTCTAATCTTACTTTTATCTTTTAATGTATATTCAATTGTGGATTCTTGGTTTTAATTCATTAATAATGAACTAAACTTCTTTTATTAAGACTACAATTGAACCTTTTATGCATATGAATTAATTATTTGACTTATTCCAAGTATTTATGCCAAGGTAAATTGTTTATCATGTTTTGTGGTTATTGATTAATTATTTGATCAGTAATTACCTTGTTACTTTAGAAGGATTCGAGAGAGGATATCTAGGGTTAGAACTAGACATGATAACATGTATGCTTAATTATTTGCATGATGAATAATTAGGGTCATGAATTGAATAGGAATGTCTGTTCACTGCATGAAACAAGTTGGGAATTGGGATTGAAAGAGTTTAATTTAATTGTTTTGCATAGGAATATAGCAAGAATAATTGAATTAAATAGAAGTTAATTGATCACTTGGAAAAGAGCTTTTGACACTTGGAATTCCTGTTAACAATTCATTAGGCATAATAATTGGGATAATTGGATAATTAGTTTATAGTTCATAATTGGGGATATTGTAGTCTTAACCTTTATTTATTTGAATTTATTTATAAAGCAATTCAGTTTAATTAGTTAATTTAGTTTTCTTAATTAGAAAAATCACGATTTGAGATTGTTTAAATAAAATTAGTTTGGTTAAGAACTAGTACTTGATAATTTTTATTAAATAATTCCTTATGGGAACGATACTCTACTTTCACTTTATTACTTGTTGACCGTGTATACTTGCACGTATTCATTGATTGCGAAATCGCCCAACAAGTTTTTGGTGCCGTTGCCGGGGAATTAATTTAATAAATTTTTTACCAATATTAATTTCAATTAAATTAGTCTCAATTTAAATATTTTTATTTTTATTTTTAATTCTCTTTCTATATTTCTCTCTTTTCAGGTACCATGGATGCCTTTGCGTATCAATGGCCATACACAAACATGACTCAACCAAGGGAAACAGGGATTGATGGACTTAATACATTTTTTGTAGAGCCAGTACAAATTGAGGCAAATTCGATGACGTTGGAGGTTATCGCAGCCCAACGGAGTTGAAGGATGACAAACATGACTCAGCCAAGGGGAACGGAGAATGATGGACTCGCGACAGTACTTTCTGCATTATCAGCACAAATGGAGACACTTTCTAGGAGGTTAGACGCTTTTGCAGCACAACGTCGTCAAAGTGTGGCGGATACTTGTGATTATTGTGCTGGAAATCATATGAGTCATCAATGCGCCATCAGTTTCAAGCCGGTACAGTATGGCGGTGATTACCCCAACAATTATGTCTATCCCAACAACTATTATCAGGATTGGGGGTATCACCCAGATTTTTCATGGAGCCATACTCATCAAGATCAATTTTATGCTCCAAGTCCAACATACCCACCGGATTTCTCATGTCCACCTCAACTACAACAGGAAGAACATTCAAATTTAGAGGAAGTTTTGTCCAAGTTCATAGCTTCAGGTGAGGAGTGGAGGATTAATCAAAATATATTGAGTTAAAATTTTACGAACCAAATGGAACAACTAACCAATGCCTCGAACATTTGTCCTCAATACACTTGGCCCTATGACATGGATTCCGAGACTGATGGAGAGCCCAAACAAAATCTGCAACCAGATGAGCCACAAGATGTTGAAAGAGAGGAAACAATTGGGAACCAAGAAAAGGAGATCGATAAAGATTTAACTGTAAGATTCAACGAAGATGAACCAATTTCATTAGTATCCCATGTGCCTCCTCCACCAAAGTTCAATAATCCCGGCAGTTTTGCAAAACCATGCCCAATTGGCAGTCATGTTGTCGGCAAAACTCTTTGTGACATAAGAGCTAGTACAGTTGTGGAGTCATGGTGGGATGAAAAGGAGAAGATAGAGGAAGATTTCATTATGTTTATTAAGCTTCATTGACCTAATCTGATCATCGACATAATGGAGGAAACACCTAGTTTTTGGACGTTCTTAATGGGGAACATATATACAAAGAGCATGTTAGGTGACTTTCATTCAAGGGTCATTACTAATGGGAACCTCCCAAAAGAGACATTACTTCTGATGGATGGAGGGTTACTCAATTTTCGTAGGAGAATTGGATAGAGAATTGAAGAAGTAAGGCTAAGACTATAAAACAAGCGCTTATTGGGAGGCAACCCAACTTTAATTTTTATTTTTAGTTTTTATTAGGTTTTATATTAGTAGTTTTGAATTTGCATTTATTTAGAATTTAATAAAATTATTTCTATCATGGTTTACAGGTTATTCAAGTCAAATTCAAGTGTGGTGCCCAATTGGTTCCATGTGCCTAGCCTATTCTCTAAACTTAGCGGACAAGGAGGAAGATTGCTATATTTTTAGGGAAGTCATCTGCTTTAATTTTTTCTATTTTAGTCATTGAGGACAATGTCTAGTTTAAGTTTTGGGGCATTTTAGTGTCGTATTGAAAGTATTATGCACACAAGCCAATCATGTTTAATGATAAAACATATACTTTATAACAATCTTATTCATTTATTGATAAAAAGTATTAATTTATTAAAGGCTTTTAATTATATACATGATGTTATTTTATAATATGTGATAAACTCATAGTTTTAAGCAATGCTTTTAGAATAATGATGATGATAATTCTAATAAGATCTAAATTCTTAGAAAGCTTAAAACTAAAATAGTTCCCAATCGTTGGATTACTAAATTGGGGATCAGTGAATCCGAATAGATTGATACATACGTTGCTTGCTCATTGGATGAGAATGATTGATCTCATGATCATTTGTGTGGAGACACTAAAGCAAGCATGTAGGTGCTTATTGGAGAATAATTTCACTGAACGTGACTCGCTAAGGAATACCTAATGGAGTTTTACTTGCCTGTCAATAGGAATTTCTGTAGTGATAGTAGTACAAGTGATCCTTGGACTTGAGATCATCATAGTATCTTGTGTATGAGGAGTTATACTTTGACTTATTCCTTAAGACCCTTAGGGTATATCAAAAGGTATGCTTGGGTATAATAAGTTGTACATGGAGATAATGTATGATCAATAAAGAATCTACCACTTCTAGTAAAAGAAGAGAAATGTCCTATGTGATTCGATAAATGACAACCCAGTAGTCCTTGGCCAAGGCAGAATGAAATTAGAAAGGAGTTTCTAATTTGCATTATTTGAAGTTGTGCATTTAAGAGTCGAAATACATATAATTAAATAAAATAAGACTTGACAGTAATTCCATGTCTTATATTTAATTGGGACATTGTATGGTGGAATGATTGAATTGTATAGTAACTATTTACTCAAAGGTTCTTTTATGATTAATGTTGAAATCTATATTATGTGGAAAGTCATTGATCGCTAGGGAGGCTTATCCCTAATGTAGAATAAATATTATTTATTTAAATAAATTAATTATTTAATCTATTTATTTAAATAAGATTATAATTATTCTAATTGATTTATTCACAACCGGTTTAATATGGAGAACCTAAAGGGTCGCACCATAAAAGGAAGAATAATTATTTAAGAAGTAAATGACATAATCGTAATAATAAGTTAAGTATATTGAATTTAATCTATGGTGATAGAATAAATTAAATAGCTTAATATTTATTATTTAATATTTTGGAAATATTAAATATAAATTAATAAGAGGAGTCTTATTATTATTATTACTATTATTATTATTTAATTCTAAAAGAAGTTTGGGAATTAATTAATAAAAGTACTCTTATATATTCCTAATATGATTAGGAGCCTAATTAATTAAAGGAGTTTAATTAATTAAAATAAAACCCAATTCTTTAATTGTTAAGGAGGGTTGCCTACATCTATAAATAAGAGGAGTCTTATTATGGGTGGGGTTGTTGTTGACTTTTTCACAACAGGCGTAATTCCAATAGTTGGGAGAGTATGCTCTTTTTCTATAGAGATAGAAAAACTAGGGTTTTGCCAAATATTCATCTTCTTGAATCTTTCTTCTTTCTTGGTGGATCACCTCTAGAGGTCAAACACTTGAGTGGCTAACGTTGATCAAAGGAAGGAACCAAACCTGGTAGATTCAAGTTGAACGCGAAAAGGATTGGAGGTGAACTTGTACCTGAGGAAGCTTGAATCTTCAAGAGTATGATTCTTGTTCTTTCTTTATCGTTTAATTAATAATTATGCATAAAGGGTGATCCGGGTATATGGTTTGTAAAAATTTTAAACTCTAATTTTTCACGTTTCCGCTTATTTTGTGCAATTTGATTGCGTTCATGAATATTACAAACCTAGCAGTGACATCAAAGCCAAACCTTTATGCGAATTATTAATTTAAATACTTTCTAATTGTTGTATATTAGTGTTAAGAACCCGAAATTTTATGATATATCTTATAGGCCCGCCCTTTCTCTTGGGCTGCTATTTTTGCTCCACTCGTGGATTACAGCTGGATTCATATGCTTTGCTTGTCCTTCATTTAAATTAACAACCTAACATGGGCTACATGTTTGCTACACATTGAAGAGTATGTTTGCTCCCATGTGTTTATGGATGATCATTACCCAGTTCGAAGAGCATTTTCTTTGCTCAATCAGGTGAGTCCATATACTGATCTTTTTACTATATTATTGGAGCCAATTGTGTTTAACACCAGTCTACATGTGCATTTTAGTTGGTTTTCCAATTTTTGTTTCTTTTATTTGTGTACATTTCGAGAAAGGCTAGGCGGAGCTTGCAAATATCTCCTGAGTAGACAGCCATGGCCTTTTTCTTACTATAGACTTAAAACTTTAATTAGTAAAAGAACAAAATTAATGGTTTAAACAAAGTTCTATATACTATTGTTACTGTAGCAATACCGGACATGAAAACTACTATTGCTACAGTAACAATAGTATATTCTATTGCTACATGACTCAAATACAACCAAGTGCATAGCATACCTGGTGGATTAATGATTATAGGTACCTATTATATATTCCATAAATCACTTTTTGAGAATAAACTTTTGATAAATTATACTCATCTATATAATCCAAAAAAATCTTATTGAAAATTATTGAATAGTTGACCTATATTAATCTAGGGAAGGGACTGCAAACTATCATTATAGTTATGAGCAAAGAACTTGGGCTGTACTTGATAAATAAGAGACCTGACAAGCTATTTTTTATTTTCAATACTGAAGCTATAGGGGTTTTGTTGCTCATGATTTGATGGGAGTTTGTATTGCAGGCAATTCTGGTATAATAGAATGTTCCATTTCTAGTTTTGCTTCTTTTTCACTTTGTTGGGCAGTTATCTGCTGAGTATCATGTTTTTGACGAGCATTTGGGAGGACACTCTATGCTGCCGCCAAATCTGAAAGTAATGGTATGAATCTAACATATATATTGAAAAAGGGTTTTTACTGTAAAAGGAATTCTAACATTATTGGCAGAAATTTTCGAAATGGCCTACAGGCAAACAAATTACTACTTGTATATGTTAAGCCGTCTAATTCTTCACTTGCATGATTTCTTAGTACGGACAATTACATGATTTTCTTGACTTTAATCTTAAGCACAAGACTATAATTCTTCTAGCTGAATTAGATGGAATCTGAAGGGAATTAGCTTTACATGCATAATATAAAGTATAAATCACAATTGTATATACGATCACCAATCACAAAACCCCATCATTTTCTTCCTGTAGGCTGCTGAATATCAAGTAGCAAGACCCTACAAACTGATTTCTCAAGTAGTGGTAATGTTAAATATACCTCTTTCTCACTTGGATGCAAAAATGGCTTCTAAATCTTTGTACAAACCTTTTGGTTTTGATTTGGCATCCCCGGGGGAATTCAGAGATGAGCTCCGGCTCCTCCATAATCCGCTCCATTTGTTACCACTAGTTGAAGGATCATTTGGAGTAGTTCCACATCTTTCTTTGCCAAAGCTAGACTTTGCCAGTTGTCTTAGTTGTTTATGCCAGGGTTTATCGTTTGTGCCTGAGCTTCTACTACCAGAGCTCCTATTCCTGTCGCCAGAAGAAGCAGGATCCAAAGGCTCACCATCCATAAGATTATGTATTTCAAAGTTGCTGTACAGTTTTTTAATCAGCATTGGTAGTATGAAAACCAAGAGAAATCCTACTGAAGCGTTTCTCAAACCTGTTGAGAAATTGTTCTCAGCAGGATCCAGCAGCTTTGTCTGTTTATATAATGCATACCATAAGAGTAGAATTAAGGCAATTCCAGTTCAGGATAGTTCTAGAATTAAGGCAACATGTGCCATAAGAGTAGTTAGAGGGAAAAATTGTCTTTTCTTTTAATTTATCAGAGAATCCCTATGATATCTATCTTTAAATGTATTAACAGTACATGAAATACAACCCATTTGATGCTATTCCCTGAGGTTGATGGTCAGAATTGGCCTACTCTTTTGATCCAACCCATTTGGAGCACTGTTTGGGAAACTAAGACTGCTTGTTTAAGAGAAGGGGTTTTCAAGACTCCTTGTGATGAGAAACTTCTTAGCGCATTGTTTCATTATCCTTTTCTCCAGGAAATGGCTGAAAAGATAGAGCGCATGGAACTTGATTTTGAATCCAGGGACAAGGTAATCTTGATATTATAACTTGCCTAGAACATTTCCTGATTCTCTTTGAGAAATTGGATTGCTTATAATTCATTTTTCTTGTAAACAACAATTTATGGAGCTCCAGGGACTTCACAATTATTAGCTGCTACTTACAGCAGAATTAAGCAATAAACTTGAAAAAACAGAGGTAATTGTAGTAGAGTGGCATATTCTAGTAATCTATAGTTACCACCAACTATTGCATTTCCTGTCACAAAATAATTATTTACTTTTTCTTTTCCATTTTTGTTCTTCATAAAAAGCTCCATGAAACTGTACATGATTTGGTTGATCTGGAAGAGAAACATAGACAAGCAAATGCAACCATCAAAGAAAAAGAATATCTGATATCTAATCTTCTCAAGTCTGGTGAGCCCAATATCATACCTTTATACTCCACATAAAAAAGTTTTAGCCAAAAAAGTACTTGGCACCTTTGTGTTCTGAAGAAGAATGCCAACTTTTCGCATATTCATGCTTTACCATATTTCTTTATCTGAGATTTACCAGTTTACCATCTTGTTTACGTAGATTGATAAGTCGATGTAATTTAACAGTTTGAAGTCTCCATTTATAAATTTTTGACATTGATGGTTGTTCTTCATCAGAAAAAATAAGAAGAAGAAAGAACCACTGTGATAAAATTAATCCTACATGAAATAAAGAGAATTTGCTCTGTAATTTACAACCAATGGAAAGGTATGAGATTGTGAAAGATATTGGCTCTAGGAATTTTGGTGTTGTCAAGCTTTTAAGAGATAAATGGTCTGGTGAACTTGATGCCATCAAGTATATTGAAAGACGCCAGATGGTATGTAGTATATATGTATACAAGTATGTATATATCTTTCTCCATTTATCTACGAATTTTTGAAGTTATAATTGTTTATTGCTGAACTGGGTTTCTTCATTTTGATATGGGTTTTGCTTGATTGGGAGGTTTTTTGGGTTTTGCAGATTGATGAGCATGTACAGAGGGAGATCATGAATCATAGGTCATTGAATCACCCCAATATAATTAGGTTTAAAGAGGTAGTATATCTACTATTGATGAACATGGCATCTTTTAACCTTTTGTGTCTTTCTCACTTTGATGATCAATTGGATTCCATGAAGCAGATGCCAAATTTGCAATTTGATTGTTGAGTTTTCTTCATCTTTCGGAAAGTAGCATGACAGGAAATATCAAAAGTTAGTCCGATTGTAAAGAAGAAAAGATAACATTTTTTGTTTCATGACTACTAATATAATTTAAAACCTTATGATTTTATTCCGAATTCTGTCAAAATAGTGCCATCAAGTAAAGAAATGGATGGCTCACTTTTATATCATTTGAGTGGTGTCACTTCTTGTAAAAAATTTATAGTACTGTATACCTCTAGCTGTTAATCTCCTGCTTGTTACAGAAAAGAGTAGTACTATGTTCCATTTGGTATTGTCTCACAAAAAAGCAATGCATAAACTGTTAAATCATAACGGTACTAATGGCTTTGCATGTGTTGCTAACGCCAACGCATCTAGCCATTGTCATGGAATATGCCACTGGATGAGAACTTTTCGAGAGGATATGCAATACTGGTAGATTCAGTGAGGATGAGGTATATTAAATTTCTCTTAAAAAATGTCCATTCTTGCACTTTTTTTTACTAAGTTCTATAACCACCCTTGTAGCAGGGTTCCATTAATATAGACAATCTAGATTAGTAGATTATCTTATTGATCAACTGCCTTTTTACAAAGGTAAACTTACCAAGTTAAAGAGACCGATTAGTTAGTTAGTTAGTTACCAATATCATTAAGGTAGATTTTCTAGTAGTGGATGTGTATTAGTTTGAGAATGTAGATGTGTATTAGTTTGAGAATGACTGTAAGCAGTACTATACTACTAATTTGCTGCTGTACTATATAGATCACAAAATTTAGAGTTTTTTTATTTTTTATTTTTTGTACTAGTTGATGTTTTTGCGGATGCTTCACCCATGGTGGTCTCAGTGTTAGATTGCTACAATGTTTGCATATTTG
This sequence comes from Panax japonicus, assembly GCA_020205505.1. Taxonomy (NCBI): domain Eukaryota; kingdom Viridiplantae; phylum Streptophyta; class Magnoliopsida; order Apiales; family Araliaceae; genus Panax; species Panax japonicus. Next base: position 50,261,059 of record CM035106.1, read on the forward strand.
CATATGGGCAAACAGGGACGGGAAAGACTTTTACCATGGAGGGCACTGAACATAATCGAGGAGTCAATTATAGAACTTTGGAGAACTTATTTAAAGTGGTCGAGGAACGGAAAGAGACTTTTACGTTCCACATATATGTTATCGTCCTTGAAGTTTACAATGAGCAAATTAGGGATTTACTTGCTACCTCAACAACATCAAAAAAATAAGTATATTCTTTTGCATTTAACTCAAATGTCTTTGAGTCAGCTTATTGAACAACTCTACTGAGCTGTTTTGTAATCTAACTAAATTGCCTAATAAATAATTACATGAAAAATTAATTTGCTTGGTTGTGCCGTACACAATGCTCTCAGTATGTTTTCAGTGTTCTCTTTGATTCTTTGTTATGAAGTATCAAATAGTGCTATAACCAGGTAGGAGAGTGATTATGCATTGATGTGCCAATCATATTTATTGTTTAGTCACTCAAATTGAACAAGAAATTGGTGGTATTCTAAAGTATTATGAAAAAGGAGCCAAGCCTTGACATTGTACCACGTAGCAACTCTATTGTCTTTGTGTATTGATTTTGGCAGTAAGTGCCTCTGGTGATTTATTTGCTTTATTTTCTTGACTTGTTATTATTTTTAAATGTTCAAGAAGACTGCTTCTACGACCTGCCTTACAATACTGGGTATCAAATTTTTGTGCTACGTTTACGGAAGACAAGGGACGAAATTATGAAGTGTACTCTCTCTATATATGTAGATATATACTTTGATTGAAGAACTGTGGTAGTTTTAGATGGTTAATTGTAAAGATAATGAATGATTATGTAGTGGATGATTTAATTTATTAAGTTAATAATATTTTAGTTTTTTGTATTTTTGCCATTATTTGCTATGGGGACAGTGAGCCAGTCAGGTACACAAAAAGAATGTCAAATTTTGATTTGGCAACAATATAATTTGTTATCAAAGCATTGATCAAATTTTAATATAGCAACAATTTTTTATACATTTAGCAACAAATTTTCGTTGCTAATGGCATTAAAAATATAATATTTGGCAACGAAAAATTAACCTAATAACAATGGAGAGGATATTGTTGTTAATACTAAAATAAAAGGCAACATTTTTTATCGTTGCAAATAATATCAACTTTCGTTGCACATATAAAGAAACGGCAACATATAATGTCGTTGTTAATCGACGACTTTCGTTGCTATTGAAAAATAACCAGCAACAAATATTTTGTTGCTGATTCAGCATAATGTTGTTGCCAAATAATATAATCAGCAACGAAAATCGTTGTTAAAAAGTTTACATTCCGCAACGAAAGCAAGCTTAGGCAACAATTTTCATAATTTACTGCAACGAAAAATGTCGTTGCAAAATGGTGTCAATTGCAACAAAAATGCATGGTCGTTGCCAAAAAAAAATAGTTCATTTCGTTTCCAATTAGCAGGCTTTTGCAACGAAATAGGGTTTTTAGCAACGACATTTTAATTATTCTCCAACAATACATTTTGTTGTTAAAGGATCGATGTCTTTGTACGAAAGTCAAATTTTCTTGCAAAATGTATTACTTTTGGCAACGAAAAATACGTTCGTTGTAAAACAATTAGTAACACTCATTGCGTAACGAAAGACGCAACGACAGTAAAGTCGTTACCAAAACCCTTTGGCAACGAAATTTGACACCTTTAGCAACGAAAATCGATTGTTGCTGAAGCCCCATTTTTTGTAGTGAAAATCACGATTTGAGATTGTTTAAATAAAATTAGTTTGGTTAAGAACTAGTACTTGGTGATTTTTATTACATAATTCCTTGTGAGAACGATACTCTACTTTCACTTTATTACTTGTTGACCGTGTATACTTGCACGTATTCATTAATTACAAAATCGACCAACAACAGAATCTTAGTCAAAACCACAAGGGGGCAAGAGGGAGAAGAATGAGAAATTTGAACGAAACAGAGAAAAGCATGGGGACAAGTATAGCAGAATGCCAGTTCCATAGGCTATTACATGCAGTGAAAAGGCATTCAGGGTCCTATACGAACAATGGGTCGAGTACGGAGTAGTGAAGCCTCCAAGGCCCCGGTTGATTGTGACAGAAGAGATGAAAAGAAGGTCGGACTTCTGTGTATACCACCAATAAGCAGGACACTCCACTATGGACTGTTATAGTTTGCGGATGATATACCATGAGAAGCTGGCGGCCGGAGAGATTAAACTAGGAAAGGAAACGTGCAACACTATCACTCATGGTACAGTCCCGGAAGTCAAGATGATGGGCAACCCAAATACTGGCTCTACCATCGAAAGAACTCTAAACTATAGATACAAGAATTGACGAATTAAAAATCCACCCATGGTTGTCCACCAAAAATTGTGGTTCAAGTTCTTAGGAGTATCCCTTGCCAAGTAATTGGATGACCAAGGGAGGAGGCACAAGAATTGATGAATTAAAAAAAATCCACCCAAGAGGGTGGTCCACTCTAAATGGTGGTTAAATTCTTGTAGATTGCACTTGTCAAGAAATTGGACGACCCAAGTGATGAGGCACCCGATTTCAAGTCCCCGTAGACTGCACTTGCCAAGAAATTGGACGACCCAAGTGACGAGGCACCCGAGTGTTACATTTTATCATCAAAAGTGAACGAGCCACCTGACGATAAGTCCTCCTAAGTTATGCTTTCAACTTCAAAAATAATTGAGGCACCTGAGTATAAGCCCTCAACCCCAAAATTTACCCTTTATCTTTAAAAGTGACGAACGTTATGCTTTCTTCGACAAAAGCAAGAAAATTACACTTTATCTCTAAAAGTGGAAAATGTTATGCTTTCTTCGACAAAATCAAGATTTATTATAAAACGTTATGCTTTTCATTAAAAGCAATATGATTATCAATGAATTAACAAACTTTCACTTATACTTGAATGTTTTCTTGATTTCTTAAAAAAAGTATAAATTCAAGTGTTGGTTTGTGAAAAATATATATACATGTTTTTGATAAAATTTATGCTTACTTGTTTATAATACTTAATGTTGTCTTGGAGTATTAATTTGAATTAATAATGTGACGCCCCCAAATTCGGGTTTTTCTTTAACTCGGGTTTGGTGCTCACGATTCTAGAATACCCATTCATACTAAAAGAAAATTATCTTATATTACATTAACATTGAACTTAAATCCCAGGTTCTAAAGAACTTTACATATGATACGACCAAATATTATTACAACATAGTACTAGCAATATTTATTACATTCATTACTTAGGTTCATTTAAGCACAGGCGCTTAAAAATGACTACTCAATAACTTTGTCTTTTCCTTTGTCCTTTCCAGATGGACCAGCAACCTCAGTTTTAACTGAAAACATTATATTTAACACAAGGGTGAGCAACAGTTTGCTCAGCAAGGAAATAAGCAGTTAAATATAATGGAACAGAAATATTTATATCAAAGAGGTTACAATACAATACATATTAAGCAATATAATTCTTTAAGAGGGTTGAGTATAAAAATCAGACTTTAGCATGCTGTAAGGTCAAGTGACCAATGAACTCTGTACTAGAATTAACAGTAATAATACTGCAATCCATGAATACAAACAGTTATAAAAGCTGTTTTATATCCTAGACTCGTACTTTAGGGAATCAGCCTAAGTACCTTATATTGTGCACAACATAACAGTCTAATAACACTTTACATGTTCTTCGAAATCATATGTCTGGTACAATATGTCCCTATAAAAGGGTTGTTCGTTCACAACATTATACAAGAGTCTGCACCACAACAAAGATGGTTTGGAGAACATTAAATGAGAGTTTCATGAATAATATTAATGTATCTCAACAATTGTCTACCCGAATTAATGGCATTGACATACTTTCAATATAACTTATGTAAGAGAGAAGTTCAATATACTATTCTTTTGAAGCTGATTGGAATAAAAAGGCTAATTAACCTTATATTATCCATAAATAAGGAGAGACAGTTCAAAAATTAGAAAACCTGTCTATTTGCAGAATAATTGCTCAATAAAGAGTAAGAGTTAGAAACTTGCCTTGTTCGTAGTCTATGGTTAGGATTTCAGCTTAATTTAAAGTGTTCTCACAAAATCCTACACAGTTATTTATATTAACAAGCAAATTAATCTCATAGCTAAGTTATATAGTTTGTAAGCTCACATATCACATAGTTTCAGTGATCATGGTTGTAGTTAAATTCTTATTCTTGATACATTTTTCAAATATCTCATCCATGCTTTCACAATAGACATTTTTCACTTTGATGGGGTTCGACATGCTTACAACAGGTAATAGAAATCATATTACAGTTATTATTGGCATTAATCAAGCATGTTAGTAGTCATGGATAGATTTCTTATATGCAACACATTTTTCAAATATCTCATCCATGATCTTATCTTCACCATTTTTCTCGTTAATGGTGCCACACACAATATATATATATATATATATATATATATATATATATATATATATATATAGCTTACCTTATTAGGCTTTAACACATGGGTGTTTTAAATTCTAGCATGCAAAATGTTTTTGTAACTTATTAGAGGTATTACCAATTCACATGCTCAACACACTTGTTTGTTTAGAATTTGTACATGATGCGTAAGCTTCTTAATCACATCACAAAGCTAAAAAGTGGCTTTTTAAAACTGCCATAGCAGTTGCCTGTTGTGGCCTGCTGCTGCCTATAGGCAGTGGCTCCTCTCCCTTTACCAACTTACTTATACATTACCAAGAATCTATATTACTTCATGAGACTAACAGTTCTTAAGTTTTGACAATAAGGAGCTTAATGTAGTTTAAATGGTGTTCAGCTTTAACTGAATTTAGCAAACATATCACTGCAATAACAGTTAGTTGAGACTATATTTTATTGTTGACTGCTAGCAGTCCCATGATTATCTTTTTATCATATTTTTCATTCTCAAGTTAGCTATCAGTTGACATATCATATAGTATTCATATAATTTCCCCCTTTTGGACAATTTAGGACTATTTATAGAAGGTGCTTTAACTGTCTATTGGTTTGGTTTAATAGTCACTGTCCTTGGACAGTAACTGATTCACTAAATCTTCAACTTTGCTACTCCTTTAAAAAAATCTATTTATCTTACTAACTGCAGCTAACAGAAGACCAAAAGAAAGTAAGCCCGGTTGCAAAAATGGTTTCTGCTGCTGCCATTAGGCAGCAGCCCTGTCTCCCCCAATCCTATTTCCCATAAGAGAGTAGTTTTAAAAGTTATAAAACTTTTGTAACACAAGCTTGATTTTACACAAATTATGTCTAGCATATACAAGTATTTGTTTTAGACTTTTAACACAATGGTGACTGTCTTAATAGACTGCCCCAGAACAAAGCTTGTCATGCCAATTTTATTAATTCTTCACCTTGACTTAAGACTGCATTTCATTTCATTCTAAGAGGCTTGTCTTGCTAATTAACAACATATGTAATACTTGAATCAATTCCCTGCGTTGTTTGTGTCTAATATCTGACTTTTTTTGTTAAGGCAATCCACTTGGGACTTTGGTCGAGCAAGTGGTGTGCACAGTTTCAACTTACTAGTGCCATAAATATTTGCTTGCTCTATAACTCCATTAAGTCCTTATAACACCACAACCAACCTATCTCCTTGTGCCTAGACCAAGTATTAACAAAATATAGCAAGAGTTGGTAATGTCAGTCAGTTATAGTACATCCATAGTATGGCAGTCACTTAGGCTTTTAGCAATAGCATGACTCAAAACAGAAAACAGCCCCTCAATCTTTTAATCACAAGGGTTATAAAATCATGCACTTGATATATACTATATATTCATAATTTAAAAACTTGCATACAAGATATCATTATTTCCAAAATAGGCTTCCACAACATTTTGTCAAAACTAACTATTTCAGTCCAAAGTGGTGTAGCACAGCATACCAGTCCAGTCCTACTGCGCTAACAGTTAGTATAGCACAAGGATGTTGTTCACAGCCAGTCAACACATCAACATAACACATCAGCAAAATAACATAGCAGTCATTTTGGCACACAACAGTTAATATAGCAAATTTTAAAGTCCAAGATAGTCTTTTATGCTCATTCAAGCCTTTTTGGCAAGGTATGATACTAAGTTGCCAAAACAGTCTTTAAGCTTCCAACACAAGGATTTTCATAGCATACTATATAATATATGTTCATGATTTAAGAACCTAAATACAAGGCTTCTAGCTTTGGTTTTAAAAAAACAGCCCCCTCATTGACCTTAAAATAATACAAGGTAGCGTGATTAGGCAATAAGGAAAAACAAGGATTGTCTATGTATAAAATATATTAGAAGCAATGCATGCTCACCATAAGAAACTTTCAATAACAGTTACAAGGACGGACTTTTATTTATTGAAACTAACATACTTAAACTTTACAAGTATTAGTGTTAGTGGTTTGAAATTATAGACATCATGTTATAGTGTATTAACCATATTAGAAGCAAGGGATAGACATTGCAAGTTAAGCTTCAAATAGCAGTCAATATGGAGCTCATTATCCCAGTCCATTTTACTTGATTTGCTCAAGAGTTAATCTACCTTAGACATTCTAAGCATGACATTCGAATAACAAGTCATACTCATCTCATGCTAAGGCAAAAACTAACCTCTAAGCACCTTTACAATGTAAAAATATGGACATAAGATTTTACTTGACTGCACTCCCTTATTAACACAGTTTACACCAACAGTCTATTAACAGACATTTTACCAAACAGTTGGGGAGCAGTTCATATCTACCCATACAATACATATATTCTTAGCTTAGTGATCCCAACCATATGGCTTAAATAATAACAAGCATAAGATGATACATTACCACCAGTACAAAGTACCTAATAGACAACACTTAATAGACAACGTTTTTTATAAAAACGTTGTGGTATATTCTTTTACAACGTTTTTAAAAAAAACGTTATAGATTTATATGCAAAAATGTTATCTATTTAAAAGAGCATTTTTTTTATTTTAACTAGATAACGTTTTTTTAAAAAAACGTTGTCTATCTACAAAGACACGGAGCAAAAAAAAAAAGACACGGAATAAAAAAAAAAGACACGGAGCAAAAAATCTACTTCTCAAAATCGACTACCAGCTATTCTTTCTTCTAAATCCCTAAACCTCCATTTAGCAGATTCAGATCTTCATCATCAAAAATTCAAATCTCGCAAGCCGCCGCCTCACCTTCCCTCACCGCTGCCCTGTCGATTCTCTCTTCACGCCGCGACCTCCTTTAAAGCCTGATTTCAAGGTCGACGGCAAGGTCGGAGCTCTGGGTGATTCCGTCTCCGTCGTTCGCGAGAAGAGTAAGATCACCGTCACCTCTGAAGCAAATAAACCCGTTCAACCACACAATAACTTTCAATAATAAACCTGTTCAACCACACAATAACGAAAATAAAAAGACCAGCATATGTGCGCAATGGCGAACGACGAAGAGAGGCTTTTGGAGGAACAACTTGAGCTTCAGTTACATGAACAAAGAGATTCACTCGCTGCTCTTTCCGAAGCCCTAGTTTCGGACCCTACAAATTCCGAACTTCTTGCGGTTTGTTACCTCTTCATATCTATTAGGGTTTTGATAATTTCTTCGTATGATGAAATTCGGATGACTATTTTAATGTTCATTGTTTATACAATCTATGCACTTTAAATTTGAATAAATTTTTCTATGTACCCAATTGGTTAATTATTATATAATTGATGGTCGAATACTGTAATGGTATTGAAACGATTGGAACAGCTCGAGTATTTAGGGGTCCCTGGGGTGAATGTATAATATGGTCATTTTGAAGGATCCCACATCAAAGTTAGCCTTATAGTGTGGATATAGGTGACCATTTACTTTGTTGTATTACAAATTCTAGATTGTAGGTTAGAAATGTTTAAGAGATTATTTGTTAATTGTTTTTTTATATTTTTATTAAGAGATAAATCAATTGTAATTAATATACATCTTTTTTAGCTAATGTAGTAGGGTATTATATATTAGTATTAGGCCTTGTTTCCTTATTAACTTGGTTTACTTAAGTTGTAGCACTTAATTTTGTTAATCGTTTAGACAATGCCTTGGCTTCCAGTCACCTGACTTGGGGGAAGCTGCTAAGGTGTGTGGATGTAAAGCATTGCAAGTTATTGTTATGCCTTACGACCAAGAAGCAAATAAACCTGTTGACAAAGTAAAAAAGATAACAAAAGGTCTAATACTAATATATAATACCCTACCATTATGAGATATAGCATGATATAATATGAAAGATTACCCTACCTTGTCCATTGTTCCTCTGCTCTTGGTGGGTATAGTAAGCATTTTATATTGGAGGTATGCATGCTGCTTCTTTTCTTACGTAAAGAAAGATTGCATCAAAGAAAAATTAATCTTATTAGTCCAAAGAAAAAATTATGTATTTAGATAGTACTTTAATGCTTTTTAATCCTTTTGTTATGGGATGGAACCTCTTGTTCATGATAGGTTAGTGGGATTGTAACTTTGAGGCTTTCAGCAGTTATATACTCTGAATTCTCTTAACCGAGATTCAAATAAATTTGCCTCTGCATTGTTTTACAGAATTTAGGTATTGTACTCCCCACCTTGACATCAATTGTTGCATTGTTTCATTGTTCTTTTTGGTGTCGTGTTCATACCCTTATCCATCTCATTATATGTTTCTTTTCCTTAGACTGGTCACTGGTGGTCTCCCTGTATATCGGTCATATGCTGGTAGTGTAATAGTCTAGCTGTTTTCTAAAAACAGATTGGCTGATGATAAAACCTTGGAAATGGAATGATACCTTTGTTCTTGTGATGCTTCGCTTGATCTGATTTGGGTTAGCAAAGACGCATTATGAAGAAATAATATGCTGTTTGAGATTTTATTTCAAAAAAGATAAATAGTCTGCTTTGGAAGCCCAAGGGGTAAAATGGGGCAGTGTAAAATAAAACTTTCAGAGAGGTATGAGCTTGAACATGTGTGACAACCCAAAAATTTAGAAGTTCTTGAATGATTAAATTAAAGGTTAAAATTTTAAAACCTATAGTGAAAATAGATGCTTTATTTTAAATTTCTAAGAAAAATCTAAGAAATGGTATGTTGAAATAATTCAACGATAAGGCTACGAGAAATAATAAGAACTAAACCGATTATGAATGATTCGATATTGTGATTCCGGGGGCGGAAAAGGATGTGATAACCCAAATTTTGGGTAATATTAAAATAAGAATTAAATAAATAAAATTCTTATTAGATAATATGTTGTATGATATTATATTGCATAAGTGTGTATGAACTATGCAATATGTGATGCTTATGCTTAATAAATATATTGGTATTATATATTTAGAAAATTGTAGGGGCAATTTATTAAAGGAAGAGAAGAATAGCATGCCTTATTAAAATGATATTTCGATATCAAAATGAAAAGTAAAGCCAACATGACTTAGTTATGAAATACTATTGGCATGAAACTACCGATGTGGCTAATGAAATAATTATATTATAATTGATTTCATTCAAAAGTAGTATGTGGTAGTAAAGAAGGAAAATGATGAGTACTCAAATAGACTAATTAAATTACATGGAACCATTATTTAATAATGTTTGTTCTAATTACAATTTAGCTAGCCTAAATAAGTGTGGTCGATAAATTTACATATATTGATATGTGTAAGTGTCCTCATGTAATTGGGATTTGGGCCAATTTAATTTTTCATGTTGTGTGCATGCCTTTTTAATTTCTCAAGTGTTATGGGTTATTGCCTAGAACCCAAAACAAGGTCATGACCAACCTAGTAGGAAGCCCAATTCAGCAGCCATATGGGAGGAGAAAGGGAACTGCTTCAGTTCAAACATGAATAAGGTAGCCAACCAGTAGTAAGTTAGTTGCCCCCTAGAGTAACAAAAATAACCGCTAGGAGGCTAAGACCTTGCAAAAGACGGCTGTGTAAGGCAGATAAGGGTCAAGTAGGCTGCTAGGTAGTTCACTAGGAGCCACTGCAGAAGCAGTCTATGTGCTAGATATAATGGAGTGCAAACTAGAGGTCAAGTAGAGTAATGAGAGAGAAGGAAACCCAGCCATGATGGTTAGCCTCAGGTTTAACTACTTAGCCTCTTAAGTTCAGTTAATATACTTCTTAACTAAAGCTCCAAAATCAGTAGCACACAGGGAGAGAAGGAAAGGAAATCCGGCTGGTAAAGGTGAAAGAAATTGAGCAGCAACCAATTGCAGTATTTGAATTATTAAGGTAAGTTCTCAAATCTCTTTTCATTCCATCCTTATTAAGCAACTGAACTGTAACTGCCGAATGGCTGAGAATAGAAGGAACTGTTATGTACTGCAGTAGAATTTAAGTGACTGCTATGCCACGATTCTTGCTATCATGTGTTTGACTGCTAAATGGCTAAATTAGAGTAAGGAGATAGGATGGTTGTGTGAAGGAATAAGGAGGCTAAAAAGGGATGGTAGAACAAATCAATAGCTATAAAAATGGCATTGGAAAACTGTGCACATGAAGTGTTTGTTAAAAGTCTTAAATGAACTGTTTTGATAAAAAACCAAAAATCTGATGGAACTAAAGCTTGAGTTATGTATAGACACCTTGTATGTGAATAATTAAAGTGTTGTAACATAGTAAATGGAACAAAGGACAATTTTTAAAGACTAAAACGAAAAGGAAGATTTTTGGTATGTCAAGCTCTTAAACCAACTGTTTTGGACAGTCCAAGGACTGTTATTCTGAGGTCCAATGTTTTCTTTTAGTTGGCTGTTATAACAGCTACCCCATACCAGAACTTGGGCCTAAACAAAATTATATATCATAGATTTCAAAGTGCAGCAAATAACTGCTACAGCAGCGAAAAGGAACCAGTTTGAGTTGTTTTCTTATGTAACACCTTACCCAAAATGTGTGGCTAACTTATTTCTTTAAGACATGTATGCACAACCTATATAGTATTGAAACTCCGCCCAAATGATTTAAAAATGGGGAAGCTAGAAGCAAGAAACTGACTGCTTATGGGCAGCAGTCACAAATAACAATAGATGTCAGTAGATTTGACGGTTTGGAAGTCATGATATAAGAAGTCTAGCATTCTGAGTAATGGACTGATAATATATAAAGAACTTATGCTAGAAGTTAGGCTTAAACAAAGTACATTTTTAAGCTAAAATAATGGTTGAGATTTTAACATGTCAAAGCTATTTGTATCCACTGTTTTGGGTAGCTTATGAAGACTGTAATGAAGAGGTTAATTGTGCTTAAAATAATTTCTTATGCTATGTGTTACAATGTTAATTAAGCTAGTTGGGTGAATCAAATCAATCCCAAAGCAAGTTTTAAAGAATTTCTAAACATGTTAGAAATCGAAAACTAGTTGGCTACTGACCTTGAGGCCAATTTCGGGTCTAGTATATGTTTCCAGAAAATTTTGGGCTTTTGGTATGTTATAGTACACTGAATAAGCTTTCCATAGACTCCGGAACGGACTAATTCCGACTTCGGAGCAAAGAGTTATGACCGTTCAAAGTAGTCGCGTCAAAACTGTCTAACCAACTCGGGGCAGTCCCTTTGCACGAAATTCTGGAATTCTGTGTTTTGAATTTGAAAATGGTCAAAGAATAAAAGTTGTAGCCCCAGAAGTTAGCTTCGAGTGGGCTCAAGAATCGCTCAAAAATGTTTTGAAACGAAAAAGTTATGACTGTTTTAGCGAGAGAGGGTAAAGCTGGGAAAAAGTTAAAAACTGTTATGATTGGGCATTTTTAAGTTCTGTTTTGAACTAAAGTAAGAAGCCTTGTATTTACTCTTTAAAGCATGAATATATATTATATAGCAGTGTTAGTAGGATAACTTTAGCTTCATGGCATAGCACAAAAGTTGAACCATAAAAACTTGATTTCTAACTCCTAATTAAACTAGGTTGAACCCTAAAGCCTATTAAGGGGTTGTTGGGGTAAAGTCAGGTTCAAATGGGGGCCGTGAGGCCAAGTGTGGCCACACCAAGCTTAGCTAAGCACCACGGGGCCAAGCCAAGCTTGGTTGCTGGCGTAGATGGACAAAAAGGGGACTGTTTTGGTGCTAGAAGATTAACATATTGTGGCAAGCATGCTAATGAATATAATTTTATGTTATAATTATATTTTTAGATTTGCTTGAGTACCTAAATGTTTCTTTCGCCTACCTAAGGACTGTTTGTAAGTTAGTAGCCAAATCTAGGCCTAAATAAGGACTGTTATGAGCAATATTTGCAAACTGAAGTTGTGAGACAGTATGAAGTCTCTAAATAGTCTAAATATATCACCTAAAAGTTGTTCCCTAAGTTAGTTAAGGTTTACATGGTGCGTGGTGCAAATTCTTGCTTAAAAATCAATGGAAATAAGCTTTAAAGAGCAACTAGCACCTAAATGAAGAACTACCATATCTGGACTATATAGACAAGTTCCAATAGCTAAAATATGACCCAAGTAAGCTACATAAGCTAAGGGAACCAAGTCTAAACTGTTTTGATCCTTAGACTTGTTAAAAATCACATTTTTAAAGACAAATAGTGGACTGTTTTAGGTGATGGTTAACACCTGAACTTTAGGGGCTATATTGAACTCATATAAAGTTCCTAATACCTGTTTATAACAGTTCCAAATCATGACCATTACAAAAGTTAGCAAGAAAACCAATATAAGCTCTATTTTCAAGCCTAAAGTGAGCTTTGATAAGTCAAAATGAGTTAGATGATTAAATAAAGTGTGGTAATGCTAAAAGTAACCTTGAGTAACTTAAATATACATGCCTAGACTATCCTAGTGGCCAGAACTGGAACAATTTGGAAAAAGTACAAAATCAGTTTTGTAAAAAAATAAGAAAATGGCTAAGTTTGAGCTCTGTTTTGGGGAGCTTAATGGGCATGAAAAATAAACATAATCCTTGATTAAAATACCTTGTAGTATGGTCTAGAAGTTGGGCCAAGTGGTTAAGCTCTTGGCTTAACCAAGGAGTCTAAACAAATCATCAAACTAACTTAGAAAATCACTAAAACTGCAGTTTTTGCAAATTTGTCCAAGTATGAAAATTTGAGATTTTTCCATTTGGCCTAGAACTTAGTTTGGACATCTTAGACAAGTGAGTTAGAGTTATGCTAGGCTATTCCAAGTGCTGGAATGCTAATGTATACAATAACTCGAGAAGTTAATATGTAAAAGCTTGAAAAACGTGGTTTAGATGGTCAAAACTCAATCTGTGCTTGGTAAACCTAAATGAATACTGGAACTAGTCCTAACTAGATATAATTCAAGTGTTGGAATGAACTAAAGTGGCTAGAAATGAAATTGGCAAGAATTGACCAAAACTAGTAAACTCAAAATGTGAATAATGGCCTAGTTTAGACATTACTTTCAAGAAGCATAAGAGGCTAACATGGGAACCTAAACAAACACAAAAATACTTTGGTATATAGGCTAGGAGTATGTTCAGAGTCATTATCCAAAAGCCTAATACAAAAGTTCCTAAAAATCATCAAAGTGGCCTTGGAATTCATGAAAAATGCAGTTGCCTTCAAGATTTTTGAAAACAGCCCATTTAAGGCTTGTTTTTGAATTTCTAAACTTTTTGGTTTCTATGACTTAAACCATGGATAAAATACATTGCTATGAGGTCTAAAAGATTACATAAATGAGAAACCTTTTTTATGCGTAAAAAGGTTAAACGGACAAAGTTTTCAAAGGAACCTAAGATGGTTTTAGGATGAGAACAAAATATTAGAGTTTAAATAAGCTAATAATCATGGATTAAATATATGCATGCATGTTTTGTGACATAGTTGGTTATCTAATGTGTGTGTATATGTAAACACAGTTGTGTAGGATTTGTGGAGAGAAGCTAAGTTAAATTTTTCGGTAATCTCCAATCAAGGCAAGTTTCTCAGTTTATTTATGTGGACTTATAATTGCTATAGATAACTGTTAACATGATTTATGTTTATAAGTATGTATTACCTATGAACTGCATTATTTGCTTTGTGAATGATGAATGTCAAATTATGACTAATTCTTGAATTGAGGCGGGGAACTCAATATATATGTGCAATGAATGACATGTACAGGACATGTGTAGTATATGCTACGGTACGTATGTTGCTACCAGCAGGACATAAATGTGATAATGCATCTGTAATATGCTTGAACCCCAAGACTATAAATTCATGAACTGAATGTGAACATATGTGCTATGTGATGCATGATAGACTGTTAGACTTGCTGGGCCGTCGTGCTCAATCTTGCTTAATTTGCAGGTTAAAGCTATGATGCGATCTATCGTGATTAGGAGCGCATGAAAAGAAGGCTAGTGATTTAGTTGAGATTGTGTTGAATCATTTGATGGTATTTTCATGTGTAAATCACAGATGTGTAAATTGTTGAATTATTCGATAGATGAAGATTATTTCTTCTAAAAAGGGAATATGCTTGAAAGAATGAATTGTATATTTATACTCATATCTACTCAGACTAAATAAATCATATAATATGATTCTAGTATAAAGAAGAATTGTAAAGGTTGCGATTCAGGGAATGAATGAATGGAAAGAAAAGAAAAATTTATTCCGTATTTTTAGCTATTTTAACATTAAATAATGTTTTAAAGCTAGAACAGGATAATATTAACGCACAAGATCGGGAAGAGAAATTGTCCTGATTTTGGGGGCGTTACAGTTGGTATCAAAGCTGTAGGTTATAAACCTTAGGTAGGTGTACCTTAGGCTATAACTGCAGAGATAAGGATAAGGAATAAACTCAAGTAGAGTCTAATTTGTTAAGAGATGAATTTAGGAAATTCATTATTAAGTAAATAGGATTTAAAGAAGAATCTTGAAAAGTTATAAAGATCCAGAGTTACCTAACTCTGATGTTAAAGACAAAAAGTAATAATAAATAGAGTCTATGAGACTAAAAGTATAAAGGGAAAGGAGATCGTAAAACAAAACGATCATAAGATAGAAGAGAATCGTAATATAACACGATTATAAGATAAGATCACGACGTGATCAGATTGAATAGCAGAAAATCTATGAAATGATTGGAATGATATAGCCCGACGCTATAAAGAGAATGTACTATGAAATGGTACTATGCAAACTCAGAAAAGAGTTGTAAATGATGAGATACGGATTAAATAAAATTCGTATTGAGCAAGGGGAAGATATAATTATGTGGGATTTCAATTGAGAACTCATGTCAGCAGCTAAGTTGTATGATTCTTTGTATGGGCGGGGAATTGTACTTGGTGTAATAACCACTTAGCTTCTGGTAGTGATAATCATTGAAATTTTTGTGTCGCGCTATCTGTTATATACCTGTTGAGAAGGTGATTCTTTTCTCATGTGTATAACGGATAGGTAGAGAATATAAGATTAGGTTAGATGATATTAAGATTAGGTACGGTTCTTAAAACTAATGCATATGGTAATTTCGTGACTCATAATCATATGGTATGTTTTCAACCCCTCAGTGAATGGACGCCTATGGTCTGACTAGGATAAGTTTCTAAACTATATGATTATGGCAAGTTCCTGAATTTCCAAAGTGTGGTAAGTTTGATGAACTGGGGTATAACTAAGTGTGAATGAAGTATTGAGGATGATAGGAATAGATAGAATTATTAAGCAATGGATCATTATAGAAAGTGAAGATGATGGTGGAAGTATAGGTATTCTAAATCTTCTAGCTATGCTAGACTTCGAAATTTTTGACATCAAGCTAAATTCGCACTGATGTACCTTTAAAAAAATACAAATGAATTTTGTTATCAGCATCATACGGTGACAAGGGTGTGTATGTGGATTGTGAGCCACTAACATCTCGTTAACTGTTATGACACGATAACACTGAAACTGATTTTCAATGATTTTGAACTGATTAAAGAAGAGTCTATGCTAATTGCTTCGGCTAGACAAAATGATTTGAAATATATCAAAATGTATTTTATATATCATCAATGCATCATGGAACCTGGTGCAGAGAGGATAAAAACGATGGAGTCATCAATGCAATATTACTTAGTGTTGGATGTGATCTAAGGATCGTCAGCCCACTATGGTATGATGTAGTATGATAAAATCACCAAATGACGGAATCCTTAAATGGACTGTAAATACAGTGCGGTATCAAGACGTCATAAAATGATTTTCAGAATTTTAAACCAGTTAAAGAAAAGTCAATGCCAATTTTAGTGGCTGGACAAATGTTTCGATTGATATTCGACTTATTGATATGCGTCTGAGCTATTTGATTCAGCTAGGCAAATGTTTATGAAAATTCAAGTATTTCTTTGAGAATTTATCCCGAACCAAATTATTTTGGTGCGGAATCTTATGCTAAGTCTGAGGTGAACAACCCGATTGGATAAAATAATCCAATCTAGTAGCGCAAATAGTCGCTAAACAAGATTGATACGTTGTGCACGACGTAGGGTACGGTAGGTTGATCACCTAACGTACTCGTATCTGTACTAGGCTGATCACCTAATACAACATGTTTACAGAATTGGTTGCGGTGAATACCGTTAAACCTGAGAGTTCATGGTCTATATGACCCCTCAGCATAATATGAAAAGTTTTTTTTTTTTAACTTCCTAAAAAGGGTAGAAATTGTTGAACGAGATGATAGAAGAGAAATCCTCAGAAGAGGAAAATGTAAAGGTTAAATTGAAAACCTATTTTCGGTGAATATGAGAAGCAAAGATTAGTAGACTATAATTTCGGGGACGAAATTCTTAGAAGAAGGGGTGAATGTGACAACCCAAAAATTTAGAAGTTCTTGAATGATTAAATTAAAGGTTAAAATTTTAAAACCTATAGTGAAAATAGATGCTTTATTTTAAATTTCTAAGAAAAATCTAAGAAATGGTATGTTGAAATAATTCAACGATAAGGCTACGAGAAATAATAAGAACTAAACCGATTATGAATGATTCGATATTGTGATTCCGGGGGCGGAAAAGGATGTGATAACCCAAATTTTGGGTAATATTAAAATAAGAATTAAATAAATAAAATTCTTATTAGATAATATGTTGTATGATATTATATTGCATAAGTGTGTATGAACTATGCAATATGTGATGCTTATGCTTAATAAATATATTGGTATTATATATTTAGAAAATTGTAGGGGCAATTTATTAAAGGAAGAGAAGAATAACATGCCTTATTAAAATGATATTTCGATATCAAAATGAAAAGGAAAGCCAACATGACTTAGTTATGAAATACTATTGGCATGAAACTACCGATGTGGCTAATGAAATAATTATATTATAATTGATTTCATTCAAAAGTAGTATGTGGTAGTAAAGAAGGAAAATGATGAGTACTCAAATAGACTAATTAAATTACATGGAACCATTATTTAATAATGTTTGTTCTAATTACAATTTAGCTAGCCTAAATAAGTGTGGTCGATAAATTTACATATATTGATATGTGTAAGTGTCCTCATGTAATTGGGATTTGGGCCAATTTAATTTTTCATGTTGTGTGCATGCCTTTTTAATTTCTCAAGTGTTATGGGTTATTGCCTAGAACCCAAAACAAGGTCATGACCAACCTAGTAGGAAGCCCAATTCAGCAGCCATATGGGAGGAGAAAGGGAACTGCTTCAGTTCAAACATGAATAAGGTAGCCAACCAGTAGTAAGTTAGTTGCCCCCTAGAGTAACAAAAATAACCGCTAGGAGGCTAAGACCTTGCAAAAGACGGCTGTGTAAGGCAGATAAGGGTCAAGTAGGCTGCTAGGTAGTTCACTAGGAGCCACTGCAGAAGCAGTCTATGTGCTAGATATAATGGAGTGCAAACTAGAGGTCAAGTAGAGTAATGAGAGAGAAGGAAACCCAGCCATGATGGTTAGCCTCAGGTTTAACTACTTAGCCTCTTAAGTTCAGTTAATATACTTCTTAACTAAAGCTCCAAAATCAGTAGCACACAGGGAGAGAAGGAAAGGAAATCCGGCTGGTAAAGGTGAAAGAAATTGAGCAGCAACCAATTGCAGTATTTGAATTATTAAGGTAAGTTCTCAAATCTCTTTTCATTCCATCCTTATTAAGCAACTGAACTGTAACTGCCGAATGGCTGAGAATAGAAGGAACTGTTATGTACTGCAGTAGAATTTAAGTGACTGCTATGCCACGATTCTTGCTATCATGTGTTTGACTGCTAAATGGCTAAATTAGAGTAAGGAGATAGGATGGTTGTGTGAAGGAATAAGGAGGCTAAAAAGGGATGGTAGAACAAATCAATAGCTATAAAAATGGCATTGGAAAACTGTGCACATGAAGTGTTTGTTAAAAGTCTTAAATGAACTGTTTTGATAAAAAACCAAAAATCTGATGGAACTAAAGCTTGAGTTATGTATAGACACCTTGTATGTGAATAATTAAAGTGTTGTAACATAGTAAATGGAACAAAGGACAATTTTTAAAGACTAAAACGAAAAGGAAGATTTTTGGTATGTCAAGCTCTTAAACCAACTGTTTTGGACAGTCCAAGGACTGTTATTCTGAGGTCCAATGTTTTCTTTTAGTTGGCTGTTATAACAGCTACCCCATACCAGAACTTGGGCCTAAACAAAATTATATATCATAGATTTCAAAGTGCAGCAAATAACTGCTACAGCAGCGAAAAGGAACCAGTTTGAGTTGTTTTCTTATGTAACACCTTACCCAAAATGTGTGGCTAACTTATTTCTTTAAGACATGTATGCACAACCTATATAGTATTGAAACTCCGCCCAAATGATTTAAAAATGGGGAAGCTAGAAGCAAGAAACTGACTGCTTATGGGCAGCAGTCACAAATAACAATAGATGTCAGTAGATTTGACGGTTTGGAAGTCATGATATAAGAAGTCTAGCATTCTGAGTAATGGACTGATAATATATAAAGAACTTATGCTAGAAGTTAGGCTTAAACAAAGTACATTTTTAAGCTAAAATAATGGTTGAGATTTTAACATGTCAAAGCTATTTGTATCCACTGTTTTGGGTAGCTTATGAAGACTGTAATGAAGAGGTTAATTGTGCTTAAAATAATTTCTTATGCTATGTGTTACAATGTTAATTAAGCTAGTTGGGTGAATCAAATCAATCCCAAAGCAAGTTTTAAAGAATTTCTAAACATGTTAGAAATCGAAAACTAGTTGGCTACTGACCTTGAGGCCAATTTCGGGTCTAGTATATGTTTCCAGAAAATTTTGGGCTTTTGGTATGTTATAGTACACTGAATAAGCTTTCCATAGACTCCGGAACGGACTAATTCCGACTTCGGAGCAAAGAGTTATGACCGTTCAAAGTAGTCGCGTCAAAACTGTCTAACCAACTCGGGGCAGTCCCTTTGCACGAAATTCTGGAATTCTGTGTTTTGAATTTGAAAATGGTCAAAGAATAAAAGTTGTAGCCCCAGAAGTTAGCTTCGAGTGGGCTCAAGAATCGCTCAAAAATGTTTTGAAACGAAAAAGTTATGACTGTTTTAGCGAGAGAGGGTAAAGCTGGGAAAAAGTTAAAAACTGTTATGATTGGGCATTTTTAAGTTCTGTTTTGAACTAAAGTAAGAAGCCTTGTATTTACTCTTTAAAGCATGAATATATATTATATAGCAGTGTTAGTAGGATAACTTTAGCTTCATGGCATAGCACAAAAGTTGAACCATAAAAACTTGATTTCTAACTCCTAATTAAACTAGGTTGAACCCTAAAGCCTATTAAGGGGTTGTTGGGGTAAAGTCAGGTTCAAATGGGGGCCGTGAGGCCAAGTGTGGCCACACCAAGCTTAGCTAAGCACCACGGGGCCAAGCCAAGCTTGGTTGCTGGCGTAGATGGACAAAAAGGGGACTGTTTTGGTGCTAGAAGATTAACATATTGTGGCAAGCATGCTAATGAATATAATTTTATGTTATAATTATATTTTTAGATTTGCTTGAGTACCTAAATGTTTCTTTCGCCTACCTAAGGACTGTTTGTAAGTTAGTAGCCAAATCTAGGCCTAAATAAGGACTGTTATGAGCAATATTTGCAAACTGAAGTTGTGAGACAGTATGAAGTCTCTAAATAGTCTAAATATATCACCTAAAAGTTGTTCCCTAAGTTAGTTAAGGTTTACATGGTGCGTGGTGCAAATTCTTGCTTAAAAATCAATGGAAATAAGCTTTAAAGAGCAACTAGCACCTAAATGAAGAACTACCATATCTGGACTATATAGACAAGTTCCAATAGCTAAAATATGACCCAAGTAAGCTACATAAGCTAAGGGAACCAAGTCTAAACTGTTTTGATCCTTAGACTTGTTAAAAATCACATTTTTAAAGACAAATAGTGGACTGTTTTAGGTGATGGTTAACACCTGAACTTTAGGGGCTATATTGAACTCATATAAAGTTCCTAATACCTGTTTATAACAGTTCCAAATCATGACCATTACAAAAGTTAGCAAGAAAACCAATATAAGCTCTATTTTCAAGCCTAAAGTGAGCTTTGATAAGTCAAAATGAGTTAGATGATTAAATAAAGTGTGGTAATGCTAAAAGTAACCTTGAGTAACTTAAATATACATGCCTAGACTATCCTAGTGGCCAGAACTGGAACAATTTGGAAAAAGTACAAAATCAGTTTTGTAAAAAAATAAGAAAATGGCTAAGTTTGAGCTCTGTTTTGGGGAGCTTAATGGGCATGAAAAATAAACATAATCCTTGATTAAAATACCTTGTAGTATGGTCTAGAAGTTGGGCCAAGTGGTTAAGCTCTTGGCTTAACCAAGGAGTCTAAACAAATCATCAAACTAACTTAGAAAATCACTAAAACTGCAGTTTTTGCAAATTTGTCCAAGTATGAAAATTTGAGATTTTTCCATTTGGCCTAGAACTTAGTTTGGACATCTTAGACAAGTGAGTTAGAGTTATGCTAGGCTATTCCAAGTGCTGGAATGCTAATGTATACAATAACTCGAGAAGTTAATATGTAAAAGCTTGAAAAAACGTGGTTTAGATGGTCAAAACTCAATCTGTGCTTGGTAAACCTAAATGAATACTGGAACTAGTCCTAACTAGATATAATTCAAGTGTTGGAATGAACTAAAGTGGCTAGAAATGAAATTGGCAAGAATTGACCAAAACTAGTAAACTCAAAATGTGAATAATGGCCTAGTTTAGACATTACTTTCAAGAAGCATAAGAGGCTAACATGGGAACCTAAACAAACACAAAAATACTTTGGTATATAGGCTAGGAGTATGTTCAGAGTCATTATCCAAAAGCCTAATACAAAAGTTCCTAAAAATCATCAAAGTGGCCTTGGAATTCATGAAAAATGCAGTTGCCTTCAAGATTTTTGAAAACAGCCCATTTAAGGCTTGTTTTTGAATTTCTAAACTTTTTGGTTTCTATGACTTAAACCATGGATAAAATACATTGCTATGAGGTCTAAAAGATTACATAAATGAGAAACCTTTTTTATGCGTAAAAAGGTTAAACGGACAAAGTTTTCAAAGGAACCTAAGATGGTTTTAGGATGAGAACAAAATATTAGAGTTTAAATAAGCTAATAATCATGGATTAAATATATGCATGCATGTTTTGTGACATAGTTGGTTATCTAATGTGTGTGTATATGTAAACACAGTTGTGTAGGATTTGTGGAGAGAAGCTAAGTTAAATTTTTCGGTAATCTCCAATCAAGGCAAGTTTCTCAGTTTATTTATGTGGACTTATAATTGCTATAGATAACTGTTAACATGATTTATGTTTATAAGTATGTATTACCTATGAACTGCATTATTTGCTTTGTGAATGATGAATGTCAAATTATGACTAATTCTTGAATTGAGGCGGGGAACTCAATATATATGTGCAATGAATGACATGTACAGGACATGTGTAGTATATGCTACGGTACGTATGTTGCTACCAGCAGGACATAAATGTGATAATGCATCTGTAATATGCTTGAACCCCAAGACTATAAATTCATGAACTGAATGTGAACATATGTGCTATGTGATGCATGATAGACTGTTAGACTTGCTGGGCCGTCGTGCTCAATCTTGCTTAATTTGCAGGTTAAAGCTATGATGCGATCTATCGTGATTAGGAGCGCATGAAAAGAAGGCTAGTGATTTAGTTGAGATTGTGTTGAATCATTTGATGGTATTTTCATGTGTAAATCACAGATGTGTAAATTGTTGAATTATTCGATAGATGAAGATTATTTCTTCTAAAAAGGGAATATGCTTGAAAGAATGAATTGTATATTTATACTCATATCTACTCAGACTAAATAAATCATATAATATGATTCTAGTATAAAGAAGAATTGTAAAGGTTGCGATTCAGGGAATGAATGAATGGAAAGAAAAGAAAAATTTATTCCGTATTTTTAGCTATTTTAACATTAAATAATGTTTTAAAGCTAGAACAGGATAATATTAACGCACAAGATCGGGAAGAGAAATTGTCCTGATTTTGGGGGCGTTACAGTTGGTATCAAAGCTGTAGGTTATAAACCTTAGGTAGGTGTACCTTAGGCTATAACTGCAGAGATAAGGATAAGGAATAAACTCAAGTAGAGTCTAATTTGTTAAGAGATGAATTTAGGAAATTCATTATTAAGTAAATAGGATTTAAAGAAGAATCTTGAAAAGTTATAAAGATCCAGAGTTACCTAACTCTGATGTTAAAGACAAAAAGTAATAATAAATAGAGTCTATGAGACTAAAAGTATAAAGGGAAAGGAGATCGTAAAACAAAACGATCATAAGATAGAAGAGAATCGTAATATAACACGATTATAAGATAAGATCACGACGTGATCAGATTGAATAGCAGAAAATCTATGAAATGATTGGAATGATATAGCCCGACGCTATAAAGAGAATGTACTATGAAATGGTACTATGCAAACTCAGAAAAGAGTTGTAAATGATGAGATACGGATTAAATAAAATTCGTATTGAGCAAGGGGAAGATATAATTATGTGGGATTTCAATTGAGAACTCATGTCAGCAGCTAAGTTGTATGATTCTTTGTATGGGCGGGGAATTGTACTTGGTGTAATAACCACTTAGCTTCTGGTAGTGATAATCATTGAAATTTTTGTGTCGCGCTATCTGTTATATACCTGTTGAGAAGGTGATTCTTTTCTCATGTGTATAACGGATAGGTAGAGAATATAAGATTAGGTTAGATGATATTAAGATTAGGTACGGTTCTTAAAACTAATGCATATGGTAATTTCGTGACTCATAATCATATGGTATGTTTTCAACCCCTCAGTGAATGGACGCCTATGGTCTGACTAGGATAAGTTTCTAAACTCATATGATTATGGCAAGTTCCTGAATTTCCAAAGTGTGGTAAGTTTGATGAACTGGGGTATAACTAAGTGTGAATGAAGTATTGAGGATGATAGGAATAGATAGAATTATTAAGCAATGGATCATTATAGAAAGTGAAGATGATGGTGGAAGTATAGGTATTCTAAATCTTCTAGCTATGCTAGACTTCGAAATTTTTGACATCAAGCTAAATTCGCACTGATGTACCTTTAAAAAAATACAAATGAATTTTGTTATCAGCATCATACGGTGACAAGGGTGTGTATGTGGATTGTGAGCCACTAACATCTCGTTAACTGTTATGACACGATAACACTGAAACTGATTTTCAATGATTTTGAACTGATTAAAGAAGAGTCTATGCTAATTGCTTCGGCTAGACAAAAATGATTTGAAATATATCAAAATGTATTTTATATATCATCAATGCATCATGGAACCTGGTGCAGAGAGGATAAAAACGATGGAGTCATCAATGCAATATTACTTAGTGTTGGATGTGATCTAAGGATCGTCAGCCCACTATGGTATGATGTAGTATGATAAAATCACCAAATGACGGAATCCTTAAACGGACTGTAAATACAGTGCGGTATCAAGACGTCATAAAATGATTTTCAGAATTTTAAACCAGTTAAAGAAAAGTCAATGCCAATTTTAGTGGCTGGACAAATGTTTCGATTGATATTCGACTTATTGATATGCGTCTGAGCTATTTGATTCAGCTAGGCAAATGTTTATGAAAATTCAAGTATTTCTTTGAGAATTTATCCCGAACCAAATTATTTTGGTGCGGAATCTTATGCTAAGTCTGAGGTGAACAACCCGATTGGATAAAATAATCCAATCTAGTAGCGCAAATAGTCGCTAAACAAGATTGATACGTTGTGCACGACGTAGGGTACGGTAGGTTGATCACCTAACGTACTCGTATCTGTACTAGGCTGATCACCTAATACAACATGTTTACAGAATTGGTTGCGGTGAATACCGTTAAACCTGAGAGTTCATGGTCTATATGACCCCTCAGCATAATATGAAAAGTTTTTTTTTTTTTAACTTCCTAAAAAGGGTAGAAATTGTTGAACGAGATGATAGAAGAGAAATCCTCAGAAGAGGAAAATGTAAAGGTTAAATTGAAAACCTATTTTCGGTGAATATGAGAAGCAAAGATTAGTAGACTATAATTTCGGGGACGAAATTCTTAGAAGAAGGGGTGAATGTGACAACCCAAAAATTTAGAAGTTCTTGAATGATTAAATTAAAGGTTAAAATTTTAAAACCTATAGTGAAAATAGATGCTTTATTTTAAATTTCTAAGAAAAATCTAAGAAATGGTATGTTGAAATAATTCAACGATAAGGCTACGAGAAATAATAAGAACTAAACCGATTATGAATGATTCGATATTGTGATTCCGGGGGCGGAAAAGGATGTGATAACCCAAATTTTGGGTAATATTAAAATAAGAATTAAATAAATAAAATTCTTATTAGATAATATGTTGTATGATATTATATTGCATAAGTGTGTATGAACTATGCAATATGTGATGCTTATGCTTAATAAATATATTGGTATTATATATTTAGAAAATTGTAGGGGCAATTTATTAAAGGAAGAGAAGAATAACATGCCTTATTAAAATGATATTTCGATATCAAAATGAAAAGGAAAGCCAACATGACTTAGTTATGAAATACTATTGGCATGAAACTACCGATGTGGCTAATGAAATAATTATATTATAATTGATTTCATTCAAAAGTAGTATGTGGTAGTAAAGAAGGAAAATGATGAGTACTCAAATAGACTAATTAAATTACATGGAACCATTATTTAATAATGTTTGTTCTAATTACAATTTAGCTAGCCTAAATAAGTGTGGTCGATAAATTTACATATATTGATATGTGTAAGTGTCCTCATGTAATTGGGATTTGGGCCAATTTAATTTTTCATGTTGTGTGCATGCCTTTTTAATTTCTCAAGTGTTATGGGTTATTGCCTAGAACCCAAAACAAGGTCATGACCAACCTAGTAGGAAGCCCAATTCAGCAGCCATATGGGAGGAGAAAGGGAACTGCTTCAGTTCAAACATGAATAAGGTAGCCAACCAGTAGTAAGTTAGTTGCCCCCTAGAGTAACAAAAATAACCGCTAGGAGGCTAAGACCTTGCAAAAGACGGCTGTGTAAGGCAGATAAGGGTCAAGTAGGCTGCTAGGTAGTTCACTAGGAGCCACTGCAGAAGCAGTCTATGTGCTAGATATAATGGAGTGCAAACTAGAGGTCAAGTAGAGTAATGAGAGAGAATGAAACCCAGCCATGATGGTTAGCCTCAGGTTTAACTACTTAGCCTCTTAAGTTCAGTTAATATACTTCTTAACTAAAGCTCCAAAATCAGTAGCACACAGGGAGAGAAGGAAAGGAAATCCGGCTGGTAAAGGTGAAAGAAATTGAGCAGCAACCAATTGCAGTATTTGAATTATTAAGGTAAGTTCTCAAATCTCTTTTCATTCCATCCTTATTAAGCAACTGAACTGTAACTGCCGAATGGCTGAGAATAGAAGGAACTGTTATGTACTGCAGTAGAATTTAAGTGACTGCTATGCCACGATTCTTGCTATCATGTGTTTGACTGCTAAATGGCTAAATTAGAGTAAGGAGATAGGATGGTTGTGTGAAGGAATAAGGAGGCTAAAAAGGGATGGTAGAACAAATCAATAGCTATAAAAATGGCATTGGAAAACTGTGCACATGAAGTGTTTGTTAAAAGTCTTAAATGAACTGTTTTGATAAAAAACCAAAAATCTGATGGAACTAAAGCTTGAGTTATGTATAGACACCTTGTATGTGAATAATTAAAGTGTTGTAACATAGTAAATGGAACAAAGGACAATTTTTAAAGACTAAAATGAAAAGGAAGATTTTTGGTATGTCAAGCTCTTAAACCAACTGTTTTGGACAGTCCAAGGACTGTTATTCTGAGGTCCAATGTTTTCTTTTAGTTGGCTGTTATAACAGCTACCCCATACCAGAACTTGGGCCTAAACAAAATTATATATCATAGATTTCAAAGTGCAGCAAATAACTGCTACAGCAGCGAAAAGGAACCAGTTTGAGTTGTTTTCTTATGTAACACCTTACCCAAAATGTGTGGCTAACTTATTTCTTTAAGACATGTATGCACAACCTATATAGTATTGAAACTCCGCCCAAATGATTTAAAAATGGGGAAGCTAGAAGCAAGAAACTGACTGCTTATGGGCAGCAGTCACAAATAACAATAGATGTCAGTAGATTTGACGGTTTGGAAGTCATGATATAAGAAGTCTAGCATTCTGAGTAATGGACTGATAATATATAAAGAACTTATGCTAGAAGTTAGGCTTAAACAAAGTACATTTTTAAGCTAAAATAATGGTTGAGATTTTAACATGTGAAAGCTATTTGTATCCACTGTTTTGGGTAGCTTATGAAGACTGTAATGAAGAGGTTAATTATGCTTAAAATAATTTCTTATGCTATGTGTTACAATGTTAATTAAGCTAGTTGGGTGAATCAAATCAATCCCAAAGCAAGTTTTAAAGAATTTCTAAACATGTTAGAAATCAAAAACTAGTTGGCTACTGACCTTGAGGCCAATTTAGGGTCTAGTATATGTTTCCAGAAAATTTTGGGCTTTTGGTATGTTATAGTACACTGAATAAGCTTTCCATAGACTCCGGAACGGACTAATTCCGACTTCGGAGCAAAGAGTTATGACCGTTCAAAGTAGTCGCGTCAAAACTGTCTAACCAACTCGGGGCAGTCCCTTTGCACGAAATTCTGGAATTCTGTGTTTTGAATTTGAAAATGGTCAAAGAATAAAAGTTGTAGCCCCAGAAGTTAGCTTCGAGTGGGCTCAAGAATCGCTCAAAAATGTTTTGAAACGAAAAAGTTATGACTGTTTTAGCGAGAGAGGGTAAAGCTGGGAAAAAGTTAAAAACTGTTATGATTGGGCATTTTTAAGTTCTGTTTTGAACTAAAGTAAGAAGCCTTGTATTTACTCTTTAAAGCATGAATATATATTATATAGCAGTGTTAGTAGGATAACTTTAGCTTCATGGCATAGCACAAAAGTTGAACCATAAAAACTTGATTTCTAACTCCTAATTAAACTAGGTTGAACCCTAAAGCCTATTAAGGGGTTGTTGGGGTAAAGTCAGGTTCAAATGGGGGCCGTGAGGCCAAGTGTGGCCACACCAAGCTTAGCTAAGCACCACGGGGCCAAGCCAAGCTTGGTTGCTGGCGTAGATGGACAAAAAGGGGACTGTTTTGGTGCTAGAAGATTAACATATTGTGGCAAGCATGCTAATGAATATAATTTTATGTTATAATTATATTTTTAGATTTGCTTGAGTACCTAAATGTTTCTTTCGCCTACCTAAGGACTGTTTGTAAGTTAGTAGCCAAATCTAGGCCTAAATAAGGACTGTTATGAGCAATATTTGCAAACTGAAGTTGTGAGACAGTATGAAGTCTCTAAATAGTCTAAATATATCACCTAAAAGTTGTTCCCTAAGTTAGTCAAGGTTTACATGGTGCGTGGTGCAAATTCTTGCTTAAAAATCAATGGAAATAAGCTTTAAAGAGCAACTAGCACCTAAATGAAGAACTACCATATCTGGACTATATAGACAAGTTCCAATAGCTAAAATATGACCCAAGTAAGCTACATAAGCTAAGGGAACCAAGTCTAAACTGTTTTGATCCTTAGACTTGTTAAAAATCACATTTTTAAAGACAAATAGTGGACTGTTTTAGGTGATGGTTAACACCTGAACTTTAGGGGCTATATTGAACTCATATAAAGTTCCTAATACCTGTTTATAACAGTTCCAAATCATGACCATTACAAAAGTTAGCAAGAAAACCAATATAAGCTCTATTTTCAAGCCTAAAGTGAGCTTTGATAAGTCAAAATGAGTTAGATGATTAAATAAAGTGTGGTAATGCTAAAAGTAACCTTGAGTAACTTAAATATACATGCCTAGACTATCCTAGTGGCCAGAACTGGAACAATTTGGAAAAAGTACAAAATCAGTTTTGTAAAAAAATAAGAAAATGGCTAAGTTTGAGCTCTGTTTTGGGGAGCTTAATGGGCATGAAAAATAAACATAATCCTTGATTAAAATACCTTGTAGTATGGTCTAGAAGTTGGGCCAAGTGGTTAAGCTCTTGGCTTAACCAAGGAGTCTAAACAAATCATCAAACTAACTTGGAAAATCACTAAAACTGCAGTTTTTGCAAATTTGTCCAAGTATGAAAATTTGAGATTTTTCCATTTGGCCTAGAACTTAGTTTGGACATCTTAGACAAGTGAGTTAGAGTTATGCTAGGCTATTCCAAGTGCTGGAATGCTAATGTATACAATAACTCGAGAAGTTAATATGTAAAAGCTTGAAAAAGTGTGGTTTAGATGGTCAAAACTCAATCTGTGCTTGGTAAACCTAAATGAATACTGGAACTAGTCCTAACTAGATATAATTCAAGTGTTGGAATGAACTAAAGTGGCTAGAAATGAAATTGGCAAGAATTGACCAAAACTAGTAAACTCAAAATGTGAATAATGGCCTAGTTTAGACATTACTTTCAAGAAGCATAAGAGGCTAACATGGGAACCTAAACAAACACAAAAATACTTTGGTATATAGGCTAGGAGTATGTTCAAAGTCATTGTCCAAAAGCCTAATACAAAAGTTCCTAAAAATCATCAAAGTGGCCTTGGAATTCATGAAAAATGCAGTTGCCTTCAAGATTTTTGAAAACAGCCCATTTAAGGCTTGTTTTTGAATTTCTAAACTTTTTGGTTTCTATGACTTAAACCATGGATAAAATACATTGCTATGAGGTCTAAAAGATTACATAAATGAGAAACCTTTTTTATGCGTAAAAAGGTTAAACGGACAAAGTTTTCAAAGGAACCTAAGATGGTTTTAGGATGAGAACAAAATATTAGAGTTTAAATAAGCTAATAATCATGGATTAAATATATGCATGCATGTTTTGTGACATAGTTGGTTATCTAATGTGTGTATATATGTAAACACAGTTGTGTAGGATTTGTGGAGAGAAGCTAAGTTAAATTTTTCGGTAATCTCCAATCAAGGCAAGTTTCTCAGTTTATTTATGTGGACTTATAATTGCTATAGATAACTGTTAACATGATTTATGTTTATAAGTATGTATTACCTATGAACTGCATTATTTGCTTTGTGAATGATGAATGTCAAATTATGACTAATTCTTGAATTGAGGCGGGGAACTCAATATATATGTGCAATGAATGACATGTACAGGACATGTGTAGTATATGCTACGGTACGTATGTTGCTACCAGCAGGACATAAATGTGATAATGCATCTGTAATATGCTTGAACCCCAAGACTATAAATTCATGAACTGAATGTGAACATATGTGCTATGTGATGCATGATAGACTGTTAGACTTGCTGGGCCGTCGTGCTCAATCTTGCTTAATTTGCAGGTTAAAGCTATGATGCGATCTATCGTGATTAGGAGCACATGAAAAGAAGGCTAGTGATTTAGTTGAGATTGTGTTGAATCATTTGATGGTATTTTCATGTGTAAATCACAGATGTGTAAATTGTTGAATTATTCGATAGATGAAGATTATTTCTTCTAAAAAGGGAATATGCTTGAAAGAATGAATTGTCTATTTATACTCATATCTACTCAGACTAAATAAATCATATAATATGATTCTAGTATAAAGAAGAATTGTAAAGGTTGCGATTCAGGGAATGAATGAATGGAAAGAAAAGAAAAATTTATTCCGTATTTTTAGCTATTTTAACATTAAATAATGTTTTAAAGCTAGAACAGGATAATATTAACGCACAAGATCGGGAAGAGAAATTGTCCTGATTTTGGGGGCGTTACAACATGCATCTCCACTGCTGGTTGATTGCATATATTCTACTGCAGGTTTTTTAATGATCTGCGACCATATGGACTTGTTCAGTTTGTTCCTTGCATTGTCATCCCTGTAATGGCCATCTTGTTGCCTCCAATGTACACACATTCTACATATTGGCTTTGGGCTGCAGGTTTATATTCCCATCAAATGGGTTCCTTTGCCATATTTTGAAGCTTTCTATGCTTTCTGCTATATTGAGTAGTTTGCAATTCATAATTGCAGGATTTTATCTCCTAGCCAAAGTTAAAGAAGCCGCTGACAAACCAATTTACAGATGGACTCATCATATTGTAAGTGGACACACTATTAAGCATTTGTGTGCTGCAATGGTTCCTGTTTTCTTGACGCTAATGCTTGCAAAGAGAAGTATTGAAACAGAAAGGTAATAGTTTCCTTTTGATGACCTTCTATGACTTCTGTTTTTATTCCTGGCGTATTTGAATTTTCTTACAATGTTACACGCATAAAAGGTTCCCAGTACCTTAAAAAGTTTATCAAGTAAACACTTGCTCTATTGCATGAATATAGAAGTTTGTTAAGTGAACACTTCATTGCAAGAATTTAAATTTTAGGCTGGTTGAAAGGAACTGAAAACTATAGTAATTGGCATGTGGGCTAAATTGTATAGTATTTGGTGACATATTGGACTAAACGTTGAGATTTCATTTGCGTTGTATAATACTTTTATTAATCTGCAGAATATGCTTTGCAGGAAGTACGAATACCCCAAGAAGTCTGCACCAAGTTTTTATCAAGTTACAAATAACTCAAAAGAGAGACCAGATGTTTGGGTTGATAGCCCTGAAAAGTTAGCATTTACCCCTAATAGAAGTAAATGCAACTATTTTGTACGGAAGTTAGAATCTGGTCCAACTATTGTTTTTAATAGTTTTCCTTCTATTTTTATTCTCTCGTCATAGCTTTAGTATATATTTGATGATCTTTAATAATTGTAAGCTTCTCTGAATAAATTTTTTTCAATCACTCATATTCCCATTATTGCAGCTTTTATAGAATTGGTACATTCAAGCAATGGTACTGCACAGAGGGAGGCAGATAACGGAGATGTGCAGGATGACAAACCGAAACATGTGAAAGCCTTGATGTCGCCTGATTGTTGCTGCTGTTACTTGCTGGTGCTGATTATTCTCTCGTCATAGCTTTATGTTTTTGTTACTGATTGGCGTGATGTCGCCTGTTGTTGCTGCTGTTACTTGCGGGTGCTGATTGGCTGCTGCTTCTGCTATGCTCAACAGCTGCTGGTCTTGCCAAAGTAAATTACTTGTTTTTTTGTGTAGGATTTCTAGGTTGTATAGTCAGTATCCAAGAATTATATTTTTTTGGGCAGTACTTGTTTGGTTGAGTGATTATATGGATAGTTTGGTATATATTTTGTGGATGTAGTAATTTAAAATTATAAACGAATGGTATTATTAGGATGTATTTTAAAATGTTGATACATTTTGGCTATATATCATGGTATTAGCATATTGCAGGTGCATTAGTAATATAGGTGAACCATATTTTTTTTTCTTTTTTCTTTTTTATCTACAACATTTAAAAAACGTTGTCTGATATACTAAACAACAACATTTTTTTTTATTCTATAACATTTAAAAAACGTTGTCTTATATACTAAACAACAACGTTTTTAACCAAAAAACGTTGTGGAATCATACATTCTACAACGTTTTTAAGCATCTGCTAATTTTTTGAAAACAAAACTACAACGTTTTTTTTCTAAAAAACGTTGTGTATTGTGATTAACTACAACGTTTTAAAAACGTTGTGTAAGAGTGTCAAATAGACAACACCCTTAACCACTACATTTTTCATACAGAAACCACAACGTTTTTTCTGCGTTGTCTATTTACTGTTTTGTAGTAGTGTACAGTCCCAAATCACAGCAATACACCAAGCAAAAGAAATAGCACAACTGCCCCTTATAACTATTCCAGGCCATTCGGCCATAACAGAGCACAAGTAGCACAAAATTGGACTGGAGAGAGGATAGAAAGGAGTACCTTAGTAGCTTAGAGGTGGCAATAGATTGCTGCCCAATTTCCTTCTCTTAGACGAATTCTTCTATCTCACTAACAGTCGGTCCTTCCTCTTTCTTTCTTACTATTCTAGGGACTTGGGAAGTCAGGAGTATGACATATAGTTATATAGCCGAACCTGGCTTCTCCCGGTCATACTACAATGGCCCCTATCCGGCCCCTACTCAGTCTCTCTATCAGTTGTGTGTAATCATTACTAGCCTATTTTCTTTGGCTTCTTCCAGCCACCCTAGCGAGCATAGCTTTACTCTTACGCCTTATCCTCTGTAAGCCTATTTCACCTGCTTCTTGTCTGCTATTAATCTAACTAACCTGCTAAAACAGAACTAACTTAGAAACCATATGCTTGCTGCCTGACTATGTAATCAAGTTATGCCCGAGCTTTTCTCGTTTAGTTTGAAGCAGTATACTTTGCTATACACCACTGGTTTTCAGGATTGGATTGGGTAATAGTTTTGATAAATTCCTAATTTAGGCTTACATCAATATTTTTTGGTTATCAATTGTAGCAGCCGAATTGGGCTTTTAAAAATTAGGCTAGAACTGGCCCCCTTTTATAATATCTTTTTATAGACCCAACCTATATCCTAATTAATTGAAAGAGACTTGCAAGCATACAAGGCAAAAATTTATTAAGGCCCAATATGGACACTTGAAAAAGTTTAACACACATGAAACTTTTATCTATGATCATATTTTCTTATTTATCAATAAATAATGCTTTTGAATGAAAATAATTATTACCTAATTATTTCATTAACAAGAATAATTCATAGCTAAGCCACGTTGGCTTTCCTTTCCATTCTGGATGTTTATATAACATTATAGTTAAGGTATATATCAACATCACTCTATTTACCATTCATAATTTAGGACACTTAATAATCTAAAATTTTGTCACAATAAGTAACAAAAAAAATTCATACGCAAAATTTGACATCATATTAATTGAATATTACATAGAATTTTCTGAGTCATTACAAATAACCTGAGATTCAATGATAAATATTGAGTTTTAAGGAATCGTTCAAATTAAAAGGCAATCAATAAGGATAAAAGAAACTACAATTTGATGAATGAGATATATGTACATGAATTTTATGATACATGAAATTCATGACCTGTCGAACTGAAGAGAGGGGAATAGCTAAAACTTGGCCTTCAATCCTATCAGGCCTTCGAGGCTATCAGGCGTTCAAGGTTGTCAGGCGTTCAAGGTCTTGGGCAGCTAACTTGATTTCCCAAAAGCTTGGTCTTCAATTTATCCACGGCATCTTAAAGCTCCTAAAGCTCTACATAAAGTAAGTCATTTTCAGGGTGACATGAAGTGGCTTCCAAACGAAGTGCAATAACATGATGATTGAAAATAAAGAGATCCAACCTATCATGGAAGGGAGACATGTCCAAGGAGAGTTAGGAGATGACACGAAAGATGGATGGTCATTCAACCCACCCAAAGTACTATCCACAATACCCTCCTGTGCAATCACCAACTCGGTGAAATCCTCCTTGGGAGGATGAACATCAGCAATAGTCTCAGAAGGATTCCGCCTCAAAGAAGCAGGAGTCTCAAAATTGTCATGTGGAGAAGTTGTAAAAAGGCGTGAAGAGAGCGCTGCATCACGCATAGCAGGTCATTCGAGCTTACATCAGATAAAGAATCCCTAGCATCAAGACTGACACAATCATCATGTGGTGAAGAAGACTCGATACCCGCTTCCCTATTTGCGATGCTCGCAAAAGAGCCCAATGGGATTAGATCGAAGATTTTCAAAACATCCCAGGAGAGCTCCTCTAAGGCTCGTTCTTCTAGGGTTTTCTCCCCTAGAGGTTCCTTCTCCTAGGACTTTCATTTTTGAGGCTTGCAAAGCATCAAGCCCCGTGAAGGGTTTAGAAACTGGAATCAAGACTCCAACACTTAAAATATTTTGTGTGATCATCTCACCAAAGGCGTGACTCACACGCAGTGGGCAAAATGCTTACTGGTAGATGGTATAGACATCCTCCAGCATAGAGGTGCATTCCCCCCCAGGCAGTGACGAATGTGAAAGTAGATGAGCACCATGGGTCTCTGCATAGTTGAACACAACAAGAGATGCCCACACTCTTAAGTATATCCACGTAATCAGTGTTTTCAAGGATCTCGTCGGTCCAATCCTGCTATCCTTGAAGGCGACCAGATGAATTAGACATGAAGCGATGGGGACTGAAAGGGTATTCTTGCTTCTCTATGCATATGCAGTGAATGCGATAGGAATGGGGAAAGTCATCCCAACCTCCACAAGTCACTGCATATAGAAACAAGCCTTTCTTCTCTGGCGGAGGAAGAGTTGTACGGTCATAAATCTGGACTCGCTCCCAAAAAAAGTCGGAAAGACCAAAAGAGGGGAGCCCTTTCCCAATCATTGAGAAACGGGGTCTCCTTGGTTGTTCCCAAGTCTGCAGAATGTTCAACAGGGAGGGCCTACAAGAAAAAAAATTTCAGCATAAGGGATCTAAAGAGCACAAGCATTAGGATCCATTCAAATAAAAATAGGGTAAAGGAAGAACAAAAATAATGTGAAGGAGGAGGCCACTAGGTCGGTCCCCCTAGGGGTTGGCCCATAGGGTTTAACCACCTAAGGAGCTCTCCTTTCTTACATTTAGCTTCTCCTTTCTCGTTGAATCAACTGATTGGAATAAATGCTACTTCATCGGAATATCCGAGTCAAGATCCTTGTTAAGGTGAAATGGCCCGGAATGGATGCTTCCTCCTTGTGGTGTTGTCCTTTCTTTGAGAATATTCGAGCCAAGATCCTTGTTAAGGTGAAATAGCCCGGAATAGATTCTTCCTCATTGTGGTGTTACTTTGAGAATATCCGAGCCAAGATTCTTGTTAAGGTGAAATGGCCCGGAATAAATTTTTCCTCCTTGCGGTGTTGTTTTTTCTTTATGAATATCCGAGCCAAGATCCTTGTTAAGGTGAAGTGGCCGGGAATTGATGCTTCCTCCTTATGGTTTCGATTTTTCTTTGAATATTCGAGCCAAGATCCTTGTAAAGGTGAAATGGCCCGGAATGGATGCTTTCTCGTTGTGGTGTTGCCTTTCCTTTGAGACTATCCGAGCCAAGATCCTTGTTAAGGTGAAATGGCCCGGAATGGGTGTTTCCTCTTGCGGTGTTATGGTTCAAAAAAGAAATACTACAGTTACCTGAAAAGAAAAGTCGATGAAGCAATCACAAAGAATTAACCAAACGAAAAATAAACACGACTAGAGGTTCACAGATATGTTATGAACATGACACAATAGGTGTAGCATTTCAAAATCCACGATCTTTGAAAACCAATTTTCTGGGGAGATTCCGGTGGAATTTGGAGACTTTAAGTTTCTTCAAGAAATTTCTCTTTACACCAACAAGTTCACCGGCTCTTTGCCACAAAAGATTGGATCTTGGCCTGATTTTCAAGCTATAGATATTTCAAAGAATTTTTTTCACTGGTCAAATTCCTCCTGATATGTGCGAGAATGGTAAGATGACTAATTTATTTGTGCTGCAAAATAAATTCACAGGCGGAATACCTGAAAATTATGCAAATTGTTTAACTTTAGAACGATTCCGGGTAAATAATAATTCTGTCTCTGGTTCAGTCCCTCCTGGCATATGGGGTTTGTCAAATTTAGAAATTATTGATCTTACTTTCAATCAATTTGAAGGTCCAGTGACGCCCAATATTGGACAAGCTAAAAAACTGTCCTAGCTTTTTTCTAGCCAATAATCAATTTTCTGGAGAATTACCTGTGAACATATCAGAAGCTTCTTTATTGGTAGGAATTGAATTGAATTCAAATCAGTTTTCCGGTGAATAAAATTAACCGAACATACAATCAATAAAGGTATACAATCACTTAAAAAAAACACAGATAAAACAATCATAAAAAAAGGCAATAAAAGCAAACGAAAATATAAGGAGAGAACTTACTGTGGAATAAACTGGTAAGATAGGCGGTGAACAGTTGGCCAAGAAAGAATGAAAAGCCTTGCTCTAATTAGCGAGAATGACAAGAAAAGATATATGTGATAATTTAGGATTCCAATGAAAAAGCATAAATCTTTTTCTTCTTCTGGCCTATTTTTATCTTGCTACGCTGACTAGTTCTCTATGATTAGTTCTTTTAGCCTATTTAGTTCTGTTGCTTTTTGATTGCTTACCACACGCTCAGTTAACCAAGTTTGTTGTATATTAGGAGTCATGCACGGCTAGGACAAAGTAATCATGTAGATGGATTGAAATTAAACTTAGCTTTAGGAAAAACATGTATAGCTATTACGTGATTGCAGTACTACTGATTTATTATATCATATTATATAAACACGTATTCTATTTTTAAATGTAAAAGATTTAATCTTGTTTCCAAACAAAAGATGATTTGATCTTATTTCCAAAATAATGTAAATATCTTGATTTTACATAAAGAAAGACTTTATTTTCTTTTTCAAAATAAAACAAGATTTTATTTAGTAATATATATATATATATATATATATATATATATATATATATATATATATATATATATATTATTAAGGAAATAAAGATTGTGCAAGGCTTGGAAAGATTTTTAATATATTGTGGGAGAGCTCTTCTAAGGGGTCCCCTCTCCAAGAATTTTTTTTTTTCAGGACTTGGAAGTCGAGCTCCGAACATTGTTCAGAAATTGAAACAGGACTAAAAAACTCGAAGAAATTTGCACGATCGCCACTTCGAAGGTGTGACTCACGTGTAGGGGGCAAATGTGAGTCCAAGTACAAATTAGGGTTCACGTACGACCTAAAGAATTGAATGACAAACAGAAAAGTCAGAATGTGTGAGACTCGAGAGAAGCCTCCACGTGTCCCGAGGCAGAAGACTTGTGGAGGCGACTCATTTTGAGAATTGATTGAGGGATTGGATTGGTGGCTAGAAGGGCAAGACGATTTGGGCATTACTCTGATGACTAAGGGTAAATTTGGAATTTTTCCGAGGTCATGTGACTAGCACATGACCACTCTCCAGAAAAATCCTATAAATACCCCTTCCACTCCATTGGGAAAGGAACTTCTCTTCAGACTGAGGGCTTGGACCTTTTGGAAGACTAGGAGATTTGGAGATTCTCTCTCAACCCAAAGACTCAAGAAGGCTCTCTAAATCCTTGCTATCCTAACAAGGTTCTTGGATTCTAAGAGTTCAGCCACGTATCGTTGGAGTAATTGTTCACCTATTCTTCTCCCTTCTTCAATCAAACAATCAATTTCGTACTTTTCGTGGATTTCTCTCCTTCTCAGCCAACACGAAACCCTAACCCTAGCAAGGTACGATTTTCTTGCCCACAATATATATATATATATATATATATATATATATATATATATATATATATAGCAATGATCAAGAGCATTCCCTTTAAATAGCATTCCTCCTTAAATAGCACCCCTTTATTAAAACTACGTCATTTTGGAATCTTTTAAAAGAGAGTGGTCCCATTTGTTTTCCTCCTATTTACAAAATGCCACACACAGCCCTACTTGTTTTTTTTAAAAAAAAGACTCCAAAACGACATAGTTTTAATAAAAGAGAGCTATTTAAGGAGGAATGCTCTTGATCCTTGCTCTATATATATATAGAGAGCAAGGATCCAGTGCATACCCCTTATCTTACTCACCCGTGCTCACCCCCCTTTAGGCGACGGTTTCGGTCATACAACCGTCGCCTATACTTTTAGTGACGGACAACATATAGCGTCGCTAAAAGTATAGGCGACGATTGTATGACCGAAACCGTCGCCAAAAGGGGGGTGAGCACGGGTGAGTAAAATAAGGGGTATGCACTTGATCCGGACCGTATATGTATATATATATATATATAGGGATTACATCCACAGCAACCGGTTGTTGGAGAGCAACCCCTTTTGGCCCAGCCGCTACAATCTGTACCGGCCTTAGACAAAAAAAAAATTATAAGCCGCTGCAGGTTGTAGCGGCTGGGCCAAAAGGGATTGCTCCCAACAACCGGTTGCTGTTGATGGATACCCACATATATATATATATATATATAATTTTGTATAACTGAATTTCTAATTTTGTATTGATGAGTGCAGCTTATAGGAACTGACTTTATATTTAACTACATTGTTGATGAGGAGTGAAAATGCAAAGGCAAGGATAATTCCTTCCTACCAATAAGGTGGTATGGTTCAAAGGGAATAAATGTACCTGCATGTTCTGCAGAAAATTGGAAATTAAATAAAAGAGTTTGTTTGTTATGTAATCATTTTAATCTGGTGAAAGTATTTACTATTCAATTAATAATACTTTTATTTGTTTATACAAACCTACTGTTGAGGTGGGTATGCTTTGACATACATACATTTGATTAATTGAAACAAATATAATCCTTAAAAAAAAGTACAATATGAATAGCTCAACAATGAGCAGCTAATTAGTGCAAAGTGTGAATTTATCATACAGTGATACAGAGAATTATTAAATATATGTGTAGGACTATAAGTATATAAAGGTACTTGCGTAAAATAAATTCTAACATCATTATAGTGATATAGTGAGACTACTTCCTCCGTCTAATAACATAAGAAGTTAATTTACGATATTTAATTTAAAATATTGATTAATTTATTCAACTTTAATGATCATAACAATGAATATTTTAATATATTTAAAATGTATTTCTATTTGCATGATTTATTATTTCTAAGTCTAATTGAAACACATTAGATTTGAATTTTAAAATATTTTAAATAGGCAATATAAAATTAGTAATATATTTTAGAAAAGCTAGAGCAGTTACCAAATAATAAAATGGTACCTTCTCAGTCAGGGGCGGATCCAGACGGATTGTTCAGTGGGGTCAAACTCGGAAAAAAAAATTCTTACAAATAAAAATTTCATAAAATAACTTACAAAACTAAACAATCCTCAAATATTATTTATAATAACATTTTTCGAGATTTCATTGCTTAAAATTGTTGCATGATATAGCCTCATTTTTTATAGTTACAAAAATATCACGCTCAATGTATGTTACTAAACAATCATTCATCCATTCATCTCCCATTTGGTTACGGAGTTCATTCTTCACGATATTTATGACTGAAAATGTCCTTTTAACAGTTGCAGTAGCAACGGGCAAAAGTAGAGCCAATTTCAGCAACAAATAGACTTGGGGATACACATCATCCTTTCTTTTCTGAACCAACATTTGAGCCAATTCTCCAATTCCTTCTATACTCGAAAAATTGGAATCGTTTCTCTATATCCACAATATAGAAGAATAGAAAAGTTGACTTAATGATTTAGTGGGATTTGGGAATTAGGGATTGTTGCCTAGTGTCTGCTCACTTAGTATATATATAACATAATACAGTGGAATCATGTTTCTTAGTATACATGTTCACTTTAGACCCTCTTAATTTTTTTTTCCTAATATGACCCTCTTAATTTTTTTCCCTCCTAATATGACCTCTGACCCTCTGAAAATTCAGTGGGGTCAGGTGCCCCCCTGCCCTAAGACAGGTCCGCCCCTGTTCTCAGTCCTATATATTTAGACCAGTTAGTAGTAAATTCTATAGTTTTTTATTGCATGGGTTATAAAAAATGTTGCAGTGATAATGTTTATAGCTTTTTATTGTATTGATTAATACAATATTTTTTATAATCCATGCATGCAATGAAAAGTTATATAAATTTACTATGGTGAAGTTGGTGTCAACTTCACCCTAATCGAATCTTTTTCATGAAAACATTAGCTTGAAAGGAAAAGGAAAGAATTGGAAATTAATAATATATGATTTAGCACAAAATCATCCTAATCTCTTTCTTTCATAATATTTCGGTCTTAATAAATCGTAGTTTCGTGGCAAGATATATCGATTAGTTGACAAAACCCTTTTGGTACTGATCAACCATGTTTTAGTGAGTCATGATATATAATTAGGAGTAGGTAGCTCATTTTTGTGGGTATTACCTATTAATAGGGCTGTAAATGTAATAATATTGGACGGTTGGACCTTATATATAACAATTAATTTTTTTTCTTAAGGTGTGTGAAATTTCAAAGAGCCACATAAAGTACAAGTTTTGTTTTCAACTTGTGCTAAGATCATGAATTTAACCTTTGATTTGAACATATCTATTAGGGTAGGTTCTAGTAAAAGTGAGTATTATCGAGCTTACAACATTTTTAATAATTTTTTTAAAAAAGAAACTTTAAAGTGCTAGCAAGATCATCATGATCATATTCTTCGTAATCAATTCCTTAACTATGGATCCGGATCCTCTATGAAGATTTCTCTGTGAATATCTTGTGAGAGTTTTATTGTGGGGTTGACAACACATCAAAAAGGAGATCCAATGACTCACAACTCTTTTCCTTGTCTGTGTATCAAAACAACGTCGTTTTGATAGGAAATTTTTTTACAAGTTGATAGGAAATTGAAAACCACCAAACGCCGTTTACTTCGTTTTTCCGTTTTCTTCTCCTTTTTTTCTTTGCTTCGCTTCTTGTTCTTCCTAGAACACGCCAATGTTTAGGATTAGTCAAATTTCAATTGTTTTTTTTTCTTTATTCAAAATTTTCCCATATTGTTTACCCCAATTTTTTTTTCTTTAATTTTTTTCAATTGGCTTAAAGAATCACAATGGAAACTCAATTTTTTTAATAGGATAAAAATTGTCCATTGAATTTATTTTTTTGAAGAGCAAATAATAATATTATTAGCCTTTGACAAAGATACACAGATTAATAATCGTACCCTATCGATTCCAAAACACCAAAAAATAATTAATAAAACGTCTCAACTAGATTAGGCCCATTACAATCATAAAAAAAGTCATGCCGCTCATAAATAACAAGAATTAGCAAACAAACGAAGTAAACAGCGTTTGGTGGCTTCCAATTTTCTGTTAACTTGTAAAAAAAATTACTATCAAAACGACGTCGTTTTGATACACATACAAAAAAAAGAGTTGTGAGCCATTGGATCTCTTTTTTAATGTGTTGTCAACCCCACAGTAAAACCCTCACAAGATCCTCATAGAGAAATCCTCATAGATCCCTTAACTACAATTTCGGTCTCCAAAAAATAAAATTAATATTTATTTTTTTAAATTTAATTTAAAATATTTTTAAATTTAAAATTGACATGATTCATTTAAATTTTAAAATTTTAAATCTTATCAATATAAAACTTTTTACATCGCTAAAAATAGTTTTTCTGATTATATTTTGTGGGCAAGGAAATCTTACCTTGCTAGGGTTAGGGTTTCGTGTTGGCTGAGGAGGAGAGAAATCCACGAAGAGTACGGAATTGATTGGTTGATTGCAGAGGGGAGAACGACAGGTGGGCGATTACTCCAACGACGCGTGGCAGAACTCCTAGAATCCAGGAACCGTGTTAGGGTAACGAGGATTCCAAGAGCCTTCTTGAGTCCTTCGAGTTGAGAGAATGTCTAAACCCTTTTAGTGCTTTTAAGTGGAATCTCCGAGCCTTTAAGTCACTAAAAGGGTCTCTTTGATCTTCTGAGAGTCCAAGTCTTGAGTCTGGAGAGAAGTCCCCTTCCAAATGGAATGGAAGGGGTATTTATAGGATTTTCTGAAAAGTAATCATGTGCAAGGCACATGCTTTAAGGGAAATTCCAGAAATACCCTTTAGTCATTAGAATAAAGCCCATATTGCCCTGTCCTTCTAGCCACCAATCCAATCCCTCAATCAATTCCCAAATCGAGCCGCCTCCACGAGTCTTCTGCCTCGGGACACGTGGAGGCTTCTCCCGGGTCTAGCACATTTATTTTTGACTTTTTCGTCTTCATTCCATTCGGTTATGCGAACCCTAACTTGCACATTTAATGAGGCTCCTGGAACCCTAATTGCGCATTTAATTCAATTAGGTCATGTGAACCCTAATTTTACACTTGGGCTCACATTTTCCCCCTGCGCGAGAGTCGCATTTCCAAATAGACGATCGTGCAAATTACTTCAAGTCTTTGAATCATGCTTCAAGTCTTTCCCAAAATTTCTTGGATGTGCATCAAATATTTCCAAACTTTGGACAATCCTATGTTTCCCTGATTAATTTTTGTATATATATACATTATATATATGTACTAAATCAAATTAAATCTGGCAATTATATGTTAGTAAAATCAAATAACATAAAATCTTTTCTTATTTTATTCTAGAAAGACAAAGGATGCAATATCTATAAAATATACCTTGGTATATTTTGCAGACTATCAATGTAAAAGAAAAATTAATTAGATCCGTGGCATAAAAAGTGGTCTATTAAACGGTAATTAAAAATATCTTCATCATGTTTCACCATAATTGATGTTCATTGGGATTTTCTCTCAATCATAATCCCTGAATTTGGGACTTTGCATCCTCTTCAATTGTAAATACTTGTCATATATCTAGGAAAATAATGGTGTTGAAATTTGAGGATGCCTTTTTTTTTTTTTGACTCTTTTCCTTTATTGGAGCAGTAGAATAGTGTTTACCTCTGCAATTTTCTCACCTGCATCGCGACTACCATTGATCGCTATCTCGTTGTCAGATAAAAGCTATGAATTTATTCAATTCGGCCATCCTAACAACCCACTCTCCGGCTTGAATTACAATTGTTCCATCATTACTATATTGTGTACTATTAGTCAGGTAAGACTATAAAATCTCAACTTTCAATAATCTGAAATTAGTGTCCAAAATCACATCAATGTTTTCATGTAGTGTATTGGTTATGAATATTAAAGACTTAGTTTAAAGAAGAGCAAGAGCTTGAATGGGTATAATATTAATATATATGCAGAGGTTATGCCAAATGA
Organism: Panax japonicus; assembly: GCA_020205505.1. NCBI lineage: Eukaryota > Viridiplantae > Streptophyta > Magnoliopsida > Apiales > Araliaceae > Panax > Panax japonicus. The sequence continues at coordinate 50,304,377 of CM035106.1, forward strand.
AAAAAAAACAAAGACCCAAAAGGATGGTGATTTAGTGGATTGCGATAAAGGCCTTTCAATTGTACCCATTACGATTATGATTTTTGAGACCGACCGTGTAGTCTAGTCCATCTGAAATATATATTTTTGTAATTAATTTATAAAATGATGTCTAAATACATACGGTAGTTTTTTAATCTCAGTTAAAATCTTTTTGAAGAAAAAAGGACACATTACTCTTCCTCCCTCCTTCACAACCAATAGGCAATAGCTATAGCTGAGTTATTTCCTTGTTACTTCTAAATTTAGATCTACTTTGACGATATGTTTTTTTTTTTTTAGTTGAGTAGTGGAATTCTTCTATTTAGTGTAATGATTAAAATAGAGTATTCTATTTCCAATCCTTTTCTTCTAAACTTGTACTCCCTTTTTATTAGATCAGTAACATCATGGATTATTATTATTGCAGTTCTACAAACTTTACTTGTATATTAAAGGTTAAAGGTATTTGGTGGATATGGAAAATTATTGTTGTTGGCCACTCAATATTTAGTCACTGTATAGGTCCTAAGCATCTGTCAAAGTATAACCATCCAGTCCTTAATCACTGCCAGAAACTAATGCTTTCCGTCTCTCCCTTGTACTTCAGTGTTATTCCAATATGTGCTTGAAGACTCTGTATTTCAAAGAAATCTTTCTTTACCTTTTTTTTGTATAAAATAATATATTAGTCGAGGGGACTGCTTACCACCTGTTAGAAGAAATTGGTGCTTAGGTAACATTAATAATTCAATTTTGTCTTCTAGTATTCTTGAAGGTCTCAAGCATCAAACTTGATCAAAGTATTGAAATCCTGTCAGAGGCATTCCTTCTTAGAAGCATGTGGGCAATTTTCATATGTTCTTATAAAATTGAAACTTTGCAATATCAGAAGGTTTATAACTCTATGGATAGCAGGATGAGTAATATATATAAGAATTAATCTATCTACCATGACCAGCAGTCACACTGCGAATTACATGCATATAATAGATAACAGTACCATACCTGGATATTTGAATGTCATGTTGGTGATAGTCTGATTTGGAAATTCAATTGTTTACCGTTGGATGGTCCATGCAGACCTCGTTTGGTTGATGCTTCGTGATTACTTCTTCTATTTCTTTTCTTTTTTTTTCAGGTAATCGTAGTATATATAAAAAAAACAATATCGCAACGAGGAAGCATCTATTCCGGGCCATCTCACCTTAACAAGGATCTTGGCTCGGATATTCTCAATGAAAAGAGGCAACACCGCAACGAGGAATCATCTATTCCGGGCCATTTCACCTTAACAAGGATCTTGGCTCGGATATTCTCAAAGAAAAGAGGCAACACCGCAACGAGGAATCATCTATTCCGGGCCATTTCACCTTAACAAGGATCTTGGCTCGGATATTCTCAAAGAAAAGAGGCAACACTACAACGAGGAAGAGTTTATTCCGGGCCATTTCACCTTAACAATGATCTTGGCTCGGATATTCTCAAAGAAAAGAGGCAACACTGCAACGAGGAAGAATTTATTCCGGGCCATTTCACCTTAACAAGAATCTTGGCTCGGATATTCTCAAAGAAAGAAATAACACCATAGCAAGGAAGCATCCATTCCGAGCCATTTCACCTTAACAAGGATCTTGGTTCGGATATTCCCGAGTAGTAGCATTTATTCCAATCAGTTGATTCAACGAGCAAGGAGAAGTTAAATTTAAGAGGGGAGAGCTCCTTAGGCGGCTAAACCCTATGGGCCAACCCTTAGGGAGGGACCAACCTAATGGCCTCCTTCTTTACATTTGTGTCTAATTCATCTAGCCACAAATTTTTATTTTTTTTTTGCATCTAACTATGACATTTTTCGTTGCATCCAGCTATGCAGGGACACTTGTATCGTTGTGCTCCTCCACATGCATATTCGTCACTACTTGGGGGGGAATGCACCTTTACTCTGGAGGATGTCTATGTCATCTATCAGTAAACATTTTCCCCCTGCGCGTGAGTCACACCTTTGGTGAGATGATCGCGCAGAATATTTTTAAGTGTTGAAGTCTTCACTTCTTGAAGCTTGATGTTTTGCAAGCCTTGAAAACGAAATTCCTAGGAGAGCGAACCTCTAGAGGAGCAAACCCTAGATCATGGCTTTCGTAGTTTTTTCCATTTCCTGTATCAGAAAATTCATATACATATATTTCATGCAAACTAACACTTGAATCCATACTTCTTTTTTTTTAATAAATCAGAAGAAATAATCAAGTATAAGTGAAAGTTTGACAAATTTATTGATAATCAAATTGCTTTTAACGAAAAGCATAACGTTTCATATAATAAATCTTGCTTTTATCGAAGAAAGCATAACGTTCACCACTTTTAGAGATAAAGTGCAACTTTCTTGCTTTTGTCGAATAAAGTATAACGTTCGCCACTTTTAAAGATAAAGTGAAACTTTTGGGGTTGAGGGCTTATACTCAGGTGCCTCAATCATTTTTGAAGTTGAAAGTGTAACTTCCGAGGGCTGTTAGTCAGGTGCCTCGATTACTTTTGAAGATGAAAGTATAACTTACGAGGACTTATAGTCAAGTGCCTCGTTCACTTTTGATGATAAAGTGTAACACTTGGGTGCCTCGTCACTTGGGTCGTCCAATTTTTTGGCAAGTGCAGTCTACGAGGACTTGAAATTGGGTGCCTCGTCACTTGGGTCGTCCAATTTCTTGACAAGTGCAGTCTACGAGGACTTGACCACCATTTACAGTGGACCACCATCTTGGGTGGATTTTTTTTTAATTCGTCAATTCTTGTGCCTCCTCCCTAGCTTGGTCCTCCAATTACTTGGCAAGAGATACTCCTGAGGACTTAAAACCACCATTTTTGGTGGACCACCATCTTGGGTGGATTTTTAATTCATCTGTATTTCAGATTTTTTCGATGGTAGAGCCAGTATTTGGGTTCTCGACTTCCGGGACTACACCATGGGTGATAGTGTTGCACGTTTCTTCTCCTAGTTCAATCACTCCGGCCGCCAGCTTCTCAGGGTATATTCTCCGCAGACTGTAACAGTCTATAGTGGAATGTCATGCGTATTGGTGGTATACACAGAAGTCCGGTCTTCTTTTCATCTCTTCCGTTACAATCAACCGGGGCCTTGGAGGCTTCACCACTCCATATTCAACCCATTGTTCATACAGGTTCCTGAATGCCTTCTCGCTACATGTAATAGCCTCCGGAACTGGCATCCTGGTATACTTATCCCCATGCCTTTCTTTGCTTCGCTCAAATTTCTCATTCTTTTCCCTCTTGCCCCCTTGTGGTTTTGACTGAGAATCCGCCAAAGCCACAGTTGTTGTCCTCTTGCCCTTCCATGTAACCATCGCATGGCTGGTGGGAAATGTTATGATTTCTCCCAAGTCTTGTGCAAAAGATGAGAGGGTCGCAAATGAATCACAAGCTTTGGTAATGAGGTGGGGCTTGAAGGCATCTAAAGCACCATTGTTGCATATGCTAACCAAGTTCTTTTCTTCAATTGGCTCTGCACACTTCTGTGCTTGGGCCCTGAACCTATCCACGTAATCTGACAGCTCCTCGTTTGGCTTCTGCTTGAATCGCATGAGCTCTACGATGGTTACCTATTTTTGCACACAGAAAAATTTCTTAAAAAATTGCAATTTTAGATCATCCCAATCATGGACTGATCCTTTCTCCAAATTGTAGTACCAACTGAAGGCACTATCCGTCAATGTCTTGTTGAATTCCCTCATCAACAAGTTGTGGTTGTTTACTTCATCATATCCTAGCCATGGAGACATCGACTCTACGAACCTGGCAATGTGTTCCCTGGCATTTCCTTTCTCCCCGTTGTATTTTGGAAACTACGGAGGATGCTCAATATACCCCGTCGGATAAGGTTGCCTCTGAATGTGTGCGGGGTAAGGTGGAGTAAAATCTAACTCCGAGGGTCGTGATGTCTGCCTACGAAGTTGATTGATCACATCGATCATATCATCCTTCGTCATGTACCGGCTTGTGGCGTGAACTCTCTGGGGTGTTGTAATATACTGCTGTATTGGCGGTGTGTATGGCGAAGAGATTGGTTGATGTACACTTGAATCATGCAAAGCTGGCACTGGTGGCCTTTGCTGACTCACTCGCTGGACATGGCTTGGGACGGTTGGCATCTGCACCTGTGAAAATGCTTGAAGAGCAGTTGGGATGATGTTCGTTTGAGGTTGGCTTGCTTCCAACCTAGGTTGTGGCCCGTCACCACTGTTCTGGAGCTCCAAGTTGATTACTGGAACCGATTGTCTTTCAGTTAATGGAGGTACAATCTGGTTCTCTTTGTTGTTACCGTCATTGTTGTTGTCATCCACTCCTACTTGTTCTCCCTGCGAATTGCCTAAGAACATGGCTCTGAAGGTAGGGATATGCATCAATTGCTGGCGAAAGTTCCCCATCTCCTCTTGCTTCCTCTGCATCTCCAGCATCATGGTCATCATCATCCCTTGTCCTTCCCGTGCTTCCTTTAATGCCTTGAGCATCTCCAGTTGCACAACATTCGTCTGCTCTTCGCTTACATTCTCGACTTGCCTTCCTGCGTCGGTTTGTTGTTGATTGGCCATGTATAGTGATGTTGAACTCCCTTCCGAAGCGTCTTCAATAAGTGGTTGGTCAAAATCCAGATTTGCGCCTTGGAAAGCTTGAGTTGTTTGCCTTGGAACTGGATTTGGTGAGGTAATACTATTTATTGGTGAAACAGCTCTTCCTGTAGTTCTCCCACTTCGAGTTGTGGGCATACCCTTCACGAATTCTACACCTCCCCAGCAGAGTCGCCAAAGAAATGTGGGCAAGGAAATCTTACCTTGCTAGGGTTAGGGTTTCGTGTTGGCTGAGGAGGAGAGAAATCCACGAAGAGTACGGAATTGATTGGTTGATTGCAGAGGGGAGAACGACAGGTGGGCGATTACTCCAACGACGCGTGGCAGAACTCCTAGAATCCAGGAACCGTGTTAGGGTAACGAGGATTCCAAGAGCCTTCTTGAGTCCTTCGAGTTGAGAAAATGTCTAAACCCTTTTAGTGCTTTTAGGTGGAATCTCCGAGCCTTTAAGTCACTAAAAGGGTCTCTTTGATCTTCTGAGAGTCCAAGTCTTGAGTCTGGAGAGAAGTCCCCTTCCAAATGGAATGGAAGGGGTATTTATAGGATTTTCTGAAAAGTAATCATGTGCAAGGCACATGCTTTAAGGGAAATTCTAGAAATACCCTTTAGTCATTAGAATAAAGCCCATATTGCTCTGTCCTTCTAGCCACCAATCCAATCCCTCAATCAATTCCCAAATCGAGCCGCCTCCACGAGTCTTCTGCCTCGGGACACGTGGAGGCTTCTCCCGGGTCTAGCACATTTATTTTTGACTTTTTCGTCTTCATTCCATTCGGTTATGCGAACCCTAACTTGCACATTTAATGAGGCTCCTGGAACCCTAATTGCGCATTTAATTCAATTAGGTCATGTGAACCCTAATTTTACACTTGGGCTCACATATTTTTTATTACTCTACCCACTTCATAAAATATTCTACCTAGTTTAACGACAACTACCTAATATTTAGGACATCATTTCACCTTTATGACTTAAAACCGATAATTTTAAGTTTAAAAACATTTTAGATTGACTTTAAAAGTAGTCAATTTTGATTCTATATTTTAAAAAGAAAGGAGTAGTTCGTGTAGTGTCCAGAGTGCCTGAAAATTTTGTGACTTGTATTTGAAAAATGAAACTGATGGATGAATTTAAAGCTGGTAATAACTTGACTCAACTACCTAGCTAGCTATTATTCAAGTCGATCAAGCCCCTTCATAGAAAGATTGCAGTGAGTTATAGGCGTCCAATTAGTACTACTGCTGCAGAACAACCTAATAATGGAAATGCCTTAAAACCCTTTCATAATACATGCAGTACTAGCTCTTGCAGTTGGGCTAGCTAGCTTAGAAAAGATGACTTATAAAATGCAAAACTCTCTCATGTGTTTGTGTCCCAGTGATATTTTTTTCCTCAACTTTGATGAATTAGTAAATTCCTCCCTCAAAGTACAATTATTAGTGTAAAATAATACTCCCTCCATTCCTATATGTAGGTCGTTTTAGACTTTTTTGTTATTCCTAATTATTTGTCGTTTGTAGTTATCTAGGAGAATTGATCATTATTTTTCTTAAATTTCCCCTTATTACTTCACCTAATTTTTTGATCCATATTTATGAGATAAGTGAGGTGAAGGGTATTATAGACAATTGATAGTATAGTTAATGTTTTTCAATCGTTTCCTTAATTCTTGTGCACATGTCTAAAACGACCTATATTAAGGAACGGGGGGAGTAGTGCTTTTTAAAGGTATAAACTGACCCAAAGGTATAGTTTTGCATTATTACTAATATCACGAGCTAGCGATTTGCTATACTTTAAAGTCATGTACACCCTCCGTCCCTTAATATAAATTATTTTAGAGTTGTGCATAAGTATTAAGGAAATAATTGTATAGCATTAAATATAATATCAATTGTCTATATTGTCCTTGTATTTTAAAAAAAAATATTATTTATTGGACAAAAAATAGTGAGAGAATCAAAATTATATTTAATACTTGGAGTAATATTAGAAACTAAGTAATTAATGCTTACTTAAAATTCTCAAACACTTATATTAAGAGACAAAAACACCTGATCTCTAAAACGACTTATATTAAGGGACGTAGGTAGTACCATATTTGTACAAAGTGATAAATTTAAAGTACAATTTGGCATTTTAATCAATCTAGGAATTAAGATGGACTCAACCTTTATTTACCATTTATGCATTTACTTCTCCTACTTTTACAGCTAGGTTTTCATTATTACGTGCTAAGAATTCTCATAAATTTATACCCCTTAATTAGGGCCCCTCCAGATCTTAAACAGGAAACATCCCTTCTATATAAATGGGACTTAATTTCTTCATGAGTAACCAAAAAGAGGAGAGAGAGATGGAGAGAGTTACTAGAGTAATGTTGGTGATGGTCACTGTGTTTCTTGTGTTCTTCGGATCGGACGGTGTGGAAGGAGGAAGGAAGATGAAGGGCAAAGAGAAAGTTGATGAGCCTGAAAACTTTACTGGAAGTTTTGGTGGGACTTTGCCAGGTCCAATAACGGGAACCTTTCAAAGCCCTGGATTCACTGGAACTTTTCCCAGCCCTGGCGGTTTAGGGTTCGGGTCTTCGAGCTTTTGTTCCTTCCCTGGAATAAGGTGCAGCCGGCCACCAACCCCGGTCAAGCCGACTAATTAAGAGTGTGGCATCGATCTCCATGAGAGAGTGATATATCTAGACGTGTGAGTGTTAGTGATCTAGTTGTTGCGTGTGTCCCGTTTTAATAGTCTAGTTTTATGCATGTATTTTTAGGGTTAGCTAGGGTTGGTAAGGGTTTGCTGGTATCAGTTGGTTAGTCTGTAGAATCTTTTAGTTTGCTTATTATCTTCTAGTTGTGCTGAGTAAAAAAGAAGCTACATTTAGTCCAAAAGTTGCTCTCCATATATGGTCAAATTAAGTTAAAGTGTGATAATATGTTATGTGTAAAGGTTGGAGTGGTTTTTGGAAAAATATATTGTAGTGGCCTGGGATTGTTTGATTATCTTTATGTGGTTTGGCTATTATACATTAATATAAATTATGAATATGAAATATATTGTAGTAGAATTGCTTGTTTTGCTCTTCTACTTTGCTTAAGTTTGAAAATTAAACAAGAGGTAAAAATAATTAAGAAACCTAGAGAAATTACAGTTTTTCTTAAAAATTTTGCTGCAAGTTTTTTAGTTTAGAAAACTCAGGAAATATAAAGGAAATTAGATCCAAATTTTTTGTAGAATCTTTCATGGGCAAAACCATAGGGAAGCTAAGGAGTGGAAAATGAGCTTAGCAAACTTTTTTTTATTATTATTCTTAAATTGCCCTTGACATTATTAGCATATAAAGACAAATTTGGACAGCCATGTCATGCCGTATACGAAGTAAACTTACAAACAGAATTATGGAAAATAAATTTATGACCTTTTTTAATTTTTATTTTTGAAAGGAAAAAATTATTAATAACAATATATACTATTGGTAAATAAAATAAAGAACTCTTGTCTAAGAAGTAAGGAAAGATGAAAATTCTAAGACAGTAAGATATCATGGGGGCACACCCAGTCAACATGCCACTAAACTCATTGGCTATTTGGGTTTTAACAATTGGTATATTTTACAACATTTACAAGTTCTATTGCCTCCAGATCCAGCCCAAACTATTCCAAATTACCAAGACCCATTCATTCCCATATCTCATAGCCCTGGTGATTTGGGTCAATTACCATAAACTTGCATCATTAGACCAAAATTTCAATATCTATTTTGGACTTTGAAGCTACATAAAAATATAATCCCTCCATCTGTTAGATTTTTTTTAAGTCAACTTAAAATATTTTTAAAGTTAAAATTGACATTAATTTTTTTAACTTATTACCCATTATAAGATTTATTGTTTCATTAATTTTGATAAGTCAATCCAACAACCATGCACATGAAACTTGCATGTCATGGCCATATCTTCCAACAACCAATAGCATTGCTCGAAAAAATATCCACCCCATTCCATCCCTTTTATAAATGTCATACCCTAAAAAGCCATGCACCTAAACCCTAAAACACCAAAGTTAATTCAATTAATTAGCAAAAATGTTCCTCCCACTCTTCATTTTCACAATCCTATTTTCCACCTCAAATGCGTCGCGGACCTGTCGCGGCCCGACGAACGGGTCGGATACCCTTGCAAGAAATCCACCAGCCTTTCCGAAAAAGATTTGATTTATTCCGGCCACGGAGTTGCCGGAAATACCACCAATCCCATCAATGCTACAACAACTGGCATTTGTGGCCCAATTTCAAGCTGTGAACGGTCTAGGCATATTTAGACCTAGCCGTGGGCGGTGTTCAGAGCTGGCCCTGAGCCACGGCTATAGTCTGGGCCAATAGTTGAGGGGAGGCCGAAAAAATTTATAAACTTATGTATATATGTGTATAAAATCTAGATGTATAAATTTTGTAAATTGTAATACATATCTTTGTTAATTTTTTCTTATTTATTATTTGATTCAACAAAAAACTTGGTTGGAATTCTTGTTCGTTATAATTGAAAGTTTCAAATGGAAGAGAATATACTCAAAATCCGGGTTTTATTGTTCTTTGTTAATTAGTTTTATTGTTTTTTATTATATTGTGGTTATTAATTATTATAAAAATTAAAAAATGTTTCCTTAGAAACAACTTTTCGGAAATCTTAAGAGACAAAGAAAGAAAAAAAAAGATTTGTATAAAGGAGCACACTTGAGAAAATTTGTCTTGAACATTAAAAAATTCAAGATTGACTCTGGCCGTGTTATTTATAATTAAATTGACTTTTAAAAATTCATAATGATAATATAATTTAAAACGGAGGTAATATAAGTAATTTGATTCACTCCAAGTCAAAATAAATAATTTAAATTCACTATTTTGCTAATCAAACTCGTAAGAGTAAAAATTTAAGAGGGGCAATCAAATCTATATTATTAAGGGAGAACGGGGGAGCGGTTTTTTTATTTTTTTATTTCTTTATTTCTTCCCATGATTCATCATCTCCCAATTTCTCTCACCCGCTACTACCCACTAATTTTTATTTTTTTTTTAATTTGCACCCACAATTAATTATGTACTGTGCCCGATAACCATAGGCGGAATTAGGGGTGTCTAGGAGGGTCATATGACCTTCTATGCACTCTCGATTCGAGAGTTATTTGTTTTTTTTTATGTATTTCTTTTTCTCCTTTGTTTTTTTATTTTTATTTTTACTTTATCATTAAAATGAGGCAAAAGATGTTGGATTTGTGGGGTCCAAACCCATGAGACTATCTTATTTAAATTAGGAGTATTTTAATTTGGATTAATTATTTTTCACTAAACCGAGTTGGACTTAGAGTTGGTCAACACGTGAGCATTGGTGTTTGGCCGAATTCAGGAAGGAACAAATTGTTTTGTAAGCAAACAGGAATCAAAGAAATATATATATATATATATATATATATATATATATATATATATATATATATATATACGGAAAAGGATTTGGGATGGCGTGAAATTAAAAACCAACATGAATTAGGATTCAGTATTATATTGGAAGGAGTGCTTTTCAATCCCAAATCAACTTGGATGACATCATGGAGTATATATATATATATATATATATATATATATATATATATATATATATATATATATATGGGCTTTGTTTTGAGTTTAGAAGATGTGAAAAATTTGAGTGCTCTGCTTTGAGTCTACTACACGAAAACAGTGGGTGCATGCTAGTAAATTGAGAGGATTTTTTTGTGAAGGTTTATTCATAATTTGTCATCATCTTTTCGGATAAATTAATTGCTGGAAGACTTTATTTAATTCGAAGGTTTTGGGTGGTGAGATAATTTGTGTTTTCACTCAAATTGAGGTATTCTTGTATTTTCTCAATTTCTTAATATTTCAAGTTTTTAGTTATAAAACTTGGAAGGATTTTGTATTCACAGTTGATTATAGTGGAATTTTTTGGAATTTGGCCCGTGGTTTTTACCTCCTAGTTTTAGAGGGTTTTCCACGTAAGTTTTGATGTCTTGTGGTTGGTTTATTTTTCGTATTATTATTTTCTGTGGTTATAATTTATTTGGTGGAATTGCATTATTTGTTTGGCGTGATTTATTTAATTAATTAAAGACAGTTATAATTAGAGGAGTTTTTCCAACAAAGTGTATCAAGAGCAAGGTTCTTTGCGCAGTTTTTTTGATAAATTAAATGGAGGAATCAAGCGGCGCCATGATTAATTTAACCTCATCTAATTTTTCAATCTGGAAGCCTAGAATGGAAGACATCCTTTACTGCAATGATTTGTATAATTCATTGGAGCTTAAGGGGAGAAAGCCAACGGACAAGACTGCGGCTGATTGGAAAAAGATGAACAGGAAGATAATCGGTCACATCCGACAGTGGATCGATCAGAGTGTGTTCCACCATGTTTCGCAGGAAACAGATGCTTATACACTTTGGACTACATTAGAGTCCATGTACGAGAAGAAGAATGCTCAGAATAAGACATTTGTGATTCGAAAAAGCTCGTGAACCTGAAGTATAAAGATGGTAGCAGTGTATCCGAGCATATGAGCGAGTTCTAGGGATTAGTGAACCAGTTGTCTACCATGAAGTTAAATCTTGAGGACGAGATCCAGGCATTGTTGCTTCTCAGTTCGTTGCCTAACGGTTGGGAAACTTTGGTTGTGTCACTAAGCAATTCAGCTCCGAAAGGAAAGATAACCATGCAGATGGTCAAGGACAGCATACATAATGAGGAAACAAGGCGAAAGGAGCAGGGTTTGACTTTTGAGACACAAGCACTTGTGGCAGAGAACAGGGGTAGAAGTAACTTCAGAGGATATCACAAGGAAAACGTGAATCGCAGTAAAAGCAAAAATTCCAAAAATCATAGGAGCAAATCAAAGACCAGAGAAGGTGTTACGTACATGTGTTTTCATTGCAACAAAGAGGGTCACTTCAAAAGAAATTGCAAGATCTAGTTAGACAAGCAGAAAATTGGTGAGCAAGGGAAGGTTAAGGAGAAGAATACTGCAGCTACAGTTACTGAGGATGTTGTGCTTCTTTCATTCAAGGGAGAAGAATGCTTACATGTTTTTGATCAGAAGATTGATTGGGTTATTGATACAGGTGTTTCGTATCACGCTACTCCCAAGAGAGAATTTTACACTACGTATAAAGCTGGAGACTTTGGGTTTGTGAGAATGGGTAACACTAATCAGTCCAAGATTGTTGGAATCGGTGATGTTTGGATACAGACAGATGTAGGCTGCACTATTACTTTGAGGGATGTTAGACATGTCCCATATTTACCCCTCAACTTGATTTCTGGTATGGCCTTGGACAGGGAAGGCTATGAGAATCACTTTGGCAGCGAAAAGTGGAAGCTTACCAAGGGTTCGATGGTAGTCGCTAGAGGTATTGCTTGTTGCTCGTTATACAAAACTCATGTGAAGGTATGTTCTAGTGAATTGAATGCAATTGAAGATGAAACTTCACTGAATCTATGACATAAAAGACTTGGGCGCATGAGTGAGAAAGGGTTGTAAATATTAGCAAAGAGGTCCCTCATTCCTTTTGTTAAAAGTACTGTACTAAACCCTTGTGATTATTGTTTATTTGGTAAGCAGCATAGAGTTTCTTTTAGTAGTTCCTCTAAAAAAAATCTAAGTTACTTGAGAGAGTATATTCTGATGTATGTGGTCCCATTGAGGTTGAGTCATTAGGTGGCAATAGATATTTTGTTACTTTTATTGATGATGCTTCACGTAAGGTGTGGGTGTTTTTGTTGAAAAAAAAGACCAGGTATTCCAGCATTTTCAGAGTTTCCATGCTATGGTTGAAAGAGAGATTGAAAAATTATTGAAGTGTCTTCGCAGTGACAACGGAGGGGAATACACTTCAAAGGAGTTTGCAGCATATTGTGCTAAAGACGGTATTCGTCATGAGCAGACAGTTCTTGGCACCCCACAACATAATGGTGTGGCTGAGAGAATGAACCGCACTATTATTGAGCGAGTCTAATGCTTGTTGAGAATGGCTAAGCTGCCTAAGTCATTCTGGAGTGAAGCTGTTCGTACTTCTTATTACCTGATTAACAGATCTCCATCAGCACCGTTGGATTTTCAAATTCCAGAGAAGATTAGGAGTGGTTAGGATGTGTCCTATTCTTATTTGAGGGTATTTGGGTGCAAGACTTTTGCACATATCCCCAAGGAACAAAGATTGAAGCTTGATGACAAATCTACTCCGTGTGTGTTTGTTGGCTATGGAGATGCAGAGTTTGGGTACATGTTATGGGATTCAGTTCAGAGAAAATTATTCAGAAGCAGATATGTGGTGTTTCATGAACACCAAAATTATGAGGATTTTGATAACGTTACACAGCCCAGATATAATAGTGTTCCAGACCTCAGCGGAGCTCTTTCGCCATTACGGAATGCCACAGTTGGAGAAGGAGGTCAGAATGAAGATGTGACTGATATGGATTTGCACAATGGTGATGGGTCAGACGTAGAGGGTGTTGAGCAGGGGGAGCAACCCCCTCATCTTGATATTGAAGAATCTCAGCTAAGAAGATCCACGAGAGAACATGTGCCACCAGTCAGGTATCCTTCATCAGAATATCTTTTAGTTGCTGAGGAGGGGGAGCCAGAAAATTTTTAGGAAGTTAAGACTCATAAGGAGAAGAACAATTGGTTGAGAGCTATGCAGGATGAGATGGATTTGTTGCACAAGAATCACACTTATAAGCTTACTACACTTTCAAAGGGCAAGAAAGCATTGAAGAATAAATGGGTGTTCAAGCTGAAAAAGGATGGTGAAAAACTAGTGAAGTACAAGGCTCGGTTGGTTGTCAAGGATTTTGCTCAAAAACAAGGTATTGACTTCGATGAGATTTTTTCTCCGGTTGTGAAGATGACTTCTATTCGAGCAGTGTTGGGGTTAGTAGCTAGTATGGATCTTGAGCTTGAGCAGCTAGATGTGAAAACTGCATTCCTTCATGGTGATTTGAAGGAGGAAATCTAATGGAGCAACCAGAGGGATTTGAAGTTAAAGGGAGGGTGCACTTGGTTTGCAGGTTGAAGAAAAGTTTGTACGGCCTAAAACAAGCTCCAAGGCAGTGGTACATGAAATTTGATTCATGATTCATGATGGATCAAGGATACAACAGAACAGTTGCAGATCATTGTGTGTATGTCAAAAAGTTCCCGGATGGTAACTTCGTTATCTTATTGTTATATGTAGATGATATGTTGATAGTTGGACAAGATGTTAACATGATTTGCATGCTCAAAAGAGAGTTGTTTAAGTCTTTTGATATGAAAGACTTAGGTCCGGCTAAACAAATTTTGGGCATGAAGATTGTTCGTGATAGGAAAGCTAAAAGGTTGTGGTTGTCACAAGAGAAGTATGTTGAACGGGTGCTTGCAAGGTTCAATATGGGTGATACTAAGCCAGTTAGCACACCACTGGCCAATCATATTAAGTTGACAAAGCGCATGTGTCCTTCAACAAAGGAAGGGAGAGATCATATGGCATCAGTTCCCTACTCCTCTGCTATAGGGAGTCTTATGTATGCGATGGTTTGTACACAGCCATATATTGCTCATGCAGTTGGCGTTGTGAGTAGGTATTTGTCAAATCCTGGTAGAGAACACTGGGAAGCAGTTAAGTGGATTCTCAGATACTTAAAAGCTACTTCCAGTTTGTGTTTGGGGTTTGGTGGTTCGAGTCCAATCTTAGAAGGTTTCATAGATGCAGACATGGCAGGTTCTGAAGAGAAGAAATCTACTTCGGGATAGTTGTTTACTTTTGCAGGGGGAGCTGTATCATGGCAGTCCAAGTTGCAGAAGTGTGTTGTTTTGTCTAAAACTGAGTCAGAATACATCGTCGCTACGGAAGCAGGCAAGGAGATGTTATGGTTGAAACGGTTTCTTCAAGAGTTGGGTCTGACACAGGATGAGTACGTGGTTTATTGTGATAGTCAAAGTGCAATTGACTTAATCAAGAACGCCACGTATCATAATCGTACCACGCACATTGATGTTCGTTATCACTGGCTTCGAGAAGTGGTGGAAAATTTATTGATGAAAGTAAAGAAAGTTCATACCGACGAGAACCCCTCAGACATGTTGACAAAAGTTGTAACTCGCGACAAACTGGAGTTTTGTAAGGAATTGGTCGGGATGGACTCCAAGTGACGGGGTCACGTTGGAAGCTTCCTCTCGTGGATTTGGAGGGGGAGATTGTTGGGTTTGTGGGGTCCAAACCCATGAGACTATCCTATTTAAATTAGGAGTATTTTAATTTGGATTAATTATTTTTCACTAAACCGAGTTGGACTTGAAGTTGGTCAACACGTGAGCATTGGTGTTTGGCCGAAATCAGGAAGGAACAATTTTTTTTGTAAGCAAACAGGAATCAAATAAATATATATATATATATATATATATATATATATGGAAAAGGATTTGGGATGACGTGAAATTAAAAACCAACATGAATTAGGATTCAGTATTATATTGGAAGGAGGAGTGCTTTTCAATCCCAAATCAACCCCAAATCAACTTGGATGACATCATGGAGTATATATATATGGGCTCTGTTTTGAGTCTACTACACGAAAACAGTAGGTTCATGCTAGTAAATTGAGAGGATTTTTTTGTGAAGGTTTAATTCACAATTTGTCATCATCTTTTCGGATAAATTAATTGCTGGAAGACTTTAATTAATTCGAATATTTTGGGTGGTGAGATAATTTGAGTTTTCACTCAAATTGAGGTATTCTTGTATTTTCTCAATTTCTTAATATTTCAGGTTTTTAGTTATAAAACTTGGAAGGATTTTGTATTCACAGTTGATTATAGTGGAATTTTTCGGAGTTTGGCCCGTAATTTTTACCTCTTAATTTTAGAGGGTTTTCCACGTAAGTTTTGATGTCTTATGGTTGGTTTATTTTTCATATTATTATTTTCTGTGGTTATAATTTATTTGGTGGAATTACATTATTTGTTTGACGTGATTTATTTAATTAATTAAAGACAATTATAATTGGAGAAAATTTTCTAACAAAAGAAATGGTAACAATTCTCTTTGTAAACTAATATAAAAAGCTAAAAAAATAAAACAAATTTTTTTTTGATCATACTATAGTGACCATAAGTTAATTCACCATAGTTATATCCTATCAAGATTATTAAATCTCTCTTCTTCTATTTTTTTTTGTTTTTATTGCTGGAATTCATTCTTTCAAGCTAATTAATCCCATGAACCACAATATAAGGTTTTAAATATATAATATTATAATTTGTAATTTATCTATAAAAATAGCTAATCAGTTGATTAAAAATTTCAAAATCTGATTAATAGTCTCATAGTTCAGTAAAAATTAATATATATATATATATATATATATATATATATATATATATATATATATATATATATATACAGAAATGATCAAGTAAGGGATCCCTTACTTTTTTAAAATGAGGGACTTTTTTTTTGTTTTTTTTAAAACAACTAAAAAAAAGTTTAATATTTTATGGAACTGAAATTTTTCCATAATACAATGTTTTGGGCGTGTTTTGAATACCTATACCAAAAAGTGGTGGTACAATCTGCCCATACTGTACATACATATTTTGTTATACGTACACAAATCACACCCAAAACATTGTATTATAAAAAAATTTCAGTTCCATAAAATATTAAACTTTTTTTTTAGTTGTTTTAAAAAAAGCAAAAAAAAAGTCTCTCATTTTAAGAAAGTAAGGGATCCTTTACCTGATCCTGACCATATATATATATATATATATATTTAAAGTCATTAGACTCATAACTCAAAAGTTGACAAAGGTTGAAATAGGATGTTGTGAAATATTATAATTGGGCAAAATGAATTTGAAAGAAGTACTCCAAGTGTTAATAAATAAATTTTTTTTATTGATATATTTTGACCCCCTCTAAAAATGTTCTGGTTTCGCCACTGCTAATAACTAGTTATAACAATTCCATTTGAAAAAAAAATGGACCCAGACAGGTTCACATTTTTGTCAAAAGGATCAGTGTATCACAAAAAGAAGGGTTTATTAAATAGAAAAATGGATAATAGTGTGATTATATTTATAGCCCACCCAAGGCTGGTGGATGAAGATGGTGTCATGGTGACCAGGTATGAAACTAGTCTGGTTGTCATTTAGTGATTATGTATATACTTTCACCCAGTGTTTTCAAACCCGGACCGGACCGCCGGTTGAACCGGAAAAAATCGGACCCGGTTCACTCAACGGTCCGGTTTGGACCACTAAACCACTTTTGCTCAAAAATCGTTCAGAACCGGTGAACCGGCGGTTGAACCGGTTGACCCAGTGAACCAGTGACCGGTTCACGGGTTTGACCGGTTCTCTCCTTAAAGATTAAAAAAAAATATTACGGATTTTATTTTATTTTAGTAATTTAGTTGAGACTTTGTATGGTATTTTACATATTTTTGCATTCATTTAACCAAACACTTGAACTTGTGGTTGAATTTCGAAATTTGAATGTATCTTAGAGATGTTTAGTTGTTTTTTTTTTGTAGATAAATTGATTAATTTTACATATTTACTAAATACTCCCTCCGTCCCAAATTAATTGCTCAGTTTTGACTTTTTAAAGTCAAATTGACCATTTTTAAAAATAATCTTTTTACTATTTTTGTTAAAATATAGGTGAAGAGATTATAACCAAAAGAAAGTATATACAATTTATTACTAATCCCAATTTTTATAATATTAGAAATATATTTATATATGCTTAATTATTAATTCTAAAAAAAGTCAATTTGACTTAAAAAATGTCAAAATTGAGCAGTTAATTTGGGACAGAGGGAGTATTATATACAATATATAATAATAATTAATATAATTAATTATTTATTATTTATTACATATTAATGACGTCACTGGGTCAATAACGGTCCGACCACTGGTTGGACCAGTGACCCATCCACCCAGTAACTTTTCCGGTTCGATGACCGGTCCGGGTTTAAAAACAGTGCTTTAACCTTTAACCTCCCCCCCAAAAAAATCAATAATTATGTATACAACTCCCACCCCCACCCCCACCCCCACCCCCACCCAAAAAAAATAATATTTACTTATTATATATACACCTCCCACCCCAACCTCACCCTCCCCCGCCCCGCCCCGCTCAGCCCACTTAAAAAAAATAATATTTGCTTATTATGTATACACTCCCACTGCCCCCCCCACCCTGCCCATTCCCACCCCCACCCCCCACCCCACCCCACCCCACCCCACTCCACCCCACTCCAAAAAAACTAATATTTAGTGATTATGTATACCCCTACTCCAAAAAAAATTTAATACTCAGTAATTATGTATACACCCTCACCCCCCCCCCCCCCTCCCAAAAAAAAATAAATAATATGATTATGTATACATCTCCCGCCCCAAAAAAAATATTCAGTGATTAATTGATTATGTTTACACCCCCGCCTCCCAACCCCAACCCCAACCCCAACCCCAACCCCAACTCCCAATAAAATAAAATACTTAGTGATTATGTATACATGATATATCTAATAATAATTTATTTAATTGAATTATAATAATAAAGGTAAGTTTGAAATTTAAAATATAGATCGACCTATATTTGAACCATAAGTATATGATTCCAATCCACACAACTTGTATTAAAAATAGTTAATATAGTTTTAGTTCTTAAATGGAATCAAAACCAACTCAACCATATTTTGCTAATCTAAACATAATCACTTTTTTTGCTTACTAAAAGAAACAAATGAAGTAGTACAAGTGTGATAATAGGCCGAAAAACAAAATTGGATTTGTTCTCACTATTTGTGTTAAATCATGTTTTTAAAAACCTTTCACAACATCAAAAGACTTCCTGGCTTAACTCCATAAATTAGTGCACTAGTTCATCACCAAAGCTTACCAGAACTAATCAAACTACTACACAAAGGCCACAACTAAACAATAATAATCTCTTCTCAATAAACAAATCTTTAGTACAATGCTCCTCTTTTCGTAACATCATTTCCCTTTGTAGTATACAACACATTCGGTATCTCCATATACTCATATAACTATGACATGAAATATTCTCTCATGCATATGGCCATGAGAAAATAATAAACGGAAAAAGGAAAAAAAATAAAACACAAAAAACCATAGGCATATTCTCAGGGTCACAGAGCTGCCTCGACAAATGAGTAAAATTATTGATCACCTAAAGAAACGAATTGCAGGAATTTTAGTTTTCGGGCTTCTCCCACTTGAGGGGCTTTACAACCTCCCAGGTGAAGTCGGCGTCATCTCTTCCAAAATGCCCGTATGCAGCAGTCTTCAAGAACCTGCTATTGCCACCTCTCTTTAGGTCCAGGTTAATAGCAATCATTCCGGGCCTGAAATCAAAAGTTTCCTTTACAATCTTCAGAATCTCGTTGTCCGGAATCTTTCCAGTACCGTATGTGTCAACAAATACCGATAATGGCTCAGGCACACCAATGGCATATGAGACCTGGACAATGCACCTGCGAGCAAGTCCATTTGCAACAATGCTCTTGGCAGCCTGTCTAACAATGTAGGCTCCACTCCTGTCAACCTTGGTTGGATCCTTTCCGGAGAAGGCACCACCTCCGTGGGCTCCCCAACCACCATAAGTATCGATGATGATTTTACGACCGGTGAGACCTGCATCACCATGGGGCCCTCCAATGACGAAACGGCCAGAAGGGTTGAGGTGGAAGATGGTCTTCTCATCAAGGTATTTCTCGGGGATGATAGGCTTGATAACATGCTCCTTGAGGTCAGCTGCAATCTCATCATTAGTTACAGTTTCATCATGCTGAGTGGAAATGAGGACAGTGTGAACACGGATTGGAACCATAGCTCCATTTTCATTGTAATACTCAACAGTGACTTGGGTTTTTCCATCAGGTCTCAACCAAGCACAGGTTCCATTCTTGCGCACCTCAGTGAGGCGGGCACCAAGCTTAGTTGCAAGGACATGGCTGAGGGGCATCAGCTCGGGGGTCTCATCGGTGGCATAACCAAACATGTGACCCTGGTCACCGGCACCGATCTCCTCAGGGCGCTTGGTGAGGTGACCATGGACACCTTGGGCAATATCAGGGCTCTGTTGCTCGATCTGGACTAAGACCTTGCAGTTGTCAGCATCAAGGCCAACATCGTCGGAAACAAATCCAATATTACGGCAGGTCTCACGTACAATCTTCTCGTAGTCTACCTTGGCTTTGGTTGTGATTTCACCAAAAACCATGACCATGTTGGTCTTTGAGCAAGTCTCACATGCAACTTTGCTGTCTGGGTCCTGCTCAAGGCAGGCATCAAGTACTGCATCAGATATCTGATCGCATAGCTTGTCAGGGTGGCCCTCATTCACAGATTCAGAAGTGAATAGGAAGGTGTCCATTCTCCCAAGCTGCACACCAAAAAATCAGTACAAAATAAATCAATACAAATAACATGAATATTGCAAGCCTAAATCAAATACACATAAACCAAATTAGCTACCAAGCCGAAAACACATTAGATAATAAGTGTATAAGATTCTATTACCATAAAGGAAACAACAAGAGGAAAGATATCAGGAAATTCAAAAATATTGAGATCACATTTTAATTAACGTTGTATTAATTGTAAATGAAACTCTAAACAGCTAAAACTAGGCATATCTCAGAGCAGTGATATCCTCAATAGATAAATAAATAAGAAAAAAATAATAGTTGCTCCAACTACTTCTACATGGATCACCACATAGATCTTGTAAAATGAAAAGGAATAAATAATAATGATATTTAGTTATAAGATCATCAATGTTTATAATTAGTTGCAAACACTTCACCACATTACTGGAACAGGGGTCCATAAACCTTTCTTTATAACTCAGGGCATGCTCAGGCACTTGAGGGAGATCTGATGAGTATGTGAAAACAAAGGCACTCTACAAGAACAGGGTGCTCATAAAACATATCTAACTTAGAGATAAAGCACCTAAAGATGCAGTCTTCCTAAGCAAAAACATAGAAAATTCTGTAAAGACTTTAGATTCTGCTAAATATATCCCCAAGTCCATAAATCATGTAAACAATCCCAGCTATTGAATTTTTAGAAGATGAAGTTTGTATTATATGATATTTTCTCACATATACATTTATAATTAGTTCAAAAATTCAGTCCGGGAACTGAATCAAGTATTCAAAAAATTATGCAAACATGCAAATCAATTAGCAGAAATTAAATCAATATTAAATTGTTTAGACTACTCTGAACTATATCCAGTTCAGCTTGATCTAATAAATGCGTCACATCCTAGTGAAATAGCCCTGCTACTAGATCTACTCAAATGCCACAAAATCAAGCTTTCAGAATGTCTAATTCAGATCAATACCAAAACAGATGATTCATTTTTGTAATTTCAAAATTGTTCTCTCTAAACAACAAACCATCAAGAACCCAGTACTTTTAAATCAAATTTAGCTAAAAACCACACAAATCAAACAATCCCAGATCATCAATTGCACTATCATAACAAATTACACAGATCTACATTCACCTAAAAGGAAATTGATACAATTTTTTTTGATATATATATATATATATATATATATATATATATATAACACAATTATACTTATATGAAATAAATGGGTATAAATGTATAATGCATACCTCAAAGATGGAGCTGACGAAAAAGAGAGAATTGATATATAGGAGAGACAAGAGAGGGATAATTGGGTCGGTTTTGTGTTTGGCGAGTCTTGCCTTAAGAATTCTAGTCCATATTTATAGACGGAGGATTGTATATTTTCTAATTTTTGAAAATAAATTAGTGGACTCCACGTTAAAATGGTAGTTGAGATTTGAGGATGTAATCTTGGCGGTTGGATGGGGTATTTACTGGGTACTGAACGGTGGGGATTGTTTGGAGTCGGTGTAGGATAATGAATGATAGATCCACCAAATTAAATTAAATTAAATTAAATTAAAGTATTGGAGTAGTATTTATTTTGTTGATTATTTTCATATGGGTGGGGCCCCGGGTGGCCGAGTGGGTGGTCTAAGCTTTCACCAACCCCGGTAAAATGGTTAGCTTCCACACCTTGAATCAACATTCAAGTCAAGAGTCCAATTTAAATTATTTACGTTATATATACTAAAATATTAATAGTAATTAATTTTCATAAAAATAGTCTTGTCTTGTTAATAAAAAACAATATTATTTAGTTAAAAAATATTTTATTATTACGTCATGAACTTAAAAACTTATTATTTTAATTGTAAATATGAAACAAAAATATTATTAATATTCATAAATTTTTTCAATGAAATTTTTTATTTTTACAAAAAACAGTTGAAGTAGTATTTTTTTGCATTATTTATTATCTTGTAGGAATTTCGTAATTGTACTTTCCAGGTTGTATACAATTATACTATTTTTTATTTTGTATTATTATGGTTACATACATACATATATATATATATATATATATGAAACTGATCAGGTTCGGACACTATTTTTTTTTTGTAGAACAACTAAAAAAAATTATGGAACTAAATTTTTTTCCATAATACAGTGTTTTGGGTGTGTTTTTAATACCTACACCAACTAATGTATGTACAATCTGCCCAGACTGTACAGAAATATTTTGGTATAGGCATCTAAATCACGCCAAAAATACTGTATTATGTAAAAATTCTAATTCCATAATTTTTTTTTTAGTTGTTTCAAAAAAAAAGCAAAAAAAAAATGTCCGGATTTTAATAGAGTCCGGGATCCCGGACTGGATCCGGACTATATATATATATATATATATATATATATATATATATATATATATATATATATACACACTGTCCGTCTCTCCAGCGAACCATATGGAGCGAATTAAAAATAAATCGATTATAGCGATGGTTTTATCCGTCGCTATAACATAGAAAGACGGTTTTCTATGTTAAGCGATAGATAAAATCGTCGCTATAACCGGTTCGTTTTTAATTCGCTCCTTATAATTTGTTGGAGATAGTCAGCCTATATAAATATATAGTGGTTCCATTGTATGTATTTGTTATGAATCAAAAATAAACATACACTGTATCATCTCTATATATCGTTCAATATAAGAACCAACGACCGAGACTAATTCACATTTGCTACTATTAATAGCGGATGACGCTGAAAATAGTATCGTTGTTCGCTACTATTATTAGCGATAATACCGCTGTTTGATACAATTAATAGCGGACGTAATATGTCGCCCGCTACAAATAGTGGTGGACGTGAAATAATGTCGCTCGTTAAATTTTATATTGAACGATAGAGATGGTGTATACCCATTTTTGATTCATAATAAATACATGTTATGATCTCTCTCTCTCTCTCTCTCTCTATATATATATATATATATATATATATATATATATATATATATATATATATATATATATATATATTAATACCTTATATATAAAGGCAGCAAAGACGATCCCAATGAAGAGTCGACTCTTGATTAATCTTGAGTCAATTTTTCAATTTCACTGAGTTATTTAGTGAGTTGGTCTAATCTCTTCCTCTTCCTCATAATCATCCTCAACCATAAAAATATACCTCCTCTTCAATCACTTTAGTTTCTTCCCCCTTCCCAGCGAAATCGATTTCCTTCACTTTTTTTTGTTTCGTCTCATCTTCCTCTTCCTTTTCCTCTTTGATCGACTTTTTCAATTCTTTCCCTCGATACCTGTAAAGCGATTTGTTGTTTTTCTCATCTGTTCCCCTTCATGCCCCGACCAAAATAAAAATAAAAAGAAAACTTTATAAATGGGTTGCTAGCAACTTGTAATCAGAACATCAAGTGATGAAATTGATAAATGAAATTGCAGTGGATATGCTAAGAAACTTCAGTGTAAAGAGGTGAAGGGCTACCTGGTATTCCATCGTATGATTGAAGAGATCGCCGTTGAATTGGGTTGCCAATAATGAAGTGAGATCGACGTTAAATTGCCCTTCCGGCTCATCTGGAAACTCTCGACAATTAACAAAGAGGAAGGATAACTGCCGATAACTGAGAAAGAGAAGGGGAAAGGAGAAAGATTTTCGGGTAAGATAATCGATTTCAGGTAAAATAATTTATGAAAACAATTTCTTTTTAACGATTAATGAATTTAATGTTGTATTTGCTTAGTTATGTATTGAAATCTTTCTGTAATCTTCAATATAGGCTCCATAGAGGAATCACCCTTTGTTACTTTTTTTGGGAGTGGGAATTAATGTCATAGGATATGATCTCTCCCTCGAGGTTAGTTATTGTTTATATTTCTCTTTGTACAGTAGAAACTTTAAAGTGTTTTTTACTTGAAATTATGTGTATATTTGCATGTGGTAATTCAATTCATATGTAATGCTTTTATATAGTAAGCAAAAAAAATCAATCATATGGTATATAGTAAGCTGTGTACTGTGACGCCCCCAAAATAGGTATACAACACTCATTCTGAGTCGCCAAATACATGGTACAGAAACAACTACAATTTTATTAATACAATTGTCGTGCAAAATACGACAATACATAAACTGTGAGTTTAAATATAAATATTGTATTCTAGACAATATCCACACTTAAATAAGTCCTCATTACAATTATTGATATACTATTTTACAAAAATAGTGAGGACTACTAAAACAACTTTCTAGAACCATCATTCCATACCCCGACTAGAACTCACTACATTCTCGCCTCCTGAGAAGAAAAATATAACAAAAAGGAAAAGGGTGAGCTCAACTAGCCCAGTAATGAATATTATGACTAAGATAATATCGAAAAAATTATCGTTAGTCTTCAACAGGGAAAAAAATCTGATAGAATACAATAGACAACAAGTTTTAAATTAATATTCGCAGCGAAAATAATAATTTATAGAAGAGTTACGTAAAGAATGAAATCTACTATTAGCTATGAATTTAAAAGTCCATCATTAATATTTTATCCCTGTAACATCAATCAATAAACATCTTAAGTCAAATATTCATCTTTGCACTGCAGGCCAAAGATATTCATTAGTTGGTCATGTTCATCTTAACACCTGTACATCTTTGCACTACGGGCCAAAGATATTCATAAGAAAATCAACCATCTTTGCACTACAGGCCAAAGATATTCAGTAATATCATCATTTAGGACTGAGGATGATGAAAAAAGATTTTAAAGAAAACGAATCTAGTGAAACAAAAGAACAAATATTAAGGATTCGTACTTTAAACTGTCCAAATTCAAAAATACTTCGTAAATAACCATAGTGGAGTAAAATTCAAGAATGATCAAAACATGGATACAATCAAAGCTAGTATGCATAATAGATATCTTGGACAAAAAACAAAAATTTAATTTTTCTGTGAATAGTGTCATATTCGTGAATAGTGTCGTATTCGTGAATAGTGCTGTATACGTGAATAGTAACTCCGACACTAAAAGACAAGAATTTCACAAGACAAATCTTACCAATATTCCGGCATAATAATATTAGAAGAAATAATATCATTTTAAAAAAATAACATCCCTTACCTCGAAAAGACAGTACTTCTGAGTAAATACTAGATATAGTGCTGAAGGGAACTTGTACCGTATCGCAACACTCAAAGTCTCAAAATATTCACAAGAATACTCTCGATAATATAGAGAGAGAAAACTTGTTTATGGTGTGATTTTCAATTCTAACCTAAACACCCTATTTATAGAAAAATACTTTGAACACTAAAGTAGAAAATTTAATAAAATATTATTTTTTTTAAAAAAATTTCCTACGCCCAATTTTGAAGATCTGAATTCAGCCACCAGTGGTGCCCACAATAATAACAAAAATCAAAAAAAAAGTTTTTGTTATTAAAAATAATTAAAACTTTAAAAATCAATTATTTCAGAACTTCAATACCTCATAATAAATAGCCCTTTTATCAGAAAAATTCGAATCTTATGTCCATTCCATAGGAAATTCAATTCTCTACAACTTTGTAAGTTTAAGTTTTTCTAAATTCTAAACAAAAATTGACCGAAATCCACATACGGACGATTCTACAAGCTATAATCAAATTTCAGTCAAAAAATGGGGTCCACAAACATGAAAAACACGTTGTAAATATTTTTAGTAATAAAAATACTCTTCTTCCTCATTTATTCATATATCTCACATTCATTGCAAAAATATCACCATTATTATATTATTAAAATAAAATAATATATTTAAATGAATTATTTTATCAGAAAAGATAAAATATTAATTTTTCACAACTGTCACATTAAAAAATTTCTCCATCTATATCCACATAAAATGAATATTTTCCTTATCATATAAATTAATAATTAATTATCCATAAATAATATTACAGAATCACAATACTGACAACTATGCCATTCCCGGGGAAAGAGGGGGCTTTTCAATAAGAATTTCTCCTTACTGCCACGCAATTAGGTGACAAAACTGTAATTTGTAATATATAGTATTATTTAATATATATATATATATATATATATATAAATATGATAAAACAGAATATGATTTTATATAAATATACCACAGAAAATAATAATAATAAATCTGAGTCCTTTGAATTCACAAAGTCTCCTTAAAGTAAATTTATTCCCTCACTGGTGCTAAGGATTAATCGAATAATTGCTTCCCAAGATAAAACGGATTTACAATTCTTAATTAGTAGCACTACAAAATTAAGAATTCAGTGAACGCAAATTCTATGTTATATACTCGAACTTTACTATTAATAATAATGATGCATGAAATGCATGAATACACTTACTCAGAAAACGTGAAAATATTTGCAGAACGGCATAACGGTGGGAAGGAACGGAATCTGCAGAAACGGAACTTTTGCAGAAGGGAAGGAACGAGTTTTTTCAGAACAGGACTTAATATACTGCAGAACTGGAATTGCAGAAACAGAACGGGAAGAGAAGGAAAAATGTTATTTTTTGAAATGTTCCCACACCGTTTATTTATAAAATAATTCTGCAGTATATCAAACCGTTGGGGACCAACCGTCATCAAAACTACGTAGTATCATGATAATAAAATCAAAACGACGTAGTATAATGCTAAATGGTTTTTGTCCAAAAAGTTATATACCCAAGCCGAGCCGACTTGACGGGACGGTGGCACGCGTCTGGGTTTGAACCATGCCTTGGCTAGGTCCTCTCCCTTCCACAAGCCCTTCCCATTAAGCAAACATCCCATATATAAAGACTTCACATTTCCTTCACACATCCTATGTGGGACTATGCAATTTACAACATATCAAGTAAGTGACTTTGGAGTCAATTTTCTTATTCAATTTCTAATGGATTTGAACAAATAAGTATACCACGTTATACTCCTCTTGGAGGGGAACGCATTGGTGCATTGACCCGACATTTACGGAATATGGGTCCTACAATAAATTAAGCCTCAAAATGCTTTAATATTTATTTTGTCAAATCCATTTCCAACAATCCCCCACATGAATTTAAAATTGGCTTTACAATATGTAAAATATGTTATGAATATGCAGACACTAGTTCGAGTACATGAGAAAAGATATTTCATCAGGTTAAGTAGCCTAGTGGCTTTGAACTTGCCATAGTAAAAACTATCGGATTTACTTGACTAATTAGTAAACTTGATGTCTTTGAACTGTCAGCTTTTCGCGTAAACCAAGACAATAGAATTCATAAAATATCTCTTCAGACATAGTTGGTTCTCACGTTTGTGTTCATTTTGGCCTTGAAACACATCTTGGTTCTATGAGTATATTAGAGAATTCAGCCTTCAAAATTCTCACAGAAGTGGCCCCCTTCTTACTCACGTAGGTGACTTCTATCAAGAGTATCCTGCAATACCCCACTTGAACTTATTTCAAGATATAAAAGTCATTAAAAGCGTAACGTATCCTAATTCTCGTGGCAGATGTGCACTGTCTCATTTTAGGAATGGTTAGGAGTACATATCTCCTCAGTGCTTTACTGAGTACTACATAGTTTGGTTTGCCCATTGAACCTAGATCTTGGGATCTCCAGTGAGCTAGGTTGGGTTGCCACTATGACGACTCTTATTTAAACAGTAGGCTTTAAACCCATTCCCCTCGATAATTTTTCCACTTGCTCTCTTGTTAAACCTTTCGTAAGTGGATCCGTAATATTATCTTTTGACTTTACATAGTCAATTGAGATAATTCCATTTGAGAGCAATTGTCTAACGGTATTATGTCTTCATCGTATATGACTTGACTTACCGTTATATAAATGACTATGTGCTCTTTCAATCGCTG
The DNA here is from genome assembly GCA_020205505.1 of Panax japonicus. Taxonomy (NCBI): domain Eukaryota; kingdom Viridiplantae; phylum Streptophyta; class Magnoliopsida; order Apiales; family Araliaceae; genus Panax; species Panax japonicus. The sequence continues at coordinate 50,332,412 of CM035106.1, forward strand.
ATTGGCTATCACAGTGTATACATATAGTTAGCACAGGTCTTGACCAATTTGGAATATCCTCTAAAAAATTACGAAGCCACTCAGCTTCGTCTCCAGCTTTGCCTAAAGCAATGAATTATGATTCCATTGTAGACCTTGTAATACACGTTTGTTTTGAGGATTTTCAAGATACCGTTGCACCTCCAAGGGTAAAGACATATCCACTTGTGGATTTCGAGTCTTTATTATTAGATATCCAACTAGCATCACTGTATCCTTCCAATACTGCTGGATATCTTATATAGTGTAGTCCACATTTTTTAGTATGTTTTAAATATCTTAAAACTCTTAAAATTACTTTCCAGTGATCTTTACATGGATTACTCGTATACCTACTTAGCTTACTTACTAAATAAGCTATATCTGGTCTAGTACAGTTCATGACATACATTAAACTGCCTATTATATGAGAATATTCTAGTTGAGATATGCTATCACCTTCATTTTTAGCTAAATGAAGATTTATATCAACTGGGGTCTTATTTAGAATTATATTATACTTGTTAAATTTTTCAAGTATTTTTTCAAAATGAGATTGAGATAATATAATTCCATCAGATATACTAGAAATCTTGATTCCTAATATTATATCTGCAACCCCCAAGTCTTTCATGTAAAATCTATTTGACAACATACGTTTGGTAGAGTTGACAACTTCATTGTTGCTACCCATGATTAACATATCATCCACATAAAGACAAACAATGACATATTCTTTTTGAGTGCTTTTAACATAAACACATTTGTCACACTCGTTGATTTAAAATCCATTTGATAACATAACATTATCAAATTTCTCATGCCATTGTTTTGGTACTTGTTTTAATCCATACAAGGATTTAACAAGTTTGCATACTTTTCTCTCTTGTCCAGGAGCTATGAAACCTTCAGGTTGTTCCATATATATTTCTTCATCTAATTCACCATTTAAGAATGCAATCTTTACATCCATTTAAAGTATTTCAAGTCTATTTATAGATGTTATTGCTATTAGCATCCGAATAGATGTAATTCTTGTAACAGGTGAATAAGTGTCGAAATAATCCAATCCTTCCTTTTGTCTATAGCCTTTAACAACAAGCCTTGCTTTATATTTATCAATTGAGGCATCAGCTTTCATCTTCTTTTTGAAGATCCATTTATACCTTAAGGGTTTAGAACCAGGTGGAAGGTCCACCAATTCCCATGTATGATTTTGCATAATGGACTCAATTTTACTATTAATTTCTTCTTTCCGATGAGAAGCATCTGGAGAGGATATTGCTTCCTTGTACGTTTGAGGATCGTTTTCTAACAAGAATGTTAGAAAATCCGGACTAAAAGACTTTGAAGTCCTTGCCCTTTTGCTACGTCTAGGTTCATCCTCCACAGACTCCTTGTCTATATTTTCAGGATTATTACTAGTAGCTTCCAAAGGTCTTTTGTTTGAATTTGAATCTTTATTTTCATTATATGGAAAAATATTCTCAAAGAATGATGCATCTCTTGATTCAATAAATGTATTAACATGAATATCATTAATTTCAGACTTATGAACAAGAAAACAATAAACACTGTTGTTATTTAAATAACCAATGAAAACACAGTCAATTGTTTTTGGTCCTATCTTAACCTTTTTAGATTTAGGAACCATCACTTTTGCTAGACACCCCCACACTCTTAAGTATTTATAGCAAGGTCTATGACCTTTCCATAATTCATATATAGGATTTCCAAGCCATAAAATCCTATTTTTCAACTTTGTTACTTCACATAACATATTTAACTCATATGCTTGTAACTAAACCATTTTCATGAAAAATACCAAATCAGTTCTAAAAGTATTTCTCTTCGAGGATTTAGCAGAATATAGTCCCATAATAAAAATATATTTTTCTTAGAATTTTTAAAATTCATTTACTATTTTTCAAAAATCAATTTCTAATTAATTCCTTAAGAAATTAGCTGCCTCAAGTTTAACTACAGAAATTCCCAAATCTTGGCAAGATCTTACACATGTTAACGTGAGCTTCCAGTTTAAATTTCATGGTCATCGGAGTTATAAAACTCCGGTTATAGCATTTTTCGTCGAAAAAACCTAAATATTGAAATGATCATAACTTGCTCATTTTAAGTTGGAATGAGCTCATTTTTGGACAGAAGGTACTTTATACCATATATTTTCATGTCCCAAAAGGCCGTTTTTCTAATAAATTAAGTGGCCGAAAATGCCCTTTTAAAAATATAGACAATAGCTGTTTTCCATTTTTTAGTTTTTCGTGATTTGCTAAAATCATTCCACACGAAAATCTACAACACCTTTTCCAGTGATTCCACTTGGATACGTTAGGAAACTCATAGATCTAACTCTAGAACTTGACCACACTTAAAAAATCAAAATATAGTAGGAGATATGGTCAATTGAATTTCATGTTCCATTTTCACCAAAATCTGATTTTCAACCCTTTATGATTTCTAAGAAACTTTCATGTTTTCACATAATAACCAATATAACTTATCATAATACTTACTAATACTATATATACCCATGATTTTCATCAGACCAATGCTATTATTATGACTTTCATCATAATCAACAGTCCAATGCTTATATTATGACTTTCATCATAATCCACGTAAATAGATCATTTCCACAATTTAATAAGAAATGAATATAAAGGATCATTCACCATGCATGTGGTAATCCACATATATAGGTTATTCTAACAGAATAATAAATAATGGAATAATAGAAGAATTCACCAAGCATGCGATAGACCGCACAGACAGGTTATTCTCAACAGAATAATAAAGAACGGAACCAGGTCAGACGAAATTCGCACCGACGGGATATTCCAACAGAATAATAAAGACTGAAATAATAGAAGAATTTTACCATGTATGCGGTACTTCGCATAGACAGGTTATTCCAACATAATAATAACGAATGGAACCAGGTCAGGCGTAATTCGCACCGACAGGATATTCCAATAGAATAATAAAGAACGGAACCAGGTCAAGTGAAATTCGCACCGACGGGATATTCCAACAGAATAATAAAGAATGGAATAATAGAAGAATTTCACCATGTATGCGGTACTTCACATAAACAGGTTATTCCAACATAATAATAAAGAATGGAATAACGAAGTTCACTTCATTAATACGAAACAAATAATACCATTTATGGGTACAACAAATAATATCCATTACCATAAAAGAAGAGTATTCCTACTGGTAGGGCGAGGATATACTTGAAGAAAACTTGCATTACGCTCAAAGCTTTCTTAAACTCTAAAGAAATACGCTCAAGATTATAGAAGAAGAATTCTCTCTCTAGAGTTTCAGTGAATTCGTAAGAAATAATGAAGGAATGAACTTCTATTTATAGAAGAATGGACTGAATATTAACTAATCCATGAACGGTCCAGATTGATTTACTTTTAAACGAACGGTCCAGATTGATTTACTATAAAATATTCTAATAAAACAAATCTTTGAAATAAAATATAATATATTCTATTTATATTATAATAAAATGAATAACTTTATAAAATTTTTCTGTTTTATATAAAAAGATTTTACTATGCAAATACTATGCATAATAAAATATAATATATTCTAATTATTGTCTAATAAAATAAATAACTTTATAAAAGTATTCTATTTTATATAAAAAAATTTACTATGCAAAATACTATGCATAATAGAATATAATATATTCTATTTATAGTCTAATAAAACGAATGACTTTATAAAAGTATTCTGTTTTATATAAAAAGCTTTTCTGTTTTATTACATTAATAATACTAATAAAACAAAACTTCATCATCATTATTATAACTCACATTATTAATCGACCAGGTCGTTCCCAGGAAAGAGGGGGTTTTCCAATAAGGATTTCTCCCTATTGGCGCAATTAGGTGACCAAACCTCTCCTTGGCAGAACTTCTAGACATCGTTAATATTGCAAATAATAATATTAACGACTTGTTATCTCAATTATTGATTTAATAATATAAAAAAATATCGATAATAATTGAATCAAATAACGTGAGATACTATGCATCAATTACTGTAACAATAATTGAACAAAACTGAGTGACTTCTCACGTAAGCATCAATAATCAATACCGTGTGCTACTATGCAACTACGCGTATTACTATACTTTTACTACTGAGTAGTTCAACAGTTTTAACGGTAAAACTTCTGCCATTATTTTTATAAAAATATTTTTTTCGTTTTTTCAATTCGACAATAATTTTGTTGTGGGGTCCACCAATGATTGTGTTGTTGTATGAATATTCACTGACAAAAATAATATTCCCCGACCAATCGAATATTATATAACAACTTGCAGACTTTACAAAATTTATAAATACTACCCACAACTATAATATTATTTCAAATCCACACCATAATATTAAAAAAAATATTTCGAGAAAATTAAATCTTTATTCGTAAAATTTGGGGTCTCACATCAACCCTTACTATTTCAAAATAATAAATAGAGGAAATTCAATTTCATTAATAATAAGTTATGGTCTTACATGTACCATCAATTTTTGGCCTTTTGTTATTGTTTCTTTATGTGTATATAGTAAGTTGTTAACCTCAGGTATATAGTAAGTATATAGTAAGATGTGTATATAGTAAACATATCGTATATAATAAGCTTTTAACCTCAGGTAGTAATTGTTTTTTATGTTTTGATGTAATCCACTGATGTGGAACTCTGGATAATATCCCCAGCCTTCCTCCACCGCATTCTTTAAACATTTTCCTTCTTAAACATAGTTTTTCATCATTACAACCGATTGTTGTACTAGGTGGAATTGCTGGGATTACACTTCTCCTTCATTATAATGAAGAGAGGAGAGCTGTTTTGAAAGGTGTGCTTTTATAAATTATAACTTTCTAATTGTTGTATATTCAAGTATTTTTGGCATGACAGAAATTTAAACTTCAAAATTATGGTTGAATATCTGCAGCATTGTTGTGACAACACCAAAATAGGTATACATCACCTATTCTGAAACGCTAAATACGTGGTACAGAATACAAATACAATCTTTAATATACGACAAGAGTGTTGTGAGTTTTAATACAAATATTGTCTTCTAGACAATATCCACTCTCAGAATAAGTCCTCATTCCATTTATTGTCACACTATTTAACAGAATAGTGAGGACTACTAATACTATCATCTGGACTGTCACTCCATTCCCCGACTAGTCCCGACTATGTTCTCATTTTCTGAAGAGAACAGTGAAAGAAAGGGTGAGCTCAACTAGCCCGGTAAGAAATATTATGACTAAGATAATGTAGAATAAATTATCATTAGTCTTCAACAATGTTAAACTGATAAAATACAATAGACATCAAGTTTAACTGTAGCGGAACATGCAATCCATTAAAAGAGTCAAGTAGAGAATAAAATCTACTATCTTTTATGATTTAAAAAATTTTTCATCACTTTTATCGCTGGGACTTAGCTTAATAAATAATTCACATCATCCCTGCACTACGGCCAAGTATATTCATTAGTATCACAACCACAAATTATCCATGCACTATGGGCCAAGGATATTTGTGTATTCATCAATGGTCATGATCATGCCAATAACTGTCCATCAATGCGCTACGGGCCAATGAAGACTTTTACCACATCATTTGTAACATTTTACACCGAATAATCCCTGGTCATAATTATACCAAGTCTATTTATGCACTACAGGCCACAGATGACTTTCAACAAAATATAAATATGAGGATGATGACAATGATATAAGAATTCAATAAAACAAGTTCAAGAATTAATTTATTCAGGAACTAATAACGTCCAAATTGTCAACATGATACTTCTTTGTAGAGTAAAATTCAAGAATGCTCAGAAGAATATTTCCACAAAAAGATACGGATGAAACACAAATATCAAGGATATTCCACTAATTTCATGGAGTATAGAAGTCAAAACTTTAACCAACTGAGTATAATAAAGAATGAAATAACAAAAGAAATCACCATGCATGCGGTACTTCGCATAGACATGTTATTCCAACAGAATAATAAATAACGGAACCAGGTCAGGTGTAACACGCACCGACAGGATATTCCAACAGAATAATAAAGAATGGAATAACAACAGAAATCAACATGCATGTGGTACTTCGCATAGACAGGTTATTCCAACAGAATAATAAATAACGGAACCAGGTCTGACGTAATATGCACAGACCGAATATTCCAACAGAATAATAAAGACGAAACTAGGTCCGGCGTAAAACGCACAGACAGGATATTCTAACAGACTAATAAAGAATGGAATAACAACAGAATTTCACCATGTATGTGATACTTCGCATAGACAGGTTATTCCAGCAGAATAATAAATAATGGAATAACAGAAGAATTTCACCAAGTATAGGGTAGACCGCGTATACAGGTTATTCCAACAGAATAATAAAGAATGGAATAACAGAAGTTCTCTTCATGAATATGAAAAAAATAATTCCCCTTACCTTATAAAGAAGAAACTGGATATAGAAGTATTGAAGTAGCAGAATACTTTTCTTCTTTCTCTCTATAGTTTTCTCTCTCTAGAGTTTCAGTGAATTCGTAAAAAATAATGAAGGAATGAGCTTCTATTTATAGAAGAATGGACTGAATAGTAACCAATCCATAAATTGTCCAGATTGATTTATTTTAAACGGACGGTCCAGATTAGTTTACTATAAAATATTCTAATAAAACAAAATTTTTTAAATAAAATAAAACTTATTATAATATATATATACCCGTGATAACCTGTTTCCCCCTTCCCCCAAAGTCATTGACATATATATATATATATATATATATATATATATATATATATATATATATATATATATATATATCATAAGTATAAACACATGCACCCACATTTTATATATTATATACATACATCCAATAACAATAATATTTCCACATTCCTCGTTCCTTTTCTTTTCTTCATTCCATGTGAGAAACATAAGTTCCCACCTCCACCAAAAGTCGTAAACATATGGGCCCCACCCGTATTAAATAATTTTCTATCGATTATTTTGAAAAATGGATAAATGGGGGTCTAAATAATACGCCAATATTTATAAAAAAAACTTCATAAAAAAATCTTCAATATTTTTAACAACATTTATCATCATTATTATAATTCACAATATTAATCGACCAGGTCGTTCCCAGAAAAGAGGGGGCTTTCCAATAAGAATTTCTCCCTATTGACGCGCAATTAGGTGACCAAACCTCTCCTTGTCAGAACTTCTAGACATCGTTAATATTGTAAATAATAATATTAATAACTTCTTTGTCTCAATTATTGATTTAGTAATATATAAAATATCGACAATAATTGAACAAAACTGAGTGACTTCTCACGTAAGCATCAATAATCAATACTGTGTGCTACTATGCAACCACGTGTATTACTGTACTTTTACTATCGAGTAGTTCAACAGTATTTGTGACGCCCCCAAAATAGGTACACACGACCAATTCTGAGTCGCCAGATATCACACCATAAAAATCAAATACAAACTTCATTTATACAACTGTTGAACTGTCGTACAGAATACGACCACAGTTAAGCTGTGAGTTTTAATATAATATTGTCTCGTAGACAGTATCCAAACTCAAATTGTTACAATGCCATATAAAAATACAGCAACAAATATTTTAAGACCCCAAAGAAAAATGAGAAGATTACTATCATGTTCCTTCCAATGGTGAGTCTTTTCTTGACATATAACTATCTCCACTGTCTCCAAGTGAAAATTATATTTCAAATAAACTCTAAGATCATATAGGTAGTGCTCGTAGAGATACTCAGCAAGTGGGTGTGAACAACCCTGTCTTATGATAACCCGAGGTTGTATGCCATTAGACATCTGGTATGATAGTGACAAAACACCCTTCCAAAGTTTAGTTCGCCTCACTCTATTTGGTTCACCAAAATTAAATATCAAATGACGTATACAATACGACACACTTATCTAAAGTTCTCAATAAAATTATTTTCATACTATTTAGAGAGAATCTCAACAGCTATAGACCACCGTTCTATTCCCCTGTTATCCCCGCTCGACCCAACTACACTCTTATTACCTGAAAAGAATTATGAAGCAAAAGGGTGAGCACAATTAGCCCAGTAAAAAATATCATAACTAAAGATAATTAAATTATCAATAGCTTTTGTCAATAATAAATCAGAGATTTAGAACATATGGTAGATGATAAACTTTTTAACCATAGTTGCAGCGGAACAAACAATCCATTAAAAGAGTCAAATAGACCATTAGGTCTATTATCTTCTCCATGTTAGAAGTCCACCAATAATGTTTTATCCCTGTAACATCAATCAACGATTCCTGTCCAGAATCATATGAATAACTCATAATCATAATTGTGATTCTGAATTCCTTTTCGCACCCAGGACGAAGATAATTTTTATCACCTATCTTCACCTGAAACATCAAAAATCATGGTTATACCAAATCACAATCCCCGCTCATAATCATATTAATAAATTCATCTTTGCACTACGGCCAAAGATATTCATTAACAATTTATCTTTGCAATACAGGCCAAAGACATACAACTATACTTTAGAAGAGTCAAGTAGAGCATGATATCTACTATCTTTTACGAATTTAAAAGCTTATTATCAATATTTTATCGCTAAGACTCAACTTAATAAATAATCCATATCATCGAATCACCCCTGCACTACGGCCAAGGATATTCGTTAATATCACATCCATGAATTATCCCTGCACTACGGCCAAGGATATTCATTAAATCACATCCATGAATTAATATTTCATTGTTGAGACTCAGCTCAATAATTAATTGACATCATCGAATCATCCCTGCACTACATGCCAAAGATATTCGTTAATATCACGACCACGAATTATCTATGCACTACGGGCCAAAGATAATCGTGTTTTCATCAACGGTCCAGATCATGCCATAAAACAATTCATCTTTGCACTCTTGGCCGAAGAGAATTCATAGCCATAATCATACCAAAAACTGTACATCAATGCACTACGGACCAATGAGGACTTTTTCCCCATCATTTGTAATATTACGGTCATGATTATACCAAATAATCCCTGGTCATAATCATACCAAGTCCATCTATGCACTACAGGCCACAGATGACTTTCAATATAATATAAATATGAGAATGATGACAATGATATAAGCATTAATCAAACGAAAACAAGGATAAATATTAAAGACTTTAAATTTATCCAAATATTATCAATCACTTAATAAACTCATAATCTAATATTATAATAATATTTTAATCACTTCTTAAACTTATAAGTAATTTATTTCAATTGTTTACATTTTACCAAATAATGCATTTAATCATTCAAAAATATCATACTCATAAGATTTCATTATCAATGATTAAATCCCTTATCAAAAATATGCATATACCTTATAAAGGATTTCAAAGCCATAAAATCCTATTTTCCAACTTTGTAACTTCACATAACATATTTAACTCATATGTTCGTAACTAAACCATTTTTATGAAAAATACCAAATCAGTCCCAAAAATATTTCTTTTCTGGGATTTAGTAGAATATAGTCTCATAATGAACATATATTTTTCTCAGAATTTTTTAAATTCATTTACTATTTTTCAAAAATCAATTTCTAATTAATTCCTTAAGAAATTAGCTACCTCAAGTTTAATTCTAGAAATTCCCAAATCTTGGCAGGATCTTACACATGTTAACATGAGCTTCCACTTTAAATTTCATGGTCATCGAAGTTATAGAACTCTGGTTATAGCGTTTTTTGTCGGAAAAACGTAAATATTGAAATGGTCATAACTTACTCATTTTAAGTCGAAATGAGCTCATTTTTGGACAGGAGGTACCTTATACTATATAAATTCATGTCCCAAAAAACTGAAATTTTTCTCAGAAATTAAGTGGCTGAAACATCCTTTCTAAAAATCTGGACAGTAGCATTTTGGTAATTTCCAGCTTTTGACTCATTTGCTAAAATCAGTCCACACGAAAATCTACAATACCTTTTCCAGTGATTCCACTTGGAGATGCTACAAAACTCATAGATCTAACTCTAGAACTTGACCACACTCAAAAATTCAAAATATAATAGGAGATATGGTCAATTGAATTTCATGTTACATTTTTACCAAAATCTGATTTTCAACCCTTTGTGATTTCTAAAAAACTTTCATGTTTTCACATAATAACCAACATAACTCATCATAACACTTACTAATACTTCATATACCCGCGATTTTCATCAGTCTAATGCTTTTATTATGACTTTCATCATAATCAACGTAACCAGATCATTTTTACAATTTAATAAGGAATGAATATAAAGGATCATTCACCATGCATGTGGTAATCCACAGAGACAGGTTATTCCGATAGAATAATAAAAATTGGAATAACAGAAGGATTCACCATACATGCGATAGAGACCGCACAGACAGATTATTCCAAACAGAATAATAAATAATAAAACTAGGTCCGGCGTAAAAGCACAGACAGGATATCCCGATAGAATAATAAATACGGAATAATAAATAATGGAATCAGGTCCGGCGTAAAACGCACAGACAAGATATTCCGGCAGAATAATAAATACGAAATAATAAATAATGGAACCAGGTCCGGCGTAAAACGCACAGACATGATATTCCGACAGAATAATAAAGAATGGAATAATAGAAGAATTTCACCATGTATGCGGTACTTCGCATAGACAGGTTATTCCAACATAATAATAAAGAATGGAATAACAGAAGAATTTTACCATGTATACGGTAGTCCGCGTATACAGATTATTCTAACATAATAATAAGGAATGGAATAACAGAAGTTCTCTTCATGAATACGAAAGAAATAATACCTCTTACGATACAACAAATAATATCCCTTACCTTTAAAAGAATAGTATTCCGAATAGTAGGGCGGGAATATACTTGAAGAAAACTTGTAATATCTTCTACGCTCAAAGCTTTCTTAAACTCTAAAGAAATACGCTCGAGATTACAGAAGAAGAACTCTCTCTATAGTTTCTCTCTCTAGAGTTTCGGTGAATTCGTAAGAAATAATGAAGAAATGAGTTTCTATTTATAGAAAAATGGACTGCATAGTAACTAATTAGTGAATGGTACAAATTGATTTATTTTTAATCGAACGGTCCATATTTAAAGCAAAATCTTTTAAATAAAATATAATATATTCTATTTAAAATCTAATAAAACGAATAACTTTATAAAAGTATTATATTTTATATAAAAAGATTTTACTATGCAAAATACTATGCAGACACTATGCATAATAAAATATAATACAGTATGGATCAGGGGCTTACCCCCTGATCTTACATACTTAGCTCACATATAAAACTCGCCCTCTTATTTCTCTCTCTCTCCTCACTTTCACATACACGGTACATAGCAAACCCCTCCCCTCTTATTTCTCTCTCAGACAAAGGAAATCCCTCCCTTATTTCTCTCTCATTTTCAAAAATTCGATTCTCTGCAAGCGCCAAAGCAAGTCGAAAGTAAAACGAAGCCCTGCTGCCCTGGTCGATTTCTTCTCTCTCAGCCAAAACTTGTCCCTGCCCCTGACCCGATTCGGTGCAAGCAACAAATCGCAGCTTCGTCGATGTTCGTTCTGTCATAATTTCGACCTAGCGAAGGAATCAAATAAAAAAATAGTAGCTTCGTTGATGTGCGTTCTCTCATTTTCAGCCAAAATAGACCGATACAAGTTCAGAATCTAGGTCGAATTGAACGGATTTGGAAGAGAAGTTGTTTACCCATACAAGTTCGGTCTCTCTCTCTCTATTTTGGCTCACATTTATATGAACTGTTATTTTGATTACATTATTGGTAAACAATTTTCTATATAAATGCATCTGATTGTTCATTTTATTAGGATCTGATATTTGCTTATCCTTTGTATGAGATCTGTAGTGGAAACTTTTTCTCGAGATTGATGTAATGCTAAAGTCTAGACATTGGTTCTAATTTTAGACATTCTGATTATTGGATTTTCCAGCTTTCGTGTTTTAGTAATTTAGGACTTTTTTTCAATTGGTTTTGAAGGATTGTTCCCCCTTTCTTTTTGAGCATGTTTGTTTTGTGTGGTTTAATAGTGAAGTCTTTATGAGTAAAATGAAATTATTGTTGGACAATCTAAGAACATGCTAAATATGTAATTTTTATGTGTTTAATTGTCGTCCTCTGTAGTTTTGACATGGGCTAAGATATGACAATGCAATTTCAATTTCACTAATTTGTGGACGTCTATACTTGACAACACTTTCAATTGACAGCACTTTCACTTGTGTCTCTTCTATATATTCCTGAAAGCTGAGTTTTTGAAAGGAGAAGATAAATTTCACTTGTATTCCTCTTTCTGTATTACTTTGTATGAGTTTCAAAATTATAATAATGTAGTATTATGCTTCTTGTTCAATAGTATTTACTATTTAGGAATTATCTCGTCTTTGGATATGAGTGAATTGTTGCATGAACTAGGTAATGATATTGTTAGATTTGCTCAATGCTATAAATTTGCATTGAATCATCATTAATGTCAAATCATAAGAATTACAGTTTTTAGTGAATTGTTTGTATGGGATTATGGGCGACACTTAACAGTTTTCTGATATTGAAACTGAATAGAAGCAAATCAATATCCATTTTTGTACTTGACATTCTTTTCTGAGATTTCTGTACTTTTAAAGCTGGCTATCAACTAAATCTTTTTCCACATCCATGAGATTGCAGTGAACCATGTTCTCATTTGCAGTGAACATCTATGGTTCTGTTCCCAAAACCAACCCAAGGGTCCTGACAGTTTCACTATCTTATTACAAAGTAAATTGGTAAAGTAATCCATATAATTTTTTCTTTAGCGGGGTTCTTATCTTTGGTGTAACATCTCCTAGTTTCTGTCAAGTAATCTGCTAAAAGATCTTCATACTTTATGCATAGCAAGATAACTACCTGTTAAATTTAGCATCTTATACAAGCAGAAGAGAAGACATGATGGTATCACCTGATAACCTGTTAACGATTCTTCTCCTAATCTTATAATTTTTATGGTTTTTCTTTATTTTATTTTTTAAATATTTTTGTGAAATAAGGAAAGTAATATGATGGATGTTATGACAATGGATTTTTTTTCTATATCAGGTACTTGATTGCTTATCTCCTTAATTGTTTATTCTGAGGTAATTCTGATTTTTATTCTACTAGCATTTGAGTAGCTATATTTAGTTTCTGTGTGTTTATTTTTCTGGGATGTCATGTGTGGGTATGAGGCCATTTTATTAAGTTGTTGCTTGTATATTGGTGTAAGTAACCTTTTTAGTAGAGATGGTGCAGCAACTACTTCATCCAATTTAGATTTTCGTCTAATAGTATTCTGTTTCAGCACATATTGACGCACAACTGTTATCACTTTGTCACTTTAGCTATCAGTCTGGAGGCAGTTGTCACTTTATGGCTGATAGATCATATTTTATGTCAGGCAATCAGTTGTTACACAAAAGACTGAAGACAACAAGACTGAAGGCAGTTCAAGGAGGTGGAAAACTACAGCAGTACACACGTGTCAATTTTATCATAGTATCTAGTTGTTTAAAGTACCTTAGTTTCTATGTTGGCTGAAATGGGTGTAGTAAGTTGTTGTAGTATGGCTTACATTCTTGCTGAAAATATTTTGTGGTGACTTTTGGATTCGTTTTGGTAATCAAGACTGTTGTTGTGAGCCAACTGCAGCATGAATGAATGTTTTATGGTTGTTTGATTGATTAGTTTTTTTCCCTTCAGCTTTTGTATGTGAATCAAGACTGTTGTTGTATGTGAATCATTTGCAGTTCAATTATATATGTTTTTGTAGTGGGTGTTGGATGTTAAGGGCCATAAAACATTCATAGTCGAATAGTATGAATCTACCTAAAATTTTGCCAAAATATAGGATGAGAAAATATTGTTCAACATTTATTCATGCTGCAGTTGTGTTACTTATTAGTATGCTTCTTCTTTTTTCCAATTATTCAACAACATAAAGCACAATATTCAACACATTTTCCAACTATTCAACAAAATACAACACAATATTCAACACATTTTACAGTAAATAATATAATCAGATTCTTATAGATCCTTAATGAACATGACAATATTCAACACAATATTACAATATTTAGTACATCTACAATAACATGATTAAAATCAATATCCAAGAAATTACAAGTGCAATAATAAATTTGTTTCTTCGCATTTTGCCTAGTGCACGAGCTTTCTCCATCTCTTGCTCCATTCCGTTAATCTTTCGAAGTAATCCGGAGATTATTTGTCTTGATCTATCACTCATTGGAGGATCATACTAAGCAAAAAATTGACATGCATTCCTCTGTAAACAAAGTTGGGTTTGAATCAGTCCATGTTATTTTAAGTTGAGGTCGTCTCTCACGATCACAATTTGCGTTCATAGCTGCTCATGTGAGAAAGTCTTTCTAAAACATGAATAGAGTTACTGATATATGGAATGCTCTACATTAGAACCACTATGTTGCAGAAAGTTACAAGTCGAATTATGTTAACATAATTCATAATCACAAACAAAAAAGATATCCAACTCAAATGGAAGAGAGAATAACAAAACTGCAACTCAAATGGAAGCCTGCATAACAAAATTGCAAATTTTTTTTTTTTGCAATATTTGACATCTAACTAAAAATCCTGTTTGCAAAACATAAAGAAGCTGCATCAATTCAAATTTCAACAACAGAGTAGAGAATTTGGTGCAAAAGGTATAACCAACAGAGTAGAGAAGTTGATATATTTAATTTGGAAGGAGGTTTCACATATAAAATCCAGAAGTAACAATAAATTTCTCTTCTCCTGTTATACTACATTATTGTAATTTTGAAACTCATACAAAGTAATACAGAAAGAGGAATACAAGTGAAATTTATCTTCTCCTTTCAAAAACTCAGCTTTCAGGAATATATAGAAGAGACACAAGTGAAAGTGCTGTCAATTGAAAGTGTTGTCAAGTATAGACGTCCACAAATTAGTGAAATTGAAATTGCATTGTCATATCTTAGCCCATGTCAAAACTACAGAGGACGATAATTAAACACATAAAAATTACGTATTTAGCATGTTCTTAGATTGTCCAACAATAATTTCATTTTACTCCTAAAGACTTCACTATTAAACCACACAAAACAAACATGATCAAAAAGAAAGGGGAACAATCCTTCAAAACCAATTGAAAAAAGTCCTAAATTACTAAAACACGAAAGCTGGAAAATCCAATAATCAGAATGTCTAAAATTAGAACCAATGTCTAGACTTTAGCATTACATCAATCTCGAGAAAAAGTTTCCACTACAGATCTCATACAAAGGATAAGCAAATATCAGATCCTAATAAAATGAACAATCAGATGCATTTATATAGAAAATTGTTTACTAATAATGTAATCAAAATAACAGTTCATATAAATGTGAGCCAAAATAGAGAGAGAGAGAGACCGAACTTGTATGGGTAAACAACTTCTCTTCCAAATCCGTTCAATTCGACCTAGATTCCGAACTTGTATCGGTCTATTTTGGCTAAAAATGAGAGAACGCACATCAACGAAGCTACTATTTTTTTATTTGATTCCTTCGCTAGGTCGAAATCATGACAAAACGAACATCGACGAAGCTGCGATTTGTTGCTTGCACCGAATTGGGTCAGGGGCAGGGACAAGTTTTGGCTGAGAGAGAAGAAATCGACCAAGGCAGCAGGGCTTCGTTTTACTTTCGACTTGCTTTGGTGCTTGCAGAGAATCGAATTTTTGAAAATGAGAGAGAAATAAGGGAGGGATTTCCTTTGTCTGAGAGAAATAAGAGGGGAGGGGTTTGCTATGTACCGTGTATGTGAAAGTGAGAAGAGAGAGAGAAATAAGAGGGCGAGTTTTATAGGTGAGCTAAGTATGTAAGATCTGGGGGTAAGCCCCTGATCCGGACCAATGTAAGAACAATTTCTAATTAATTCCTTAAGAAATTAGCTACCTCAAGTTTAATTCTAGAAATTTCCAAATCTTGGCAGGATCTTACACATGTTAACATGAGCTTCCACTTTAAATTTCATGGTCATCGAAGTTATAGAACTCTGGTTATAGCGTTTTTTGTCGGAAAAACGTAAATATTGAAATGGTCATAACTTACTCATTTTAAGTCGAAATGAGCTCATTTTTGGACAGGAGGTACCTTATACTATATAATTTCATGTCCCAAAAAAATTGAAATTTTTCTCAGAAATTAAGTGGCTGAAACATCCCTTCTAAAAATCTGGACAGTAGCATTTTGGTAATTTACAGCTTTTGACTCATTTGCTAAAATCAGTCCACACGAAAATTTACAACACCTTTTCCAGTGATTCCACTTGGAGATGCTACAAAACTCATAGATCTAACTCTAGAACTTGACCACACTCAAAAATTCAAAATATAATAGGAGATATGGTCAATTGAATTTCATGTTACATTTTTACCAAAATCTGATTTTCAACCCTTTGTGATTTCTAAAAAACTTTCATTTTTTCACATAATAACCAACATAACTCATCATAACACTTACTAATACTTCATATACCCACGATTTTCATCAGTCTAATGCTTTTATTATGACTCTCATCATAATCAACGTAACCAGATCATTTTCACAATTTAATAAGGAATGAATATAAAGGATCATTCACCATGCATGTGGTAATCCACATAGACAGGTTATTCCGATAGAATAATAAAAATTAGAATAACAGAAGGATTCACCATACATGCGATAAAGACCGCACAGACAGATTATTCTAAACAGAATAATAAATAATAAAACCAGGTCCGGCGTAAAAGCACAGACAGGATATCCCGATAGAATAATAAATACGGAATAATAAATAATGGAATCAGGTCCGGCGTAAAACGCACAGACAAGATATTCCGGCAGAATAATAAATACGAAATAATAAATAATGGAACCAGGTCCGGCGTAAAACGCACAGACATGATATTCCGACAGAATAATAAAGAATGGAATAATAGAATAATTTCACCATGTATGCGGTACTTCGCATAGACAGGTTATTCCAACATAATAATAAAGAATGGAATAACAGAATAATTTTATCATGTATACGGTAGTCCGCGTATACAGATTATTCTAACATAATAATAAGGAATGGAATAACAGAAGTTCTCTTCATGAATACGAAAGAAATAATACCTCTTACGATACAACAAATAATATCCCTTACCTTTGAAAGAATAGTATTCCGAATAGTAGGGCGGGAATATACTTGAAGAAAACTTGTAATATCTTCTACGCTCAAAGCTTTCTTAAACTCTAAAGAAATACGCTCGAGATTACAGAAGAAGAACTCTCTCTATAGTTTCTCTATCTAGAGTTTCAGTGAATTCGTAAGAAATAATGAAGAAATGAGTTTCTATTTATAGAAAAATGGACTGCATAGTAACTAATTAGTGAATGGTACAAATTGATTTATTTTTAATCGAACGGTCCATATTTAAAGCAAAATCTTTTAAATAAAATATAATATATTCTATTTAAAATCTAATAAAACGAATAACTTTATAAAAGTATTATATTTTATATAAAAAAATTTTACTATGCAAAATACTATGCAGACACTATGTATAATAAAATATAATATATTCTATTTATAGAATAACTTTATAAAAGTATTCTGTTTTATATAAAAAAGATTTTACTATACAAAATACTATTCATAATAGAATATAATATATTCTATTTATAGAATAACTTTATAAAAGTATTCTGTTTTATATAAAAAGCTTTTCTGTTTTAGTACATTAATAATACTAATAAAACTAAACAGAGTGACTTATCAAGTAAGCATTAATAATCAATACCGTGTGCTATTATGCAACCACACGTATCACTATAATTTTACTACCGAGTAGTTCAACAGTTTTAACGGTAAAACTTCCGCCGTTATTTTTATAAAAATATTTTTGTTGTTTGTTTTCTCAATCAGACAATAATTACGTTATGGGGTCCACCAATGATTGTACAGTCGTACGGATATTTCCCGACCAAAAGAATATTTTATATTAACATGCTTACTTTGCAAAAAAATTCACATATTACCCTTAACTTTAAACTTTTATCAATTTAACTATTTACCAAAATATAAAAAAAAAATTGAATACTTTTTATTTCATAAAATTCGGGGTCTCACAAATAATCCACATCATCCCTGCACTACGACCAAGGATATTCATTAGTATTACAACCACAAATTATTCATGCACTACGGGCCAAAGATATTCGTGTATTCATCAACGGTCATGATCATGCCAACAACTGTCCATCAATGTACTACAGGCCAATGATGACTTTTACCACATCATTTGTAATATTACGGTCATGATTACACCGAATATTCCTTGGTCATAATCATACCAAGTCCATCCATGCACTACAGGCCACAGATGACTTTCAAAAAAATATAAACATGAGGATGATGACAATGATATAAGAATTCAATAAAACAAGTTCAAGAATTAATTTATTCAGGAACAAATCAGTCCAAATTGTCAACATGATACTTCTTTGTAGAGTAAAATTCAAGAATGCTCAGAAGAATATTTTCATAAAAAGATACTGGATGAAGCGCAAATATCAAGGATATTCCACTAATTTCATGGAGTGTAGAAGTCAAAACTTTATCCAACTGAGTATAATAAAGAATGGAATAACAAAAGAAATCACCATGCATGCGGTACTTCGCATAGACAGGTTATTCCAACAGAATAATAAACAACGGAATCAGGTCAGGCGAAATTCGCACCGACAGGATATTCCAACAGAATAAAAAAGAATGAAATAACAACAGAAATCACCATGCATGCAGTACTTCGCATAGACAGGTTATTCCAACAAAATACTAAATAACGGAACCAGGTTAGGCAAAATTCGCACCGACAGGATGTTCCAACAGAATAATAAAGACGGAACCGGGTCCGGCGTAAAATGCACAGACATGATATTCTAACAGAATAATAAAGACGGAACCAGGTCCGACGTAAAATGCACAGACAGGATATTCCAACAGAATAATAAAGACTGGAATAACAAAAGTTCTCTTCATGATTACAAAAGAAATAATACCCCTTACCTTATAAAGAAGAGTACTCCGACAGTAGGGCGGGGATATACTTGAAGAAACTTGCACTACGCTCAAAGCTTTCTTAAACGCTAAAGAAAGACGTTCAAGATTATAGAAGAAGAATTATCTCTACAGTTTCTCTCTCTAGAGTTTCAGTGAATTCGTAAGAAATAATGGATGAATGAGCTTCTATTTATAGAAGATTGGAATAAATAGCAACTAATCCATGAACGGTCCAGATCAATTTACTTTAAACGGACGGTCCAGATTGGTTTACAATAAAATATAATATATTCTATTTATAATCTAATAAAACGAATAACTTTTAAAAAGATTTTACTATGCAAACACTATGCATAATAAAATATAATATATTCTAATTATTGTCTAATAAAATAGATAACTTTATAAAAGTATTCTATTTTATATAAAAAGATTTTATTATTGGCCTAATAAAACGAATAACTTTATAAAAGTATTCTATTTTATATAAAAAGTTTTTCTGTTTTATTACGTTAATAATACTAATAAAATAAAACTTTATCATCATTATTATTATTCACACCATTAATCGACCAGGTCGTTCCAAGGAAAGAGGGGGCTTTTCAATAAGGATTTCTCCCTATTGGCGCGCAATTAGGTGACCAAACCTCTCTTTAGCAGAACTTCTAGACATCGTTAATAATGAAAATAATAATATTAACAACTTCGTCATCTCAATTATTGACTTAATAACATATAAAATATCGACAATAATTGAATCAAACTGAGTGAATTCTCACATAAGCATTAATAAACAATACTGTGTGCTACTATGCAACCACGCGTATTACTGTACTTTTACTACTGAGTAGTTCAACAGTATCAACGGTAAAACTTCCGCCGTTATTTTCAAAAAAATATTTTTGTCATTTTCTCAAACCGACAATAATTCCGTTGTGGGGTCCACCAATGATTGTGCCGTCGTACGAATATTCTCTGTTAAAACGAATATTCCCCGACCAATCGAATATTATATAACAACTTGTGTAATTTGCAAAATTTATAAATATTACCCACAATTATAACATTATATCAAATTTATTCCATAATATTCAAAAATGATATTTATAGAAAAATCATTTTTAATCATAAAAGTTGGGGTCTTACAATCTCCTCTTCTTATGAAATTTCACCCTCAAAATTAGGGTACGTACCTGGTATGTCGAAGAGGTAAGGATACCTTGATTTCATTTCAGATTCTAACTTCCAGGTCATTTCCTCAACATCGTGGTTCCTCCATAACACTTTGACTTGACGTATAACCTTGGAGCGTAGAATATGTTCCTTCTTATCCAAGATTTGAACAGGAACCTCTTCATAAGTTAAATCTTTCGCTATTTCATCCTGTTCTAACTTAATAATGTGGTTCAGGTCTTTTACATATTTACGTAACATGAATATATAAAAAACGTTATGAACACGAGACATACTTAGCGGTAAAGCGAGTCTATAGGCTACAATCCCTACTCGATCGAGGATTAAAAATGGACCAATGAATCGATGATTGAGCTTTCCTCTATTTCCAAATCTCGTAACACCTTTCTATGGAGCAACACGTAACAATACATGATCTCCAATATCGAATTCCACGTCCTTTCGATGAAGATCAGTATAACTCTTTTATCGGTCTTGTGAGGTTTTTATACGTTGTCGGATCGTTTGAATCTTTTCCATAGTCATACGTACCAATTCCGGTCCCAACAACGTTGCTTCACCCACCTCATCCCAGCATATTGAAGAACAACACTTTCTTTCATGCAACGCCTCGAATGGAGCCATGCCAATACTTGCTTGATAACTGTTGTTGTAGGAAAACTCCACCAATGGTAAGAACTTGTCCTAACTTCCCTTGAAGTCAAGGACACAGAGTCTTAATAAATCTTCAAGAGTTTGAATAGTCCTCTCTGATTGTCCGTCCGTCTGAGGATGATAAGCCGAACTAAATCGTAAATCTGTGCCCATAGCTTTTTGTAAACTAACCCAAAATCGTGAAGTGAATCTTGGGTCTCGATCAGAAACTATGGATACAGGCATACCATGCAGTCTTACAATCTCGTTTATGTACATACGAGTAAGATGTTCAAGTGTATAAGTTTCTCGTATTTGCAAGAAATGAGCAGACTTGGTAAATAAATTAACAATGACCCAAATTGCATCTATGCCTTGAGAAACCTTGGGAAGACCAGTAAATAAATCCATGGTAATATGCTCCCACTTCCATTCTGGAATTTCAAGTTGTTGCAATGGACCTTTTGGTACTTGATGCTCCGCCTTGACTCGTTGACAAGTTAGACACCTTGAGATAAACAGCGTTATCTCTCTCTTCATATTGCTCCACCAAAATGTATTTCGAAGATCACGATACATTTTGGTACTCCCAGGATGGATTGCAAACGGTGTGTTGTACACCTCCATAATGATTTTATACTTTAAATCAGGGTCTTTAGGAACACAAAGTCTGGAGTTGACTTGAAGTATTCCTTCTTCATCGATTCTTGTTTCCGGCATAGCACCTTCTTGCACCTTCTTGCACTTTCTTCCTCATATGCATCAGATCCAGGTCTGTAGCTTGAGCAGCTTTAACTTTATCGATTAAAGTTGGTTCTACTCATATATTCACCATCATCACGTGGGTCCCTGGAGTCTTTATCTCTATTTCCATCCTTTGCAAGTCATACAAGATGGGCCTTTGCATTAACAATATCGCACTCGTACCCACATATGATCTTCTACTCAATGCGTCAGCTACCACGTTTGCTTTTCCAGGATGGTATTGGATGGTTTGATCATAATCTTGCAACAGTTCAAGCCAACGTCGCTATCGCATATTGAGTTCCTTTTGAGTGGAGAAATATTTGAGGCTTTTATGATCCGTAAAGATCTCCACTTTCTCCCCATACAAGTAAATAAGTAATGCCTCCAAATTTTAAGTACGAAGACAACAGCTACCAACTCTAGATCATGAGTAGGATAATTCCTATGACTTTCCCATATTGCATGAGAACACATCATAACCCCTTGCCTGAAGCATCACTGTAGATGACAAATCCCTCCGAGCCAGATGGTATTGTCAGAACAGGTGCTGAAATGAGTCTTCTCTTGAGTTCTTGAAAACTCTTCTCACATCACTCGTTCCAACCGAATTTTGTATCTTTCCTAGTCAACTGAGTTAAGGGAGTAGCGATTTGAGAAAACCCTTCTACGAATCTCTGATAATAACCAGCTAAGCCTCGGTCACTGATTTAGGTTGCTCCCAGCTTTGAATAGCTTCAATCTTTGCTGGGTTAACAGATATTCAATGGCTTGATTCAACGTGCCCAAGGAATGCTACTTCCTCAAGCCAGAACCTGCATTTCTTCAACTTGGCATAAAGCTTATATTCACGATGCTTTTGAAGTATCAGCCTCAAGTGTTGCTCATGATCTTCACGGATTTTGGAATAAATAGGGATGTCATCAATAAAGACGACCATAAAGTGATACAAATATTCCTCGAATACTCGGTTCATCATATCCATGAAGGCAGCAGGATCATTAGTCAATCCAAAAGACATGACTAGGAATTCATAATGCCCGTACCGAGTTCTGAAAGCCGTCTTTGGAATATCATCGGTTCTAATCTTCAATTGGTGATATCCAGAACGAAGATCAATTTTTGAAAAGAATTTGGCGCCTTGTAACTGGTCAAACAGGTCATCAATACGTGGTAATGGGTACCTATTTTTGATGGTGACATGATTCAACTCCCGATAATCAATACAAAGTCGCATACTCCCATCTTTCTTCTTCACGAATAGAACAGGAGCACCCCAAGGAGACGTACTAGGACGAATAAAGCCAATGTCTAACCATTCCTGCAGTTGGGTCTTTAACTCCTAAAGTTCAATAGGAGTCATTCGATATGGGGCTTTGGAAATGGGTTTTGTACCGGGTTCAAAGTTGATACAAAATTTAATTTCACGTTCTGGGGGTAGGCCAGGAAGTTCTTCAGGCAATACGTCAGGAAATTCATTAATAATAGAAATATAATTCAAAACTGACGTATTTTTGTTTAGATCCGTGACATGAGCTAAGAAAGCTTGACATCCGTTTTTTAATAAACGAATAGCTTTATGGCTTGAGATGACAGTGATTGATTTTAATGGTTTGATTGCTTGAATTCACATAATAGGTTGATTAGGAATATGAAAGCTAACAACCTTACGAAAACAAACAATTTTTGCATGATGAGTAGTTAACCAATCAATCCTTAGAATTACGTCAAATGCAAGTATTTTCAATAAAATAAGATCGACAGGTAATATGAGGGTACCGATTTGAACCAAACAAGACTTATAAACAGTAGATGTAATGAAGGTATCTCCCAACAAAGTTTTAACAGATAAGTCAAAGTCCAATTTCTTCGGAGTCAAATTTAAACGTTGAGCATAAGTAGGAGAAATAAAAGAATGGGTAGAACCAGTATCAAATAAGGTATATACTTGACTAGAGTTTATGATAATCTTACCCGTGATAACCTCGTTCGGGTTCTTTGCTTTCTGGGAGGTCACGACAAACGCTCTCCCTTGAACAACCGATTTTGTCTTGTCTGGGACGACCTTTGCTGCCTCCATCCCAGCTGGACTTGTCTTCGGTGCACAACAAAATCGGGCTAGGTGACCTTCTCTTTCACAATTATAACTTGTTTTGGTCGGCATCGCACAGTTTGGACTAATGTGTCCCTCCCCTCCACATTTAAAACATATAATAGGTGGTCGTTCTCCTTCCTTAACGACAGGTGCTGATGCTGACGTCTTTCCATCATTGTTGAATCTTCTTTTCTTGAAATATCCATTCTTATTTTTTTGGCCATGATTACCACCGAAGTGGTTACCATTTCTGGCATGTTGATTTCCTCCACGCTTATTGTCACCGCTTCGATGACTGCTATCACTGGTATTATCATTTTGTCAGCTGCTCTCTTTTGGTTGGGTTGACTCATTATCGCGTTCCAATAACTGAGCCCTATTAACAACATCTGAATACAAACACAGTTTATGAGAGATAAGATATTGACGTATCTCGGGTTTCAAAACTCTTAGAAACATTCGCATCATTCTCTCCTCATTATCAACCAAATGAGACGCAAATCGAGACAACTCGGCAAACTTGGCTTCGTACTGCGACACGGTCATGTTTTTTTGTTTCAGTTTAATGAACTCTACCTCTTTCATGTGACGAATACTTTTGGGAAAGTACTTGTCGTTGAACAGTTCTTGGAACTTCTCCTAAGACATCTTCAGTGCGGCAGGTTGAGTACGCTTTACAGATTTCCACCAGTAATCTGCCTCTGCCCGCAACATGAAGGTGGCAAAGGGAATCTTTTGCTCCTCGGAGCATCCCAAGACATCAAATATCTTGTTGATCTGCTTTATCCACGTCTCTGCCTTAAGTGGTTTTGGCTCTCCAAAAAACTCCGGTGGTCCCAGCTCCTTGAACTGTTTGGCGGTGACCGTCCGAGAGTTGCCAGTGTTTCCACCTGCATTTTGGACAGGAGTTGCTCTCACCTGATGTTGCATGAATTGCATGAAGCCTTGGAATATTCCATCGTTCATCATTTGGTCAGTGTTGTTGTTTGCATTAGGATTGTCGTCTTCCTGATGCACATTATCCTGATTATTGATCTGTGGAGACTCAACGGTATCCTGTGCTCCATTGATGTTCTCAACATTCTCGGATGCCATTTTCAAATACTGCCACAAAATAAGGGTTAATTAACATATCACATATTATCCCTATACTCTGACCGACCAATTAAATACCAAATAAACTTAGGTAGGTCATACTAG
Organism: Panax japonicus; assembly: GCA_020205505.1. Taxonomy (NCBI): domain Eukaryota; kingdom Viridiplantae; phylum Streptophyta; class Magnoliopsida; order Apiales; family Araliaceae; genus Panax; species Panax japonicus. The sequence continues at coordinate 50,357,565 of CM035106.1, forward strand.
CGAAGGAATTCTTCGTCTCTCCCCTCCTAGTTCTTATCTCACATCTCAGCCAGGGATCATATCCCTAAGCTTTGATACCAACTGTGACGCCCCCAAAATAGGTATACATCACCTATTCTGAGTCGCCAAATACATGGTACATAATACAAATACAATTTTAAATATACAACAAGAAAGCTGTGAGTTTTAATACAAATATTGTACTCTAGACAATATCCACTCTCAAAATAAGTCCTCATTACATTTATTGTCACACTATTTAACAGAATAGTGAGGACTACTAATACTATCATCTGGACCGTCACTCCGTTCCCGGCTAGTCCAGGCTACGTTCTCATTTCCTGAAGGGAACAGTGAAAGAAAGAGTGAGCTCAACTAGCCCAGTAAGAAATATTATGACTAAGATAATGCAGAATAAATTATCATTAGTCTTTAACAATGTTAAACTGATAAAATACAATAGACATCAAGTTTAACTGCAGCGGAACAAGCAATCCAGTAAAAGAGACAAGTAGAGAATAAAAGCTACTATCTTTTATGATTTAAAAGATTTTTCATCACTTTTATCGCTGGGACTCAGCTTAATTAATAATTCACATCATCCCTGCACTACGGCCAAGGATATTCATTAGTATCACAACCACAAATTATCCATGCACTACGGGCCAAGGATATTCGTGTATTCATCAATGGTCATGATCATGCCAACAACTGTCCATCAATGCACTACGGGCCAATAAGGACTTTTACCACATCATTTGTAATATTACGGTCATGATTACACCGAATATTCCTTGGTCATAATCATACCAAGTCCATCCATGCACTACAGGCCATAGATGACTTTTAAAAAAATATAAACATGAGGATGATGACAATGATATAAGAATTCAATAAAACAAGTTCAAGAATTAATTTATTCAAGAACTAATCAGTCCAAATTGTCAACATGATACTTCTTTGTAGAGTAAAATTCAAGAATGCTCAGAAGAATATTTTCATAAAAAGATACTGGATGAAGCGCAAATATCAAGGATATTCCACTAATTTCATGGAGTGTAGAAGTCAAAACTTTATCCAACTGAGTATAATAAAGAATGGAATAACAAAAGAATTCACCATGCATGTGGTACTTCGCATAGACAGGTTATTCCAACAGAATAATAAATAACGGAATCAGGTCAGGAGAAATTAGCACCGACAGGATATTCCAACAAAATAAAAAAGAATGGAATAACAACAGAAATCACCATGCATGCGGTACTTCGCATAGACAGGTTATTCCAACAGAATACTAAATAACGGAACCAAGTCAGGCGAAATTCGCACCGACAGGATGTTCCAACAGAATAATAAAGACGGAACCGGGTCCGGCATAAAATGCACAGACAGGATATTCTAACAGAATAATAAAGACGGAACCAGGTCCGGCGTAAAATGCACAGACAGGATATTCTAACAGAATAATAAAGACTGGAATAACAGAAGTTCTCTTCATGATTACAAAAGAAATAATACCCCTTACCTTATAAAGAAGAGTACTCTGACGGTAGGGCGGGGATATACTTGAAGAAACTTGCACTACGCTCAAAGCTTTCTTAAACGCTAAAGAAAGACGTTCAAGATTATAGAAGAAGAATTATCTCTACAGTTTCTCTCTCTAGAGTTTCAGTGAATTCTTAAGAAATAATGAATGAATGAGCTTCTATTTATAGAAGAATGGAATGAATAGTAACCAATCCATGAACGGTCCAGATCGATTTACTTTAAACGGACGGTCCAGATTGGTTTACAATAAAATATAATATATTCTATTTATAATCTAATAAAACGAATAACTTTTAAAAAGATTTTACTATGCAAATACTATGCAGACACTATGCAAATACTATGCATAATAAAATATAATATATTCTAATTATTGTCTAATAAAATAGATAACTTTATAAAAACATTCTGTTTTATATAAAAAGATTTTATTATTGGCCTAATAAAACGAATAACTTTATAAAAGTATTCTGTTTTATATAAAAAGTTTTTCTGTTTTGTTACGTTAATAATACTAATAAAACAAAATTTCATCATCATTATTATTATTCACACCATTAATCAACTAGGTCGTTCCTAAGAAAGAGGGAGCTTTCCAATAAGGATTTCTCCCTATTGGCGCGCAATTAGGTGACCAAACCTCTCCTTGGCAGAACTTCTAGACATCGTTAATAATGTAAATAATAATATTAACAACTTTGTCATCTCAATTATTGACTTAATAACATATAAAATAACGACAATAATTGAATCAAACTGAGTGACTTCTCACATAAGCATTAATAATCAATACCGTGTGCTACTATGTAACCACGCATATTACTCTACTTTTACTACCGAGTAGTTCAACAATATCAACGGTAAAACTTCCGCCGTTATTTTCAATAAAATATTTTTGTCGTTTTCTCAATCCGACAATAATTCCGTTGTGGGGTCTACCAATGATTGTGTCGTCGTACGAATATTCTCTATTAAAACGAATATTCCCCGACCAATCGAATATTATATAACAACTTGCGTACCTTGCAAAATTTATAAATATTACCCACAACTATAACATTATATCAAATTTATTCCATAATATTCAAAAATAATATTTATAGAAAATTCATTTTTATTCATAAAAGTTGAGGTCTTACAAACGGCCCTGTCAAACATTAGTTGAAAAATAATTTATGTCAATAAATTTCATAACAAATTTTTTCTTAATTCTCTTATACTTCATGAATTTATATACGCTAATTTTTATTATTGACATAAATTTATTGTCATATATTCAGACTCAAAATAATTATTCAAGTAAAATTAAAATATAATGTTAATTAGAAGTAGTGGAAAATGATTTCTGAACTACAATTTTTCTCTTTCTTTTTTCTCTAGCTCAAAACATATATTCCTCCAACTCATTTTACAAGACAATTTTATCTTTACACTGTTTTTAAAGGCATTCAAAAAACATATGTATCCATTATATTTTATTCATATGGCTATCCACTCTATCAAAAAACAATTGGCTATTTTTTAAAAATAGAGGGAGAATTGCTAATCCAAATAGTATTTGTCGATTTTCTAAATAATTCCATAGCTGTGATTCACCGGAGCTTAAAAAAAGTAAAATAAAATAGAAAAACAAAATACACTTTTTTTAACCAGGCCCTAATAAGCTCAATCCCATAATTCAAGTCTTACATATGCAAACTCTTGCTCAAAGCACAAGGAAATGCTTCAGTCATAAAGCAGATATGCCACAAAATGATTTGAGCTTGGCCAAGCAGGCATTTCTTATAAAAGACTAGCAGTTTATAAAATCACAAACCAATGCCAGCACTTTAGAGTTACAAACTGTCATAGGCTCACCATCCTGTTGCGACAATCCATTTTTCTTGCGTTATTGTAGCTTTGCCACTAGTTTCTGCCCTCCCCCATCACGCCAAACACCACCAACCGGCAACTTTTTAGGACCATTACTCTGATCTGATTCCTCTTGGGAGTGATCAAGAGTAGAATCAGAATTAGCAAGGCCTAAAAGTGCTGCAGGTGAATCCTCGCCAAGGCGTACTCTATGAAACTTAGAGGTTTTCTTTCGGGGTTTATTCCCTCCAACCGTCTTCTTTGAGCTGCTACCTGCTGACGTTGAATCATTTTGGCCTGTGCTTTCTATTGAGGTTCGATCAGTAAAGTTTGAGCTAGACCATTCATCAGCCACCAAAACCTTTGATTTTCCCTTCATAGAACGATAACCATCTTTTGACAGTATCTCTACCTCGTCTTCAGAAGGCCTGTGACTTGACTTCAACTCCCTAACACTGCTTATAATGCTATCTGCCAAATCAGGTTTAGAAGTACTCGTCGCCTTTCCTTCAAGCTTCTTCTTCCCTTTCTTGGAATTTTTACCAAGTTTTAACTGAATGTTGTTCTTGCCTGCACTATTTTCAGAAGGGCCATTGCTCCCCATGCTGGTATTGCAAGCCTCGAGAAGCTCTTCCTGTTTCTTAGCATCGGGACATAGTCTAGCCAGCTCAGGGATAAGATGTGACAAGCCAAATTGATGCACATAAGCAACATATTCCCCAGTTTCAATCAAACCCTGACGATATTCTCCAGAAATTACTTTGAAAACGGCGTATCTGTCATCATCAAATTGTAAACCAGCACGAATTTTTTCTACCAAAGACTTGTTAGCAGCATGAGTATCTTTTACCTTGACCAAAGGCTGGCTACTAGTGGTCGCTTTTTTTGGGTTTGTTTCAGAAACAGGAGGAAAGTTATCTTTAGAACCGTCAAAGGCACCTCTGCCCACAAGGTTAGGAGTCGACGCAGAGTGGTTCAACTTGGTTGTGCCAGTAATGTTAATAGATGATCTGTCAGAACTTGCTGATACATGTTCATGAGATGCTAGAGATCTACTCTTTGAAGAGCTTGCATGATTAGGTGACACAAGTGCACTTCCAGTTGCAGCCTTACTCAAGGAAGAACTCAGAGAAGCAGACGATGACGCAAATCCAGAATTTGATGGAGGCCTTGACTGTAAAATATTGCTCATCGATGCAGTAGGTTGACGATCCACTGCTGGCCAAGCACGAGACGAGTGGAGGACAGCTACATTGTTCTGGCGACGAAGGCGAGCAGCCATAGTGTTTTTCCCCAATCCTTTTGATTTATTTCTCAAATTTTGCTGATTATTTCTCGTAGAGACAGGGAGTGGAGGAAATGAAGACCCTTCCAGAGGTGCGTTCCTGGAGGTCTGCCCCTGTGGGAGTTGGTATCTTGAAGATGGAGCAGAAGCTGTGGTAGCTAATAATTCAAGTGGCCTAAAACTGGAATCTGTCACGACCGCCTCTCCAAGATTGGAAATAGCTTGAACACCAGATGAAGTAGCATCAGACATATCAGAATTGATTGTCTCAAGACTGGCTTGAACTGCCATGGTAAGTTCACTCTCAGAATAATCTAAATGAAAACCATGTCCTCTTCGACGACGATCTTGCTCAATACTTCGTTCATATCTGAAGCTCGTTGGTATCTAAGAGGATAAAACAAATAGAAGCACACCACTATTACCACAAGACATGGAAGGACAAAGTAAACGTGAGTGCAGTCGCAGCTGCAAGAGCCAAGGATCACAGGCAGAAGATATCGTGGTAGAAATAAGAAGAAAGCACAGTAGTCCTGTTGAAAATTCACAAATATAGATTAATTGATTAATACCTGAAGAGCAACATTACGCTTGGATCGAGACATGCGGCCTCCATGTTCCATGGCATTATGCCTCTACAATTTTTTTTTAAAAAAAGTATTATTATGCAAATTCCAAAAGTATCATACAGTTGCACAATGTCAAACAAACAGATAAAACACAGTTTTCCGATGACCTCATATAAACCATGGGGAGAAGAAACCTCTTCTTTTTCTTTATTTCTTTCCTTCCTTTTTTTAACAAAAATAAAATATGTACTCACCTTCAATTCAGATTCAGTTGAAAATACAATGAACTTTTTTGCGAGGCATCCGTCATCTTCACATAAGATGTGGTCTCTACGAAAATGGGTCTGGAACAAATACATTTGATTTTAATTTCCTAAAGGATTATATAGGAAATAAAAATTATATATAGTGTGAATGTGAATGGAAAAAGATAAAGAAGATTACTAGCCTCCAACTGATCATAGTTCCTATAGTATTCATAATGTCCCGGATGCTGTCTGCACCAAGGAAGGTAAAATGGTCATGTAAATGCATGTATCAGTTTGAACAGTAAGTAAAATCCTTCTGAGAAAAGGAAAAATAGTCTACCTTTGGCATATATGACATGTATAATGCTCGGTAGACATATGAGTGTATAGCTCATTCTCCCCATAAAATGGGCTTCGGCAGAATTCACACATGGGATGTCCCATGAAACCACCTCTTTCTGTTTCACTACCATCCACCACTGAGTCACCCGTGTTTATATGTTGATTTAGCTGTTCTCTTGTATACAACTTTTGTTCACATATAAATATCTGAATTCAGGATTTACAGCAAAGTCAGAGAGATTATTTTCAAACTTGAGTAAAAGCACACTTACAGAACCCAAGGAAATTAAAAGAACATATAGATAGTGCTCTGCTCAAATGACAGGCTACCCTCAAGAAGAAGGCTTGAAAGTCTACACTTAATCCACCAACTGTAGTTTCAGGAAGAAGATATGAAGGCAAAAAATTCAAATTCTATCCACATAATATGCTTAGGTCTGGAATAATACAAATGAGCGGACAAAAAGGGTCAATGTTTACCATCAGTCTCCTTTCGATATTTAAAGTAGGAGCCATTGAAACATAGATGGAAATAATAATGCCACTTTGGAACAAATTTATTACATTCAAAGATCAACTGTCAAAATGATGCATCAACGATGTTTATATAGTTTATGACCAAAAACAATTAAGAAAAGATAACCAAACAAAAGAAATATAAGAAGAAAATCAACGAGGATGCAAAATGATATATTATCAGCATGCTGAGGCATCAGTCATGACAAATTTAGAAATTGCCAAGGAGTTTATACAAGCAACAGATATAGAGACAGAATGGGCATACCTTCCTGCCTTCCAAACAGAGATTGCACATGAACAGCTTATGGCGATAAAATAGATGATCCTTTAGCTGCTCAACGTTCCTAAAATTCCCTCTTCTTTTAGAGCTTTCATTTCCTTGCTCATCAATTTTGTCACAAAGAATGCATGAAAGCCTGCACATAGCTCTGATCATCTTGTAGTGATCCAAATCATCAAAAAATGCTTCCGTGCCTTCATGATACCAGTATTGGCCAACTTTACCTTCTGATGGCTCAAAAGGAAAAACTGAGAAGTCACTGATCACCCTGGTATAATCCCCTAAAGCCTTAATTGCAGCACAAACTAAGTACAGTGAGTAAAAGTTTCTTTTTCTAGGTAGTATCTAAAGCGGAAAGTTAAAAAGCTCACAATTCAAACAAAACAGATTATACTCTTAAGATAACAATTTTTGAAAACAAAAATATCCGTCATTGTTGAGACTTGAAAGTATGGGAATTCAAACAATGTGATGACGAAACTTACTAATTCTCCAGAAAATAAATCACTGACAATTAACATAAGCATTTGTAAATTGAATTTTCGAATCACGAACCTTGGTCACAAAGATCATATTCGAGTTGGACTTGCAGAGGCAGCAGCTGTGATCATCGCAGATGAATCTAAGCCTTGCAATGCAAGTGGAACAGACCTCACGATGTCCACATTGTCCATAAGCAACCCACTCGAGTGCCTCGGCACAAACAGCACAACTATCATCCATTTTTTTTTATATCTGTCTACGATATAATAGTCATGAGAATATGAATTAAAAGCATGAATCAAAGTTGAAGTTACATGAAAGTATATCCTGCATTCTGTTTGTCTGTCTAGAAATGGTCAATCTAGAAATGGTCGAGAAAAAGTAAAACGAAAAATAAGTATTCATCTCTCCCACAGTTGTCACACTTCCTTTGATGTGTGGCACGGAGTTTTTTACGTCTATAGACTCTAAAAACAAATTTAAATATTATATAATCTGATATATTTGTAAAACAGGGCACATCCTAAAACCTTTGCAACACACCAAAAAAAAAAGTTGAGCAACTAAAATGGGATGGATGAATATGTAAATAACTCTCACAACTTTCTGATGCTTGGTAGTGTATAAAAGATTTAAAAAAGATAGAAGGCACAATAAACTCCTGTTATCACAAAAGGGAACAGATGAAACCCTGCAAGCAACCTTAAAAAAATAAAAAATAGAACTAATAGTTTCAACATGACAATTTTGTCATATACAAACTGTCAACTTAAAAAAAATTGATTGTAAACAAGGCTGTGGGGAAAAACATCTTGGTACTGTAATTTAACATTGAAAGGGTACTCTTCGTTTGGAGTATGGGCAGAGTTGGGTTTGCCATTAGACTGTTGAGAAGCTTCTCCGGTTCTCCCAATCGTTTATAGGGGCTTCAAGAGTAAAAAGGATGGAAATAACCTTAGGCAGAGTGTGTGCTTTTTTCTCCTTTGGGTGTTTGTGGACAAAGAGGATTTGCAACAATTTTAAGCAGGTGTTCCATGAATGTCATTTGTTATGGGATATAGTTGCATTCCTTGCTCCTTTAGACTTTGGCTATGGGGGAATTTAGAGGGTCTCCATTTCAGTCCTTTCTAAGGATAAGGGCTAGTCATGCATAGAAGAACTGTATCATGCCCAACAAATTTGAATTGACGACTTCATGTCCTTTTTTATCTAAAAAAAGGGTCAGCAAGAGCTCAACAGTTCCTTACCAAAAATGGTCAGTTGTTTTGTTTTGCATATAGGAGGGGGGAGGGGGGAGGGGAGGGGAGGGGAGGAGAGGGAGAGAGAGAGAGAGACCTAACTTGACTCTCAAAATCCAAGTAATTAGGCTGCTTGAAAGAACAAAATAGCTGGTTCAAACCAGCTATATTGGAAAGAACTGAGAAAAATATATATGGCATCATGGAAAAGAATTATGGACGTCTGAAGAAATTTGCATGACAAGAGGACCACTTTAAATTTAAAGAACACAAATTTACAAAAGACCTTAATTTGAGCACAAGACTAACATGGTCACTAAAAATTGAGAGAAAGCAAAAGAGGCAATATAACAACATTATCATAAATCAGTTATACCAACTAGTCAAATGCAAAAATATGTAACCATATTACCGTGGAGATTCTGAACAACAACTCAGACATTCCTTGCAAAGAGAATCACTAATCATATCCTAGAAATAGGAGTTTGTCTACGTTATATTTTACTTTGCAATTGCTGCAATCAAGGATTCATGTAGTATTATGAGTTCTTGCCCAAAGATTCAATTGGCTAAATTCAGTAATTAGTATTTGGTCATGCCATATACTTCGTGATCTTGAAGCACAAGTTCAGAGAATCTTGTAGGATTTCAATACTAGTCAAATGCTACTGATTGTTAAAGCTAAGTTTTGAAAAGATAATAGTGTGCATTGTTGATTTTAAAAGAAGATCACCACTCTGCACAATCATAAGATAGAGCATGGGCTTGAATCTCTGTTCACTCTCTCTCTCTCTCTCCCCCCCCCCTATATATACATATATAATGTATACACACACACATACATACATATATACTAGCTATTTTCTATTTTTTCTTTCTTCTTTTTATCTGTTCTAGTTTAAAAGAGAATATGTTATGGATGATATTCTTAACTCCCCTCTCAATCAAATGACATAATATGGTAAAATATAAGAAAATGACTAATTTCAAGGCACTGTCTGTTAGAAAGATGGAGCTAAATTTCAAAATTAGTTAGGAAGATAACTACTTTTAGACACACTTTCTTAACAAAGATAGAAGATACATTTCATAATTTACTAGGGTGGAACCAACTTTAATAAATAAATAAATAAACAAGGTTAAATACTTGAATCTCATCCTCTAAGAACAAGGAGGTCTTTCTCCTTTTGCTTATTTTAGTTAAATAAATAAAATTAGCTGAAGGAAAAGAGACAATTTCTTGCATTTCCAAATAAGAAGTATGTTTCTGAAGAACACTTTCTTGGAAAAAGAGAAGGTTTCCAATGCCCATCTCTGGAAACGAAAGGAAACATAAACACACTCTAAACGGTTTGTAATGCCATCAGAAATTGCATATAGTAAGGAATATATATTACTATTTCAAATGTCCAGTACTTTTCCTTCAATCCCTTTCGAAACCAAGCTAGCAAATCTAATGACTCAAACTTACCAGCTAAATTACATTTTTAAGAACAAGATGTACATGTGACGGTTTCTAAATTTTACTTGAGTGAGAAAAAATCTATAACCTTCAGATTTTCTCAAAAAGAAATACAATCTAGCAGAGACTTTTTTGGGATGGGGTACAATTGACTTTCAGAAAAATTTCACTGTTAAAGCCATTTATGTTCTAAACCTGAGAACAGCTGCTTTTATGAGGATTCCTAGAAATAAAAGACTTGACAATATCTTAGGCTAGAAATAGTTATGCACCGGTCCGCCTTCCTTCACACACATACAAATGCACAAACAGAAACAGAGCTAAATTTTGTAAACCTTAGTCTGAATTTGAATTCTAAAATATATTCTCCTAATAGGTAATATAAATATTAGCTTAGATAAAGTTCAGATTTTTAGCGTTCTTAACTCAAAAAAACTTCACAAAATGAGAATTTATAATACAAATAACCCCAAAAGAGCATGTGGGTATGATCTAAGTCTGTGCTATATACAATTTAGTTCATACTTCTGTCGCTTTCAAAACCGCTTCAATTACATAAATGCATACATTTTACATGGAATGACTTCAAAATTCCTTTCTCTTTTTCTCGGCAATCACACATGAAATTTTGGTTGGACAATTATAGGGAAACAATGCAATAGATTACTAAAGGTACAAACATACGACAGATATGACAAGGAAAAAACACACAAATCCATGATTTCAATTTAAATTGATAGCTCGGATTCTCGCTGACCTCAATCGCTGTTTTCAAAAAAAAAGTGTACAGAGGAGAGAAAGGAAAACCTGAAATTAGGGTTCGTTTGAGATCGGAGTGATCGGAGAAGCCGGTAATGGAGTATTTGTACAGAAAATTATGAGAATTTGTTGTCGTAATCTCATGTAGAGAGAACTGTTTCAAGTCTTTTCTTCTCCAGATTTTACAATGCTTGTGAACGAAAACAGTTTTGAGAAGGAAAAAAATGGAATTGAAAAGGTTTCTGTTTTCTTTTTTCCTTTATTCTTTTATTAATAATAATAATAATCTGTTGTTGGCTGGAATGGAAACGATTTCAATTAAAAGTCAAAAACCATTTCTCAAAATTGAATCCATGTATTGGGATTTGGGAATGATATTAGAATTTTAGGAAGGGAAATCAGTTATTTTGAGCCCATTTTTAACCTTTTCAAAATTGGGTCTTTCAATAGATTATTTATTTATTTTTCCTGAATATATTATTTATTTATTTTACCTTCAGGAAAAATATATTATTTTTTACGTATTTTTTTATATTAGGATTTGTTCGGCTATTAATTTTTATAACGTTAATAATATTTGGACTTTTAAACGCACCATATTGTATCATTTTTAGTGCGTTTTGTTTGAGTCCCAAATGTTGTGTTTGTAAGTTAAATAAATTATGTTTGAAATAAACGATTACTAAGCACAAAAGATTTTCAAGTGCGTTTAGACTTTCAAATACACCACTATCAAAATTGTATTACTAAATAAATAAAATTAAACTTCTATACACTGTCAGTGTTTATACAAGTGGGAAGTAATTAGCATGAAGTTTATTTTTGAGTAAGTTGGTCAATAGAGTACTGACACGTAGGCGAGGCTCGATGTGTGTTAGCATTCTATTGGTCAATTGACCAACTTACCAAAAAAAATAAATTTCATGCTAACTGAATTGAATCCGTACAAGTGGTGTTATGTTCATGAAGTACCTATATTGAACATCATCATTATTATATTGGACATCATTTATCCTAGTGGAAGGGAGAAAAATCTCATTTTAGAGAAAAAGGGTGGAAGAGATAAAGAGAGAAAAGCAACTTGGGTTATGTTTGTTTGCAAGAATTACACTTGAAATTAGACTATTAATCCCAAGTTTCTTGTTTGTTTTTAAAAATAGACTTGTGAGTATTAATACAGGATAATAAAATGACTTGAAAGTGGGGGTTACTTAATCTCATTTCCAACTAAGTATTATAATCCCTACCATTTGGGACTAAAATCTTGTAGACAAAATTAACATTTAACTTTGTTTAAAAAGATCAATATATTTTATCCTATCTATCTATACTTAAACTAACGAGAATATGATATATTTGTTATTAGTAGTAAGATTATGTTTATTTGCAATGATTATAATCCCGGGATTATAATTCATGTGATTTTAATCCCAAGACTATTAATCATATGATTATAATTTCAGGATTATAATTATAATCTCAAGGCTATTAAGTCATTTTATAATCCCTAGACTAAATAGTTATATCCCAAACATAATCTTTGCAAACAAACATAGCCTAAGGGCGTGATAGTCCAAACAGTAAGTTTTTATCCAATCTTTTAAATAATCCTGAACAAAACAAACATATTATGACATTATTTTAAGTTATCCTATGAATAATCTTATAAAAACAAATGCGTGACTATACCTATTTAATCTTCGAATTAATAGTTTTGAAATTATGATCCATGGGAATATAATCGCAACATTATAATCCTTACAAACGAATATGACCTAGGCGTGTTGTTTAGGTTGAGGTAATTGGATTGTTTCCTCAAATTAAGAATTATTTGAATTCTCTCATTTTATTCTAGTAGATTTTTCAGATATCGTTCGATAATTTTACTTTTTAGTTTTAGAAGATTTTTCAAGAAAAAATTTTGGTTTATTGTGTCCGGTTATTTCTATTTGATTATTTCCTATAATAATTATTATTATTGGTGAAATTGTATATTTAATCTGTTTGGTATGTACCGATATTTTTTAATTTATCAAATACAACAATATTGAGAGGTAATTTTTCCCAACAAAAAAATTAAAATAAAATTTAATTGGATAAAGATCCCCTAACATGGAAAAAAAAACTCATCTCACTACAAGAAAAAGGGTTATCTCCGACGGAATTAATTCTGACCGAATACATTTTGTCGATGTTAATATACATTAAACGGAATATTACGTCGACATTAATTGCGTCGAGGTTAGACTAAAGTCGACAAACATCCGTCGGAATTAAGCTCCTTTACTTGGCGCGTAGATTTCCCACCAGCGCGAGTTTAATGTTGACGTAATATTATTAAAGTCGACTGAATGGTCCATCGATGATAGCAAAAGGGCGACGAAAATAAAATCGACCGAAGTATGTCGAACTTATTCTTTTTTTAAAATAAGCGTACCAACAACCCTAATCTCTTTTCATTCTTTTCCTTTCTTCCTAATTAGCAGCAGCGACGGTGAATTTGGTCTGTTAATTCCCAGTAGGCACAATATAGATCTAGAAGGGGGGTTGAATAGATCATTAGAATTTCAAAATACTTTTTCTCTATTAAGTTGTATTGCTCATTAAGTAGCTCATGACAAACTTAAGAATCTTTTCAAGCACAGCGGAATAAGTAAAAGATCCCCTTCATTGATATAATCATAATCATACATACATTGTTCGTAGAGTTAGTTCAGTAGTAAGCAGTTAAAACATACATAACAGTTATAGTAGTTAATGTAAATAATGTAAATGACATAAAGTAAAAGACACAGGGGATTTTAAGTGGTTCAGCGACTCAAGCTCCTAATCCACTCCTCTGCTTTCAACTAGCAGGATTTCCACTATGGAAGGGCAGCACCCTGAATCACTAAGATTCCTTCAAGACCAGCAGATTATGTATATCAGTATATCAGTATACATATATACTGATATACTGATATACATGCAACAGATTATATATGACCAATAATCCACATACAATTACCATAACTTTCAAATTTTATTATTCAGAATCAATCACTAAGAAACAAAAATAATAGAATACTTAAAATTAAGAACATGAATCAAACTTTTAAACCAGGTTTCTAGAAATATATTTCCCACTGTAAATAATAATTCAAACACTACGATAATTAAGAAAAATATTTCATAATAGACAACCATTTCCAACAGATGTGAAATAGTCTCAAACACACCAGGAACCGTGAGGTCTTCAGGTTTAGAATTTACAACTACCATAAGCTGCATCAAACCAAAAAAAAAAGTAAATTAATTAGACAAAATATTATATACACAAAAATATATATATATATATATTAAAAATAAAAAAAAACATGACTATAGTAAATGTCACAAATAGCTGCGCACCAAGTACGTAGTAATTGTACTTAAATATGACAACCACTCGTGTTTTAAAAATTGTTAGGCAAACATAGGGGATGTCCGAAAAAGGTGTTTAATTAGCGCCCAAGCGGACTAGAAATATCTATTATATATACTCATCATACAGTACAAAATATATAATAGAACACTGGTGGGTGCGGTGTATATAAAAAAGAAAAACTTACATGGATTTTTGATAGTCAGGGTGCCGACGTCACACTTGCACTCACCAACACTCTTATAATAGAGATTAAGAGCATAAGAAGCATGATTTTGCAAAGTATTAGGCTCATAACATGATCCACCCATGTTTATTTCACTACAATCCAGTTGCGCACAGATAATCCCTACAGATTCTTTTAATTTTTCATCAGAAATAGTCTTTTTGGCCACACACCAAGTAACATATTCCTGCATGGATCATGCATTAACACATGAGTTCAAACTTATTAGTAAGTCGGATCAAATTAATCCGAAACGAATTTTCTCCAAAAAGCAAAACAAAAAAAATTAATTATGACCTTTATTTTTATTTAAGTTGTTGAATCCTATTTTCTTAAAAAGGTCAAGGACTAATATATATACATATATAAGAAAAATCCAATCTGCATATAACTAATTTGTCCATTGAGAACACAACCTTAGCCTTAGCAACTTCTTAATTTGTTAATATGGCTGTATACATCTCATATACATATAGACTTGTAAGACAAATAAAAAGTAATACATAAGACTAAAAAAAAAAGAATATTAATTAAAAGAAGAGGACAAATTTAGAAGTGCAATTGAAGTATTGAACTTTCTCTCACGTTTTTTTTTTCAACACTTCAATTGGCAAACACATAATTTCAAAAACAAATTCCTATTAAATACTCTGGGAGACAATTTAAAGAAATTATATTAAAACATTCATGCACGAATAAAATATATTTGTCATTTGTCTCAATAAAAAGCTTAAATTACTTAATAAAATAAATACATACATAACAATGTACAAGTTTAGTAGAACCTGCACATAGGACTCTCATAACAGTAAATGTAAATAAATAAATAAAAAGAAGAAAATATAAAGAATAATTTAGAGAATTGATATTTTTAAAACGATGTGGGTGGGACCTTTTATTATTCATGTGAGAAGGATGTTGTGGAACGATTACTTTTGCTCATGAAAATATCAATTTCAATAATTTAAAGAAGAGAATTTAGTGAATGTGATGAAAAAGATGAGAAGTAAATCCATAAATTTTGTTTTGTGCTCTAATATACTCCATTTGTCCAACAAAAAGAGCCTCACTCAGAATTAATTCTTAAAGAAATTTGTGAAATCTTACAATTTAAAATTGATATAAATTCATTTGATTTTAGTTTATGCAATGATTTAAAATTATCTAAATGTACTACTAACTATAAAATTTGGAATTTTAAAACTTACATGAATTACGAAAATTTTAAAATTTCAAAAATTGACCACATAGATTTTGAAAGGTCAAATTGAGACACTTTTTGAGGAAATTAGAATATATATATATATATATATATATATATATATATATAGGGTCTCCATCCACAACAACCGGTTGTTGGGGAGCAATCCCTTTTATCCAGCCGGTACAAGCTGTACCGGCTTATAAAAAAAAAAAATTCTAAGGCCGGTACAGCTTGTACCGGCTGGATAAGAGGGATTGCTCCCAACAACCGGTTGCTGTGGATGGAGACCCATATATATATATATATATATATATATCAGTCTGTTGATGGATGACGACGATTTTTTAGAGCTATAGCAACGGTATGAAGCATCGCCATAACTAAAAACCGATATATATATATATATATATATATATTCAAAAGGGTTAATCGGACTTACTAGCCCCGGTGAAGGGTACTCATCCTGCCAGCAACTTGAGAAAGCGAACATGCAAAGGAAAAAACCAAGCAAAAACAAGAAAGATGAAGAAATTAGCTTTGCCATTGAATTCTTCTTTTGTTTTTTTTTCCGGCAGATTGTTGATACTAGATCGGACAAAAAGTACTACATTCTAGTTGAGCTTTATATAGTACTCTCTCCTTCCTTTTACAAAAGAATTCCACTTTTAGAAAATATCTGTTCCACAAAAACAAATGACATGTGCATATATTTAAATTTGTTACTGTAAATAAATTATCCTGTCATTACTACTAAATTTTACTTAATTATTTTATGAATAGATATTGAATAAAAATGGATCCTGAATTAATGTACACGTTTTTCAAATGAAACTCTTCTCGTAGGAGAGTCCTGAATATGTAAATCTATAAGGAATAATATTAAATGTCTGTATATATCTATATATCCACAGGGATATGATAAGAACAAATTAAAAAGAACTTAGAATATGTGACAATAAATCTATAATGATATTAAATATATATCTATATATATATATATATATATATATATATATATATATATTCACACATGATAAGAACAAATTAAAACAATTCTACTTGCATGGTCATGGAATTTTATTGAATGTAGGAACCCTTAGGTAACCTTTATTAACAGTAATAAAAATGACTTTACAATATTCACCTTCTTTGAAAATTTAACTTCCCAATACAATAAGCAAATATAGAAGCAAAAACAATAGGGTATAACATCATAATCACACCAACTAAAGGTAATCTATCATGGTGAAATCCAAAGTAATCTTTTAAAAAGGCAGCAACAGTTTTTCTTTCTCCAAATGCCAAAATCTTCTTCTCTATGTCTCCATACTGGGAGGAGAGCATGCCATTTAGTGTCCAAGATGTTGGTATGAGATAGTAAAACCATAACCACCACTTTGGAATTTGCTGCAAGAAACAAAAATAAACACAATCATTTGGTCAATCATTTTTTCATTCCCCAGTACTTTTCTTGTGACTAACAACATAGAAAATAAATAGGAAAATTATATTCTCTCACGCGGTACACAATTGTACCATATGTAATGCATGTTGTACCTTGTGCTAGAACTGGTAGCTTCAATGTTGAAAATATCATTTCTAGCCAAGTATATATAAATAGGGGAATGATATTTCCAACGCGAGGCATGCATTACACAGTTGTACTATGTGTAATTCATATTGTAACTTGCGCTATTTCTAGCGTTGGGAATATTGTTTCCTAATAAATAGCTTACCGGTTGAGGAATTATAAATCCAGAGAAGAGGTTGAACATAGTGTAAAAGGAAGATTGTAGAATTGCAGCTACTGGGAAGGTAGGTGTGATTGAAACAATCATCATTCCCATATAAGTGAAGTACAACAATGTACAGAACATGGAGTAGAAGAACCAGAACACTTTGTAAGCTGACCAATAATATCCAATCATTGGATATGTAATAATCACATATACAAGTGATTGGGCAAAGAGATAAGGAACCTCAATTGTCACCTACAAAATAATCACACATTTCAATAAGCACAAAAGGTAAGTTATTATCCTTCAAAGTTGGTTAAGGGGGGGGGGGGGGGGGGGGGGGGGAACAATGCAACCATACTTTTTCTTCTTCTTTTTTGGGTGGTTGTTGTTAATTATGTTAACCCATGATCCAATATTTGACAGGATCAAGTTGCATAATAAGAACTCAACAAGTTGCCAAAAGTTTATACCTGCGCAAGTGCATAAGCCCAAGGAGCGTACATCCCAGCAAATCTTTCTCGATACAGAACATTTCGTTCTGTGGAGACATATGGTAGAACTGAAGAGGCATTGTTAATGCCAGCAAATATAGTAGAGGAAAACATTGAACCAAATATACTGAACAAACTCTGTTGGTTATCTCTGTCAAATAAAAATTATATATATCAATGTCAGTCATCTGAATAAAGTCCTTCAAGTGAAAAAATATTAGAAACTCATTGCACAGATTTAGTTGTTGGAGTTTAAGGAAGGTGGTCGATCAAAAAGTAGCACATGCAAGTCTTTTATATTGAGGTTAAACATAACTTAAAATTTGTTTACTTACATCTTCTGCCCTTGATCCCAAAAGAGTATGCCAAAAAGAAGAGACGAGAAAATCATATGCATAGAGCGCATCAAATTGTATGAAGGGCTTCTCCAATAAGACAAATGTTGTTTCCATAGGCAGGATTTATACTGTCCCCAACCATTTTGCGAAAAGCGCGTGGGAAAATACAACTCTTTTGAACCTGGAGGTGGAATACTCAAACTCTTCACTAGCTCTTTATTGCCCCTACAATCACAATGACAACAAACAACAAGTCAGGAACAATTGAAAATGCAGATATGCTTATAAACAAATACTATAAACCAAGTTTTGTTGATATATTGAAATCAAACGTACTGATGTAACACAAATAAAATTGACTTGAGGAATGTAAATCATTACACTTTCCTTAGGTCTTTGCAAAAATCATGCTTGAGATTGGACTATTTGTCATAATTCAACACTACTTCGGATTATTTAATCATTTGACGAAGGACTATTAGTCCCTTGATGTGGGACTGTTAGTTCCATAAAGGCATAAAGTCATTTGGTAGCTTAAATTGGGGGACTATTAATCTCACATTCATCATGAAATTATATAATCCATCATAAATAGCCTTAAGAATGACAAAAAAAATAATCCATATGACTTTTTGAAGGATTATTAATCTCCCATCATGAGATAAAAAACAAACATGTCCTTAAAGTTTTATTCGTCTCCCTTTGATAAATTAAAGTTGTTGTGGATGCAGACAAATTACTTCTCAGGATACAACAAGTCACAACTCTGAGAATAGCAAGTAGCAAACTTGATAATTATCAACGAACTCTTCTTTGAATTATTGAATATAGAAGCAGTATTTAAGAAAAGAAGAAAGAGAGAAATTTAAGAGATAGAAAGGATGAGAGGGAAACACACTGATGTGATTTGTTTAGGAGCCATTAGATCATAACCAATTCATTTGAATGGTCCAAATTATAACTGTCTAGATGACAGGTATATATATTAAAAACCATGCGCAATCTAATGGTCCACATTGCACCTGACCAATGAAAAGGTTGCGATCAATTTCCAATAAACAGAATGGGCACGGGTCAAAAAGAATAGATCCGACCCAGAACACGGGCTCCTAGCGTCGACGCGCACGCGCGAAGTGCACCTAAAGCGCCACTGCGACTTTGCAATGCAATCGTGCACGCCACAAGGAGTCCAATGTCCATGCATTTATTTTTGTTCCACAAGTAAATTAACTTCTCACATGAATACTATATACCCATGTACATTTAGTCATTTCTCCTATGAGGAACAAGTGTTTATCAAACAACATTGCTTCCTTTAAACCTTGTTGAATCCTCAACTTTGGGACTCTGAATCTCCTATTAAATGATTCCATCTTGAATCAAGTTTAATACCACTATGTACTCCTACATGAGCACTATAATTAACATCTCATTAATGTTAATTTAATGCTCTTTAATTAGCATTAAATTAATCTCAAAGTTGACCAAAACTAATGCATTAAAGAAGCAAATTTCCAACAAGTTTGTTTAATTTATCCTGTTTCACTATCCTATAATGGAAGGTTTACTATAGATGCAACAAGACTCGCACAGGAACCACCATATATACTAATATTAGCAACATTATGAACTTTAATCTTTATGGAATCTCCCAATATTAGATAATGGAACTGAATAAACAGTTGGAGCTTATGAAGCATCTCTGAAACAAGATACAAGCAGGTAATGCAACAACGACAAATTAGAACATAGACAGACCGAGCAAGTTTACAAAACTAACCAGATCAAAGAAGTTCTTCACACCCTTTGGCCAAATAGTCCAAGCAAGTTTGTAATAAATTTTTAAACCATAAATTTAACCAACCCAAATAAGTGCTAGGAACTGAACTCACTCGTGTAAAATAGAACTCTCATAAACTTGGGCGAAATCTAGGCCAAGCTCAGCTTCTGCAGATTTAGAAGTGACCTCTAACATCCATGTTGCTGGATTGTAATTATTTCTGATATTTGGCACTCCTGAGATTCCCTGTTATGGTAAAATGAAAATAATATATATTGAATGTTGAAAAGCATGTAATATGTGAGAAAAGGAAACTGAAAACTTGTCAAAAATCTTATTATGCTCTATGAAAACTGACCTCAAAGTATTCAATAACTTTACTCGAGTGTTTGCCCAATGGTCCAGAGTAAATCACACGTCCGCCAGATTTCAACAGAATTAACTACATGCAAAGAATAATGTTATGGATGCGTTATACCAAAGTTTCTTATATTCAAATAGTAAAAGACCTGTTGTTAGGTAGGATGAACCAACCCCTTATATCAAAGTTTCTTATTCAATTGATCGTTAACCAATTTATAAACACTCTTGATTTCACGGCATTATATCCCCTTCAGTTGCCATAATAATACTTACGGTATGAAGTTTTCTATAACTGCTGGTCAATTGTATCCTACCTCATCAAATGCTTCAAATATGTCAATACTCGGCTGGTGAATGGTGCAAACAATTGTTCTACCAGTATCAACCACATTCTTCACAGCACGCATGACAATAGCTGCTGATCTTGCATCCAATCCAGTTGTAGGTTCATCCATGAAAATAATTGAGGGGTTAGAAACAAGCTCCACAGCTATGGTAAGACGCTTACGTTGCTCAGTTGATAGACCACTAACACCAGGAATGCCAACCAAGGCATCTTTTAATCCATCGAGCTCAACAGTCTCAAGGACATCTTTCACAAAATCCTGCAAAGACGATCAATTTTTTTTATTTAAAAAAAGTAGAATATCAAACTTGTATATAAAAAGGAGCAGTAAATTCAACTTCTAAAGAGAAAAATCATACAGATTTAGTTTTTGAATCAATCTGAGGATGAAGACGTAGCCAAGCAGAAAAAGTAACTGATTCTTCTATAGTAACTTGCGGAGAATGTATGTCAGTTTGCTCACAGTATCCTGAAATCCTAGCAAATGTCTCTTGAACCTTGGGGTACCCTCCAATCTTAATTTCCCCTTTGATGTTGCCACTTGTTTTTCTTCCAGCAAGAACATCAAGAAGTGTTGTTTTACCAGCTCCACTAACGCCCATCAATGCTGTAAGAACACCAGGTCTGAAGGCACCAGTAATGTCACAAAGAAGTTGGAGTTTTTTCTCACTGAATCCGCGCTCTCTCATTTCCTGAAAACACCAAAATAGGACAGAACTACCAAAGTAAATTGATCTGAAAGGGTCCAGTTACCGTACAACCATGAAAATATATATATAGATGAGACGGGTTTCTATTATTACCAAAGGGGTGTCCACATAGTATTGGATATCTTGGAACACTACGCTAACTGGTTCAAAAGGTAGAACCATTCTTCCTGTAAATTCGAAAAAAGCAGCACCCTTATTATGTTAAAGAAGAAATTAATAGGGCTTGATGGAGAAGATTCTAGGATAAAATGGTGGAGAGAATTATCTGACCTTTATTTCTGGATTTCTCCTCAATATGGTCAGTTTTGGTAGATTCTTCACTTCCTTGTATTTGTGAGAGCTTTTCACTTGAAATAATAGCACGAGAACCAGGAGCTGGAAGGATTTTAAGATGTAAATAAACATATATGACTGCAAATTCTCAAGTTGACATTCTATGAAAAAAGATTAACTTACGCTTTAAGAAACTTAAGGCCAAAATAAATCCAATGTTGAATAATAATATAAATCCGAATAAGGCACCAAGTGATATCCAGAAAAAGTATCCGTCAAAGTCTAACCCACGGCTCTCAAGGGTTTCTTGCCCTATTGTTGTGTTTGTGGAGAGCATCTACACAAGAAAATTGGTAATTAGAGAATGACTAAGTAGCCCACTTTTGTGAGTACCACAACAGATATATAAAAGCAAAGCCATAATGAGAAATGTATAAACCTTGCGGGCTACTCTTCTCATTGTCAATTGTTTTGAGTTGGATGATTCAACATGGTATTAGAGTATACAATTTCATTCACATGTAAGGCCCAACAGCCCCTATGTTTGTCTCAAAATTACACCACAATGGAGGGGGCATGTTGAGAATATAAAGGCTCGATATATAAAACTTGTTGGCTACTCTATTCATTTCTAATGGGTGTTGAGTTGGATGTTTCAACGTGCATGACCATCTTTTTCGAAATAATAAGCTATACTTAACAATAGGTTAAACAAAAGCATATGTTAATAGGATTTAAAGTATGTAACATATTGAGATTCCAAAGTACCAAGATCAAACCCCAGAATTATAAGCATCTCATATGAAGATTAATATTATGAGTGTGATACTTGCTAGAAGATTTTATTTGGGATAAATATCAATAATACAACACGTACCAAACAGATAAAGAAATATTATAGACAAATTCAAGAACAGAAACTTGAACTAGAATCAGAACATTTATGATGTCAGTATTTAAAGATACAGAGTGTATAGGTTAGGTTCTGATCAAATAATGATAATCAATGCATGGTGAAAATATATTCATACTGAACATCTAAAGGACTAAAGAATGGGCAAGGAGTAGATGGTCTACCTTATTGCATATGAACAACTCTATCAAAATGAAATTAAGTTACTCGCATTCTGGTTTAACACTGCCATAGTTAACAGATTCAACAGAAACACTCACCTTTTGCCATCGTGGAGCATGAAATTCATTTACAGTAAGGCCTATCTCACCATATGTCAATGGAGAAACCCAAAATGCCCACTTCAACCAAACTGGCATTGAGGCTGCAACAATAACCAAGCTTAAGTTCAGTTTGGAGACAATTATCCTTTATCAATGGAGAATAAAATGTCAAAACCTTACGTTTTGGGATGATGAAGCCACCAAATACTAATACAAATAATATTGACACACTACCAGCTGTTGTGGTAGCAACCACAGTCCGGCAGACTGATGCCAAGAAACGGAACATGGATATTGATGCCCAGTGCACAGCAAACAGTAGAACTAAATGACGGAAAAACCTATTAAACAACAGGTGATAATGGAAATTAATCAAAAGTTTGAGTTATTTTAACTGGGAGAGGCAACCACCCTATCTAGAAGGAGGTATAGCACTTGCTCAATCAGAGAAATAATGAAGAAAATGAGATAAACTATTTAGGACCAATAAAATCAAAGCATTTTCATGCCACACTCACCTGTCTGGCTCAGGGCTGTACCCGATGACATAGTAAGTTAGACACACCCACACTACAGCTTCCAAGACTGAAAGAGGAATCTTCAGAATGGCAGCTGGAATTGCGTATGCCCAAGCCGGGTAGAAACACAATTCTCTCTGTTTGTAGAAAACTGAAAGTCTTGCTACAGTCATGGTCAGCTCCGGAAATCCATCAACTAGAAGAATGATGAGAGAATAGAATAGTGAACCCAAATATTTGTTTGCATGAACAACATCAACCTCCATCCGAGTGCGCAAAAAAACAGTCATTGTAATAGATGCGATTATGACAAGCTGCACAAAAGAAATTTCAAACATTTTCTTTAATATATTACAAGCATTCGCACCTAATTTTTTTTTTAAATAGTTCCACAGGTACAAATGATCATCACTTAAAGAAAATGTATCGCCAAAATAAAGAAGTTGATGAAGATACCTGAACTGATTTGAATATATAAATGAACGAATTCCTCCTCATCAGAATAACTTCCCTTGACATGCATGCTTTAAATAGAGTCCATTTTGAAAGAGAGTATACACTAAAAGAAACAGAATTTTTATGGTTCTGTGACTTTGTAAATTCCTCAGAGATTGCCTCATCTAGCTTCTTCCCAAATGAAGATTCCTTAAACTTTTTAGACAGTGTATCGACAGACACGTATGAATGAGTTTGTTCAGTTCTGTGCCAGTACTGTGCCTGATCTTTTCTAGAAATAACCTGCCAAACAGTCAAAAGTGTTAATAGTTCCACTGAGAAATTGATAGAATGAAAACGAAACTGATATGAGCTACGACAAAGTTACCTCCTGCAGAAAGTCAGCTACCCCTTTCCTTTCAGGGCACCTAAAGCCGCAGCCCTCAAAAAATTCTAAAATATTATTACGGGATCCATGGTACACAATCTTTCCTTCTGCCATCAATATAATGTCATCAAACATATCAAAGGTTTCTGGTGCTGGCTGAAGAAGAGACACAAGTATAGTAACATCTGTGATGTGAGCCAGTTGTTGAAGACAAGCAATAATCTGATACGTGGTGGAGCTGTCTAATCCATTTGATATTTCATCCATAAACAATGCTTTTGTGGGGCCAACGATCATCTCCCCTACAGAATACAAATTACATTTATTTCTCACAAATCTTCCATCCATATACTAGCATGGAGTTATAGTCATGAAGTTGAAATGCAAGGTTTAAGTATGACATTTTGTATAAAGTAAGGAAGCCGCATATCCTTATGCTGCCAACAATGTATTCATATTACCTGTGGTCAATCTTTTCTTCTGACCACCAGATATGCCTCTTCTCATGGCATCTCCAACTAGTATGTCCGTACATATGTCAAGGCCAAGAATCTGCAAAACCATGTGAACAATGTGCAAATCGTCAACAGCATATCCAAATGAAAAATTAAACATTAGAAGCTTGAAATCAACTAAAGAGAATTACTTTTAGAATGTAGTCGGTCTGAATAGTTGCCTTTTGTCCTTCAACAGAAATTGCCTGAAAAAGTTAACAGGGTTAAAGCGTCTCTAGAAATAAGCTTGCTAACTGAATAGAAAATATCAACAATCTTATGCATGACCTTACAATATGGAATGGAGATTTAAATTGACTTGCTGGAGATGTATGTTTCTTTCCCCTTTACTTTTAAATAATGACTTCTCTTGTTAAGTCTGTAACATGGTCTTTAGTGCACTGCGTACATCCTTTTGATATGGTAGAAAAGTTACATGATGATATTTTAATACTATTTGAAATAAGTGTAAGGTAGTTGTTTTCATGTACCACCACCAGCTCTCATCCTACGTTCTTCAGGACCATCACCATGCCACAAATTTACAATCATTACTTATCATTAGGAGACAAATGCTAAACAGAAGTAATTCATTCTAGATTTCAGTAGGATTTAGAGGACTGAAGATTCTTTTTTCTTCCTTTTTTTTCTTGTGATAACTAAATAGAGCATTAGAGAATCGCACAAGAAGCAGTATAGTAACTCAAGAAGAATTGACAGGAAATTAGATATTATAGTACCTTCATATAAGTATCTATATCTGGATCTGGAATGATTCCCGCCTCTTTCTCCCTTCTGATGACCTCAGTCATTGTCTCTAACAAATGGGAAGAAAAATTACTTTAAAGTACTATGATATACTGACAAGAAATTCAGACTAAAATTGAGATGTTGTGTGACCAATGCAGGAATACCTGCTCGACTTCCAATACCCTGACAGCGCGCTGAAAAATCAAGTGTTTCCCTAACAGTCATCTCAGGGATATGTAGATCATATTGGTTTGTATAAGCAGAGGTTTTCTGGGGCACAAACTCTTCAAGTTTGTACCCATTGTAAGAGATTTCCCCGGTAATCTGTCGAGAGAAAGGCATACAGGCAAAGTTATGAAAAGGATATGGATTTTAATACAATAGCTCTGGATTATAATCAATGTAGAACTCAAAATCTCATTTAGAGGTGTATTATGCACTTAAGTTCAAACTTTGGCACACTGAATGTGGGTGCTTAAAATCTCAGTTTTTCCTTTTCCAAAGGTTTCAGCAGAATAACTGACAAGTATATGGAGGTAATAGTGAATGCAGTAGTATAGAATGAGAAGAACTTTGGAATATATGTGAATTGTGAAAAAGCAACATTTAGTAACTACTATTAGAAATTAAATATCATTAACCTGTTACTAGAGAGAGATCAAATTATCCAAGAAAAAAGTTCCAAACCATGATTAAGTGAAACCTAAATTCAGATTAAGTAAATCACTTGAATACAGTATATAGTGTGGAGCTAGGAAGTCTATTCAAGGAGTGTAGAACACCTGCACTATATGTGAATGAAGAAATAGTGACACAATAGAATCCAGAAAGCTTTCATATTCATTACAAGATTAGAACAAGTACCCTTTTGGATTATTCTTTCTTTATTGATAGCTATTCGATTCACAATACTTTTTTCTATTAGATTTTACAATGTGCTATACTAGATGAATGAATAACAAAGTGAGGTACCTTTAGAGATTTGTCTAGGTTTCCAGAAAGTGCTTTCAAGAAAGAGGTCTTCCCACATCCTGGAGGACCAAGCAGTAAAGTCATTCTGCATAAAAATAGAAATAAAAATAAATAAAAGAGGTAAGCAATTCGATTACCTGAATTATCCTAGCTAACCTTGATGAAAAAGTTTGTTTTAATTATATAAAAACTATTTTGCATCCCGTTTAAGCATGTTATTTTACCACTGCAATGATCTACTTGAGAAAAATGATGGACAATAATGTTAGTGTTAAAATTGCATAACTCCTAGTTACCTGATGACACAATTTAATAGGATTCCAACCTTGAAATTTCGAACAATATGTGAAGTATTATATTGAAAAAGTTCAATCAACAAACTTTCCATAATTCTATTTCTATGAGGTACATTAAACCTAGTGTTCCAACTAATAACTCAAACAATTGTTCTTTATTTTCACTTAATAAATGGCAAGAATGAACTAAATAATCGTACAATTCCGATGTATCCTATGATAACTAAAGCAATTTTTTAATTTACGATGACCTATTATAAAAGCTTAAATAGATTCAATCACCAGAAAAGTTTGGAATCTCCGGACTGTACAATATTAACATACCTATTGACTTTAAAGATAAAATATTAATGGTCATAAGAGACAGATATGTTCCTGCTATAAGACGCTAAATAGCCAAGAAACAATTTATCCATAATTGGCATAAGGATGTTGAGGCTTCAAGTGAGTAGCAAGACAAGAAATGACAGAACCAGAAATAAATCTATTCTTGTTTTAGATAGAAAAGAGAAGTGAATACATTCTTGACTCTTGAGAAGTTGGATAAATACTAACAATCCACAAGATGATAAAAGTACTATATGATTTGGTTAAAAACAAAGATTAATGAGTTGATTCTTGCACTTCTACAATATTACCAAAAGGGACTGTAGAAGGCAGTAGAAACAGACAGTCGGCACAAAAATACAAATAAGTAGTTCCTGCATAATGCATGCTAACAATTTGAAATATTTCTTTCAGATAATATATGAATAAGTATTATGTGGTAAATAAAAAAAAAGGCAGTCTCAAATAGTTGAAGTAAAGCTTTGCTAGTTCCGGAAAGTTAGAAGGAATTGCTATTGGCATAAATCTCTGTTGAGTTAAATTGCGTAAAATTAACATTGATGATGTTCTGTTGCTATCTTCCAGGCTTAATGATACTAACAATTTGAAATATTTCTTTCAGATAATATATGAAAAAGGAGTATATGGTAAATAAAAAAAAAGGCAGTTTCAAATAGTTGAAGTAAATATTTGCTAGTTCCGGAAAGTTAGAAGGAATTGTTATTGGCATAAATCTCTGTTGAGTTAAATTGCGTAAAATTAACATTGATTAAGTTCTGTTGCTACCTTCCAGGCTTAATGATACCACTGACATTATTAATGATGTTTATCTTGGCCTCTTTTGACTTGAATCCAGTAAGCTTGGTAATGTCCTGTTAAAGAATTTCACAAGTAAATTTAAAAGTCTATCTAATTAATCTTGACAGTCCAAATTACACATTAAATACTTTGAATTAATGGTAAACCTATAAATTTACTTCAAGAAAAAGTAAGTTACTTACAGAAATCATGCTTTGGAGAGAATTCCATAGAGTAGGGAGGGGCTTGCCATGAACTACCTCACACTCTGCTTGCACGTGCATATTTTTATATCTCACCTCAACAGTGGGTAACTTTACACCAACTCTACAAGAATCATTTGAAACTTTAACCCAATTAATCACTCATTCATGCTTAAAAAGTTAAACTGATAAAGAACTAATATGCACAGAGAATGAAGAGGAAGAAGGAAAAATCAGCAGAGGGTCAAATACATCAGCAGAAAAACTAAGACTATTAAATATATCCATAATTGTGTTTTTGAGCAGTGCTGTGCACCAAATGTTCAGCATATCCATATTGGTATTATGTACCATTTTTGCTATCTACATTTATGTATATTTAGAGAGAAAAAAAGTGCTTACTTGTCTATTCGTTTTCTAAGTTTGTGCAACAAACGAAGGTTGTCGTTCTCAATGTGCTTGATGAGCTTCTCAATGAACAAATGCCTTTCTAAAGAACCAAGCTTAGTAACATCAATTATTCGCTTCCCTTTAGCATCAACTCTATCTCCTTCATCTTCATCATCATCATCATCATCAATTAGTGATGACCTCAAACGTTCAAAAGTAGGCAATCTATTAATTTCAGCCCATTGTTTCACAAATTCAACATCAGCATTATCCTTCAAAGAACTTAAATTTGAATTGCTTCGGAAACTGGAGGTATGATGCCGGAAAGATGATCTCAAACTTCTTCCTACCTCTGAGAGCTCTGTTCTCAGTGACTGTATTTCATCTACACCAACTAACTGAGCCATATTGAACAACCTTGCAGAGCTTCAAACCGGCACTGGTAGGAAGAGAGACATAAAAGTTATATACATGTGTGCATATATATATATAACATATATGTATATAACAAAGTCTTCTCCGTGATTAAGACAACAAAATATGATTAGGTAAGGGAATGCATCATCTTACATTTTTTGTATATTAAAGTTAAAAATGAAAGCAGGTATACCGTGCTCTAGGACATCAAACCTCTATCTGAGTAAGTGATTGTGTACGAGAGAAACAAAGAGAGATGCATGTTTTATCTATGAGCTAACAATTAATTAAAGCCTCTTCCCAAACGTGGGAGGGGGAAAATAGAAATGGGTGTAATTAAGAATCTTACTAGCTAAAGTTACAAAGACAGACTAGTTGACTTCTATTTATATAAAGAAACAATGACTTTCCTGTGAAGAAATTGTCTTCCTTTTTCTCCCATCATCAGCATTGAAAATTTAATCCAAAATGAATTATTTAGGGCCTAAATCACAGCTTAAGATC
The DNA here is from genome assembly GCA_020205505.1 of Panax japonicus. Lineage (NCBI taxonomy): Eukaryota > Viridiplantae > Streptophyta > Magnoliopsida > Apiales > Araliaceae > Panax > Panax japonicus. The sequence goes on from CM035106.1 coordinate 50,386,690, forward strand.
TACCATTAGTCTGCTGCACAATCTAGTACTGTTAACAATTAACTTGATCTTCAAGTATAAAATATTAAAAGCTTATTTTTGTTTTTGTTTTCTTTTTTCTATTATATCTAATGGTGAATTGAGGGCTACCAAATAGAAGAATTTTATTTTACTAGAACATCCCTGGTTAAATATTAGAAAGCATATATGATGTATTCCATATTTTTTTTAAATCTTACAAACAACCCTAATTTTTTCAAATGGATAACTAATTTAGGCACAAGAAGTAAGTAATCCCATAAAAGTATTATAGATTTGGAGTTACAAAGTTAGTTAAGGCGATAACCTTGCCATATATCAATTTTAACATATCAGGATTGGGATACATTATTATCTTCTCTCTATTCTTTAAATATAAAACTATACTCCAGATCATAACAGGTACCATGTGATCTTCTCTTGCACAGAAGCTAGATTTACTGTATGTATAGAAGCCAGATAAAAATAATAAGAGGCTTGGATACTTTCATTGCAAAAAGAAAAAAATTGTCATCATCTAATTGTGTCTATATAGATAAAGATAAACTAACTAACTAAGATACTTTAGCTATATATTCTGTAAGTTGAGTGATCATTCATTTAGCCAAAATCCAAGTACACCACCATGTCAATTGCCATGAGAAATGCAGTTAAAAAGTGATGATTTTGTCGTAATTTGCAAGAATTTAAAAGAGTATACCAAATTTGGATAGGAAATTAAAGAGCATCAGTTATTTCGTTGGTATTTTTATATGTAATCCCTTGGTATTTTTATATGCTATTATTAAATCAAATAGCATAGTGAAGCCTCTAAGTCAGAGCCTGAGTCATTTTTTATTATTATTTTTTTCTATTGTTTATTTGTCAGCTTGTCATAACTGTCAAGTACTTCAACATTTTGTTCCATGTGTGGACAGAATCAATAGAAATGCAGTAAAAATATTTTATGGTCAACCTACATAAGTATAAATTAAACAAAATAAGATCAACCCAACCCACCTGTTAGGACTTCCCGTTAGTACATCATATCAAACTGCTGTTTGATATGATTTTCAGTGCTTTCTATGACTAATCGTAAAGGCAAGACTAGTATGATGGTTATTTGATGTGGCAAAAATACAGAAAATAACTGTGTTTTTAACCTGTTAATCGAAATAGATGATTTCAAGAAGAAAGCACAATTCCTTGAACTTTTTAAATGTTACACCTAACATAAGACCTGCAGCATGGCTTTTTAGGCAATCTAGAATAAACAAAGGCCTTCCTCATGCACTACAGGAAATGACGTGCATATTACTAAGCCGCCCCACCAAGAACATTTTTGAAATCATATATAAATAATGAGTTACATAATTAAATTTTGCAGCATGCACACTAACAAAAACGTTCCAAACTAAATTTTGCTGCATGTAGACTCATGGCATGCATCCACAAGCATGGTTGCAGGACTTCCATAGTTCCATTAGATGCACCCTCACAAGCATGGTTGCAAAATAAGTATTTGCATAAAGAGACAAGTTGCCAGGTATATATAATATAGTTGCCTCGTGTGACTGATACTACAGTATGCCTGAGGAGCTAAAACCCATACCAGAATTACACTAGTCCCTGAAATAACTTCATCGCAGCTCCCCCATACATCAAATTTAAGGACAATGTCTAATTGTGTGATATATATTACTGTACTTTATGTTGCGAAAAACCACCACCCAAATACTGTTGTCTTTGATAAATTAGACTGATAAAAATATCAGTATATGTCAAACAGATTAAATTTGCAGTTCCACCAAAATAATAACCACTGCAAGAAATAATAAGTAGAAAAAATCAAACAACGAGACACCAAGAATTTTACGTGGAAAACCCTCTAAAACAAAGAGGTAAAAACCACCGGACGATCTCCGACAAATCCACTATAATAAACTAAGAGAATACAAAGATATCTTAATTTGAGTACAAACTCAAATTACTTCACCACAATAACTATGTGATGGAACCCAAATAAAACACTCTTTTATTTGAACTACCTTTCTCTCTCTATTTTCTAAAGCTTTACAGAAGCTTTTCTTCTCTCTTCTTTCTTACTCTCGGATGGAGTATATATTGATGTTGGTGTATTTTCCTTTGAGCATTGCTGCCCTTTATAGCTGAAGAAAGGAGAAGAGTAATAATGAGTTGGGCAAACAATTCAAAAAATTGGCAGACAAGGTGGAGTGGGTTGATGATGAGTGGGTGGGTGAGGAGGATTCGGTTAATATGAAGTTAATTTTTGGGTAAGTTGGTCAATTGGCCAATAAAATACTGACACACATAGAGCCTCGCCTGCGTGTCAGTACTCTATTGGTTAATTGACCAACTTACCCAAAAATGAACTTCATGCTAACCACTCCCGGGTGAGGACCCCTTTTTGACTAACACTTTATCCTATCAAGAAAAAAAAGGATAATGTATAATAATGTATACACAGTACTACAGAAGTATCCAAGAAACTAGAATAAACAATTTATTGATTAAAAATAATACATTTACAATATATATATGATCAATCTTGGCTGTGGTTATAAAATTGGACACCCTCTTTGCTATAAGCCCTTTTGAGTGAGTCCACCCCTCGAGGTGAGGGCATGACCCCCTAAGTATTTTGTTTATTTTTCATATTAAAAATTCATCTAGACTAACCAAAACCAGCAAAACAACTAATGCTAAGCAAAAAACAAGAAATCCATGCCTTCTAATATTTTAAACAATAGATTACTAATAAAATTCTTAAGTATAAATCACTTTCCCCAACTCACTGCATCCCTTTAAAAGTAAGGAACATTGTCCCTATGTTATATAAAAAGAAGCTTCTTGGAATTCCATGTTTGAATCTGGATTTTGGGGATACCGTGATTACTGAACTCAAATGACATGCAAATTCCAAATGAACAAAACAACAAAATTAGAGCATGACAGTTCATTCATAATATAAAAAGCCATTAATATCCAGAGGCATGCATGTAACCATAATTGTCTTCTTATGATAATTTAAAAGGTATGTGTTTATCAAATATGTTCAAAACTGAAACATCGTCATTATTCAGTAGTTTAATGCACCTACTGATATCCCCATAAGTAGTCAAAAAGAGCTCCAAAAATATAAATATTTAAAGACTAACAAATATTTTTCTTACGGAAAATTTTTGTATGACACTTGTTGCGAGTAAACACATTAATCAATTACCTATGTATCGGTATTAATTTATAGTCCAACAAGAACTGATATGTCTTTATGGCAATATATAGAAGTACTCATTTCTCAATAATTGATATGTACCTTGTGTTTAAAACTAGTTGATTGAACTCTACAGCTCTCCCAAGTAAGTAGTAACCTTGCATGATCCACAACACGTTAGCAGTTAGCCCACCATATTGAATTTGTCAGCAGCATGCCACACATGTCCCCCATAATACAAATAAAACAATATCTTCTTGTACGATTCACACTCACCAAAATCCTCCTTATCTAATTGTTCAAAGATAACCCAAATTAGAAAATGCCTCTTTATCCAGAATTTGCTGATCAATTGGCACCCCAATAAGTAAAACCCCCTTGGTATATCAAACATTAAGACCTTGAAGCCATGCCAGCCCTCATTTTCCCCTACATTTACATCCGAGTTGACAAAGATCTGAATTTTTGTGCTCCAAACCAACCACAACACTAGTAGCCCCTTAATAATTCTGGTAGTCACAAACATTAATCTATTAGGTTCTTTATATCTGTGGCTCATCAAAATTAATGTTACTTAGCCACTTCAGACTGTTGCTTTAAGACTGACTTGCATTTGGAGATATTATCAGTCAGTCATTTCTTCATACAGGGAGTCTACAGAAATGCATTTGGAATCAGATCATATGGGTGAAGTTCAATTTTTTCCATAATTTAAAGAATGTTGAAACAAACCCAGAAATTATTTACAAACGAAAATCAAACAACTTAACCACAAGCCGCTAAAAAGAATGATTTGGACATGGTTAGTTATAATATCCAACGGTTTCCATGTGTACAAATTAGAGGTTTCAAAGGTCTTTTCAGCATCAAACATCACCATGTTTTCAAAGACTGCTTCTTTCAAATTAAAAATATAGTAAAAAAACTGACGGACACTATTTTCTGGACATGGAAAGATGACTCGGATGCAATAAGGCATTCAAAGTAAGGGCGACTCATGCAAGTCATAAGTATTTCAACTCATGCAAGTCATTTAATTAATCTTGTCAATATACTTTGTTAACGCCAGGATTTTCTTCCACGTCCCAATCACGTAAGACGCCCTGATCCTGCACAGTAAACACGATAAACACCACAAGCTTGACGGCTGTTCTGTCGGGGGAAAGCTCAGGCGTGAGAGTCAGTATACGTGTTCACAAGATTAATAATGGAGGAATGTAATGTCTAGTGTCTTGAGAGAGAGAGCGCTCTTCTCAGTTGTGTGTGTATACATGAATATAAGACGTACCTGTTTTACGAAGACTTCCTTATTATAATACAAGACTCGGTTCCTTGTGCCACTGACCCTCCTGACCCTACCCACTGCAGGTAGCTTTCCTGTTAATCTCACCCCCTGTTCACCGCTGACCGACTGTCCAATCCTCATTAATGCCATGTAAGATACCAGTCAGTCATATCTCTGTCATCATCACTGGTCAAAGATGTAGATATTTAAATATTTGATGGGTCGACCCACTGATTTGGTCTGATATTAGAAGGACTTAATAAAGATAAAAAAGTGACTAGGCCCAATAATGTCAACACCCAATAGTGAAGACCCAATGGACTAACTGAATAACTAGGCCCAATCCATTCGGCCCAATAGGAGAAATATCACGACCCAACATACTCAATACTAATAATAACTCATATATATTAATACTACCTCCATTCCATTAATCTTTTTAATTTTATATCTATAAATTAGGAAAGTCATTTAATATTATCATTTAGAAATTAAAATTTATATAAAATTTCATCATTACTCCTTTATGAGAAGTTAAAAACTATTAATATAAGGGAGAATATTTATTGCGATAATGAGACAAGTTAGGGGTGATATAGAAAAATAAATAATTTATTCTTCTAAAAAATTATAAACGACAAATAAAATGAAATAATTTTTAAAAAAAATTGAATGAAAAGAATAGTGTTTAAGGTGTTAACTCATTTAACCATTTAGTAGACAAATTAAAATTTTAAAATAAAAAAATATAACGTTATTCACAAGCTAATGGCTGAGCCTTACTCAAATAACCACCGGAAGCAAGAAAATTGAAATTGAATCTTCGCTAGTAAAATCCAGCCTTTTAGGGACTGTAAAGCACCTCGGCAACCAGGCTTGCTATTTATTCATTACAATAATATATATTTAACAAAGTATAAGATAATATGCTTAAAAATAAATAAAAATTCAATATTTAAATAAATTATAACTCCATAACATATTTATTTTTTAATTAGTTTAAATAAACATGTTAATCATGTTAAACGTCTGATATATTTAAATCTTGTATTAAACGTGTCAATTTATTTATGATACAAAAATTATTTATACTTAATACTAACTCTCTTATTTTATGTCTTTCGTGTTAGCATGTAATTCAAATCGATATATATATGATAAGCAACCGATTGTGGGGCTGAGTTCTTTAAATGTACGGAGTTCTTAATGAAACAAAAAAATAATATATATATATATATATATATATATATATATATATATATATATTGTTATAAAATTATAACATATATATTTATGGATGTCTAAAATTATATTTAATTGTAATAATCTTTGATATTTTGGAACTCCCAAGTTCATTAAGTAACTCCCATGTTCATTAAGTTAAAAGCTCACGACTTTTGAGTTTTAAAACTTCCAAGTCCATATATCTATAAATAAGAGCATTGTAAAAGAGAATGGAAGATGGATATATGAAAATATTATGAGACATGTCTCTTTTTTCTAATACTAATATTTAAATATTAATGTACTATTTATCCAAATATTTAAAGACATTAATTATAACTTAAAATATTTTTAAATCCTTAATATCCTCTTTAAATTATTTTTAAATAAATAAAATCATTTTTAAACTATTTATTTAATATAAATATTAAATAAACTTAATATCACAAATCATTAACTAAATATCATTAATATATAATTATTAATGAAATTATCTTCTAAATATTAAAAGTTATATATTTTATAACTCAAAATATCTTTAAATACTTTATTTTCATTTAAAATAATTTTTAAAATATTAAAATCATTTTTAAACTAATTATTTAATATAATCAATAAATAACTTTAATATCATTAATGTGACACCCCCAAAATAGGTCCATTCCATCCAACCCATTCTGAGTCGCCAAATACATGGTATAAAAATAACTACAATTTTATTATTACAACATATAAACTATTGCCGTCTAGACAATATCCACATACAAATAAATCCCCATCATAATTATTGATACATTATTTTACAAAAATGGTGAGGACTACTAAACAACTCTATCTAGAACCATCATTACATTCCCCGACTCGTACTAGCTACATTCTCATCTCCTGAGAAGAAAAATAGAACAACAAGAAAAAGGGTGAGCTCAACTAGCCCAGTAAAGAATATTATGACTAAGATAATGTATAACAAATTATCATTAGTCTTCAACAGTGAAAAATCTGATAGAATACAATAGACAACAAGTTTTAGATCAACAACTGCAGCGGAAACAACAATTCATTAGAAGAGTTAAGTAGAGAATAAAATCTACTAACATCTATGAATTTAAAAGTCCATCATCAATATTTTATCCCTGTAACATCAATCAATATATATCTCAAATCAAATCAAATATTCATCTTTGCACTACAGGCCAAAGATATTCATCAGTTGGTCATGTTCATCTAAACACATGTTCATCTTTGCACTACGGGCCAAAGATATTCATCAATTGTTCATGTTCATCTCAACACCTGTACATCTTTGCACTACGGGCCAAAGATATTCATAATAAAATCAACCATCTTTGCACTACAGGCCAAAGATATTCAGTAACACCATCATTTAGGACTGAGGATGATGAAAAATATTTTAAAGGAAACGAATCCAGTGAAATAAAATAACAAGTATTAAGGATTCGTACTTTAAACAATCTGAGTTCAAAAATACTTCATAAATAATCATACTGAAGTAAAATTCAAGAATAATCAAAACATGGATAGCTAGTATCCAGAATAGATATTTTGGACAAAAAGAAGAAATTTTATTTTTTTGGTGAATAGTGTCGTATTCGTGAATAGTGTCGTATACGTGAATAGTGTCGTATACGTGAATAGTAACTCCGACACCAAAATATAGAAATTTCACAAAAAACATCATCACGCTTCGTGAATAGTACTCGTGAATAGTAACTCATGAACAGTAACTCGTGAATAGTAATTCATGAATAGTAACCTCGACATGAAAAAGTTCCAAATTTGATAAAAAGTTTCAACCAATATTTCAACATAATGATATTGAAGAAATAATATCATTTTAGAAGAAAATAACATCTCTTACCTCGAAAGACAGTACTTCTAGTTGAAACACCGGATATAGGCTATGACTTGAACTTGCACCATATAGCAATACTCAAAGTATACTCAAAATACTCACAAGAATACGCTCAATAATATAGAGAGAAAACTTCAGTTTCTGGTGTGATTTTCAATTCTAACCTAAGCACCCTATTTATAGGAAATTGCTTAGAACACCAAAGTAGAAAATTTAATATAATAATAATATATATTTTCCAAAACCTCATACGTACACTTGCCAACTGAATTCAGCTCCTAATCACATGTTAAATGAGTTTCAAAAATAAAAAAAATGTTTTTGTAATTAAAAATATTTTAAACTTCCAAAAATCAATTATTTCGGAACTTCAGAACTTCAATAATTCACAATAAATAGCCCTTTTGTCAGAAAATTCGAAATTCGCGAGTTTTTATAGGAAATTCAATTCTCTACAACTTTGCAGAAAAAAGTTTTTCCAAATTCCAAACAGAAATTGACCGAAATCCACAAACAGACGATTTTACAGGCTATAATCAAATTTCAGTCAATAAATGGGGTCCACCAACATGAAAAACATGTTTTAAATATTTTTGGTAACCAAAAATACTCCTCCTCCACATATACTCATATATCCCACATTCATCGTAAAAATATCATCATTATTATATTATTAAAATATAATAATATATTTAAATAAATTATTTTATCAGAAAAAGATAAAATATTAATTTTCAACAATTGTCACATTAAAAATTTTCTCCATCTATATCCACATAAAATCAATATTTTTCTTATCATATAAATCAATAATTAATTATTCACAAATAATATTACAGAATCACAATATTGACAACCATGCAGTTCCCAGGAAAGAGGGGGCTTTCCAATAAGAATTTCTCCTTACTGGCGCGCAATTAGGTGACCAAACCTCTCCTTAGACAGAACTTTCTAGACATTGCCAATAATGTTATCAAATAATATTATTCAGATAATATGAATTATTGCTTCGATAATGGAAAATACTGTGTAATGATAATTTATTGAAACAACAGTAATATAAAATATCAATGCAGCAATTATTGAATCAATAAAATAAAATACTGAACAGTAATTACTGTAACCATTATTGAGTAGTGTCTTCTTACGTAAGAATCAATAATTGGTGCAATACCGTGTGCTACTGTGCAACAACGCGTATTATTGTGTTTTAACCGCCGGGTATTCCAACAGTATTAACGGTAACAACTACGCCATTTTTTAAACAACTTATATAAGTCGTTTTCTTCATCCAATCGCTTTCCGTTATGGGGCCCACAAAAGACTGCGCCGTCGTACGAATATTCCCCGACAACAAGAATATTCCACGACCAAACGAATATTCCCCTACAACAATGAATATTTTATCACCACTTGCTTATTTAAAATATTTGCGCATTTTTACCCATAACAACCACATTAATCAAATTCACCCTTACTATTTCAAAAAAATAAATAAAGGAAATTCCTTTTTATTTAAAAATTTTCGGGGTCTTACAACCTCCCCTCCTTATGAAATTTCATCCTCGAAATTGACGTACGTAACTGGTGTTTGAAAAAGGTAAAGATACCTCGCTTTCATTTCCGTTTCCAACTCCAAGGTCATTTCCTTTATAGCATGATTCCTCCACAAAACTTTAACTTGTGGTATGACCTTCGTGCGTAGGACATGCTCCTTCCCATCCAACATCTTGACAGGTACCTCCTTGGACGTTAAGTCTTCAGCTATTTCGTCCGGTTCTAACTCAATAACATGGTTCGAGTCGTCCACATCGGTACATAAAAAAAACGTTATAAACACGCGACATACTTGGCGGTAAAACGAGTCTATAGGCCACAGTTCCTATTCGATCGAGAATTTTAAATGGATTAATAAATCGAAGGTTTGAGCTTTACTCATATCGCCAATTCTCGCTTTTGAAATAACAACTTCTTGTACCTCCTTCTTCAAATTCATCAGCTCCAGTGTGTAGCTTGAACAGCTTTAACTTTATCGATTAAAGTCGATTATACTCGTATATCATCACGTGGATACCTAGAGTTTTCATCTCCATCTTTATTATTTGTAAATTATACGAAATTAGTCTTTGACAATATCGTACTCGTACTTGTATACGATCTTCTACTCAACACGTCAGCTACCACGTTAGCTTTTCCAGGATGACATGGTCAGAACATGTGCTGAAATGAGTCTCCTCTTGAGTTCTTCGAAGCTCTTCCCACATTTCTTGCTCCATTTGAATTTTGTATCTCTACGAGTCAGCTGCGTTAATGGAATAACGATTCGAGAATATCCTTCAACAAATCTCCGATAATAATCAACTAAGCCTAGAAAGCTACGTATTTCGATTACCGACTTAGGTTGTTCTCAACTGTGACTCATATCCCAACCTTGGATAGCACGTTACAATTGTGACGCCCCCAAAATTCGGACACCCATATCTCGAATTCGGTGCATCACGTACAACTACGAATATCTTACTAAATTATTAACAACGAAAATAATAGAATAATTTACATTGATATAATATAATTATTCGCGTCCCAAGGTACCGTAACCATTACTACTACAATTCAGTGATTAACTTAAAAATAACTTAATCATTCTTGAATACATCATAGCAAGCATAATAATAATAATACTTCTAGTTATACTATCGCCTTGCCCTTTCCCTTGTCATGTCCTGAAGTACCGCCTTGCTCTGCCTTAACTGTAATGTTTTTAGGAAGCAAGAATGAGCAACAAGTTTGCCCAGCAAGTAATATAGCCAAAAAGACAAGCAGTTATAGTATTTAAATCTTTCAAGGGTATAATAATAATAAGTAGTTCAAGGACATCAAGAAATATCAAGAGTATTCAATAGGTGTCGTTATAGACTGAAGCATATCGACAATTTCAGGATTTATTTCGAAGTTCAACATGAATGAGTACTGAGCAGTCACTAAGGACTAAGAACTCTTACTAGAATTAACAGTATTACATTGTAATCCAATATAAATGAGTACAACAGGTGATCAGCCTAAAGTACCCTACGTTATGCATAACATTTACTCATACTTGTGTGCGCACGTCGGTTTCCCGACAATATATAATTTCCCCTTCAATGAGGGTTGTTCATCTCAATAGATTTACGATAGTCCGCACCAAGTCAATTGGTTTGGATAGCTTTAACACAAAATAATAGTCTAGTCGAATCAATGGCTTAGACAAATTTTATAACGCATTTAAGAATGATAAGTCCAATGCTTGCAACAACGTCAAGATATATAGATGACTTTCGAATAGAAACAAATATTTGCTTGAGACAACAATTCGAAGGTATACAATATAATAAGTAGGAACTTGCAACACAATAATAATAGTGTTCGGATACTTGCTCAATATAAATTTGAGTAAGGTTAAGGAACTTGCCTCGCTTGTCGATTATGTTACCTTTGACACCTTGTCGCGTATACTGCCTATAATATAATAATATAGTCGTACAATTAGTGATTGTTGAAACCAACTCACTTTAGCTATTAATCGCAGGTCGTCCTAGTTCAAAAATAAAAATACTACATTTCTTACTTGCTACACATTTATGCTCACAAATAGAAAACTATGCACGTAACATTAATTTATTAAACTGTTGCTCAATTAGTTATCTGAATTAGTAATAAACATAGTGTCACAATAAAAGTTTAAATGTTATTATTAAATTAGTTTAGTGTACCGATTTAAAGCTCTTTAAATCTTCACATTGCCTACATTTTAATTGTTTAAGATTACATAATAGGTAAGGCTAAAAGGATATTTAATTTCCTTGCATAGCAACTCATTTAATAAGAACATGTAGCCACCAAAAATTTTGCACAAAAACAAAATAATTTATCATATAGTAATATATACTAGCAGCCGAACTAGCCTTAAATAATCAAAAATATATATATATAGCAACATGCATACACACTATAGCAACCGAAATTTACAAAAGAAAAATATAAGCAACATGCCATGCTCACTACAGTCGAACTAGCCAAAATAAAAAAAAACATGGCAGCACTTCTATTGCACATAATAAAAGGTTACAGGATACACCCAAAATCACCCCACCATGCTTGATGTCTTTTTTCTTTCTTTCTTTCTTTTTATATATACAAGGCATCTCTTTAAATATGAACATGTAGCCTCCAAACAACTTTTCTTGCACACTAGCAGTCGAAACAGTAGCATTTCTGTAACACAAAAAGATCATGCATGCTTGTGGTTTGTTTCTTTTTTTTTCCTACACATACATTAGCAGTATCTAATGCAAAATAAAATTAACAAAGAGCACCCCCACGCAGCCCAGCTTTGGGTTTGTTTATTTATTATTATTTTTTTCTACAAAAATAATTATGCATTCATGCAATATAATTCATTTATTTTGAAACACATGGTAAATATTAATTTTGCAAGCACACATTTAATTTAGCATACAAATTTACAAGCAATACAATATATCCATATTACTTCAAAAGAAGAAAAATGTATGCTAGAATTTAAATAGAAAGATTTTTTTTTATTTAACAAATAAATTTCTATATACCTTAGTTGAAGAAAAAGAAATGGGTTGCCAAGAAACAATTATGCTGCCGACCACCTCTTCTCCACTTTGTTCTTGCTTTCGTCTTTTTTTTTAAAGTACACTAGAGTATGGGTATATATATATATATTAAAGAGAAAAGTGTATTCATTAATTAAGCATGCATGGCCATTTCCTACACAACTTTTTAGCAACCTAGGGTCTAATACCTCCCATCCCACACCTGCCCAAGTACTACCAACCACCCATACATGTCACACGCCAACCCCCTTTTCCAAGATACAAGGTACTAGTTGATGGCCTAAATCATGGGATTACTCAATGTTAGAACTACTAGTACAAGCTACCCAAAAAGTGAGTGACTAGACAATAAAGTTGCCGAAATAATGGGGAATAAGACTTACATGGCTGCCCAAAATCAAATGGGTAGAAGATAACATGAGACTGCCGAAATAATAGAGAAAGAAGATAAAATACAACTTTCCTAAGGCTGCCGAAAATTTAATAAAATGGGTGGGCAATATTCTTGAAGCTACCGAATTACATGGGGTAATAACATGGCTACCAAAATATCAAGTGGGTAGGGAAATAACATGACTATATTACCCTTTTACATACCCTTTTATAGGAAATTCAATTTTCTACAACTTTGCAGAAAAAAGTTTTTCCAAATTCCAAACAGAAATTGACCGAAATCCACAAACAGACGATTTTACAAGCTATAATCAAATTTCAGTCAATAAATGGGGTCCACCAACATGAAAAACATGTTTTAAATATTTTTGGTAACCAAAAATACTCCTCCCCCACATATATTCATATATCCCACATTCATCGTAAAAATATCATCATTATTATATTATTAAAATATAATAATATATTTAAATGAATTATTTTATCAGAAAAAGATAAAATATTAATTTTCAACAATTGTCACATTAAAAATTTTCTCCATCTATATCCACATAAAATCAATATTTTTCTTATCATATAAATCAATAATTAATTATTCACAAATAATATTACAGAATCGCAATATTGACAACCAGGCAGTTCCCAGGAAAGAGGGGGCCTTCCAATAAGAATTTCTCCTTACTGGCGCACAATTAGGTGACCAAACCTCTCCTTAATTAGACAGAACTTTCTAGACATTGCCAATAATGTTATCAAATAATATTATTCAGATAATATGAATTATTGCTTCGATAATGGAAAATACTGTGTAATGATAATTTATTGAAACAACAGTAATATAAAATATCAATGCAGCAATTATTGAATCAATAAAATAAAATACTGAACAGTAATTACTGTAACCATTATTGAGTAGTGCCTTCTTACGTAAGAATCAATAATTGGTGCAATACCGTGTGCTACTGTGCAACAACGCGTATTATTGTGTTTTAACCACCGGGTATTCCAACAGTATTAACGGTAACAACTACGCCATTTTTTAAACAACTTATATTTGTCGTTTTCTTCATCCAATCGCTTTCCGTTATGGGGCCCACAAAAGACTGCGCCGTCGTACGAATATTCCCCGACAGCAAGAATATTCCACGACCAAACGAATATTTTCCGACAACAATGAATATTTTATCACCACTTACTTATTTAAAATATTTGCGCATTTTTACCCATAACAACCACATTAATCAAATTCACCCTTACTATTTCAAAAAAATAAATAAAGGAAATTCCTTTTTATTTAAAAATTTTCGGGGTCTTACAATTAATATATAATTAATTAATGAAATTCATCACAAAATATTAAAAGTCATGAAAAATAACTTAAAATATTTTCTTATACCATAATATAATTTTCATGATTTTTTATGAATTAAAACTATTTTTAAATAATTTATTTAATATTATAATTAAATAAATAAATACCTTTTATATTCCAAAAATAATAAATATTTTTGAAATATACTCAAAATATTTAAAAACTATTTTTCATAATTTAAAATAATTTTTCAGAATTTATTTGGTATTTTTAATAATTAAAATCTAATTTTTCTAATTTTTAAATCATTTTCCGGAAAATCAGAAATTAAAATAATTATAACTGTCGCTAAAGGCCCCTATAGTGACAGAAGCGTCGCTATAGGCTGTCTTGAGTCTGCCCAGATTTCATATGACAGATTCAAGTGACCTACGTTGACTATGAATAACTCTCTGGTCTTAACGATTTTGGAAAATCTATAAATTTCTTCTTGTAGAGGAAATACAAGACTATAATTAACAACAAACATTACCTCTAAAAAACATTATATCTTGGAGAAATCTGCCATCAAAGTAGCTCTTAAAGTTGTTCTTCACGAAGAACAGTTCGAGGTGCCTACTTTAGACCTCTATAACTTGGTGATCGTGTAACTTTTATGTGATTTATCAACTCCAGTGTGTATAAAACATGTATGAATATAACTTTAACACTTAACATCATCATAAAAACATTATATCCAACCGTAAATCTCTGGTCAAAGTACAACACGGAACTTGTTCATGAAAAATCTGGTTTCGCTAGTTTGGCAGATTTGGTCAACGGTATTTGACCGCTTATATCTCCCAATATACAACTGATATAGACTTGATTATTTTTGCATCTTAAATAACACATAACAAGCTACACATAACATCTTACAAACAACAAAAAAAGTAAACAATCACAGAGATATAAGGCTTGACATTTGCCCAAAAATCATAGAATTCGGTTTTTCCAACTTGCTTAAATCTTTGATTTTGAGCACTTTGATGTTATGGGTCCTGAATTTAACAACCCAGAATATTAATATACTCCTTATTACACAACTTTAAACAATCAATTTCACCAATTAACATAGAATCAAAGGATTTCTAGAATATAGGGTTTCCTACCTTTTCAAGCTTGATTTTTGATTTCTGGCTTCTTAATGCTTCTGATTTGTTGTTTGTGATGGTTGGGCTTTGATTATGAGGTTATGGGCAAGATAATTTCGGAGGTTTGGTCTAGAGAGAGTGTAGCTAGAGACTTTGGAAAATGTTAGTGTATAATGAGGATTTTCTCCCTCAATCTCTATTTATAGATCATTTCAAATGCATTGGATGCTAAGCAGTGGTTGATTGAGTGTGCATAATTGAGTCTTTGATGCTCAATTGGTAGGGTAGAGGTGTTGGCCATGATTTTTGCAAGATTCCACCAACAATGTAGGTAATAATACACTAATAAGCCAAAAAGGCATTTTGGTAATTTTCTATATAATTTCAAGGACATTTTTGTAGTTAGCAATTAAATGTAATATTTAATCACTAGATGGTAATTCTTATTATTTACCAATTACTTTCTATCTTTGGTAAATTAAAACACTTGTACATTAACATCGTAATTAAACCCGATAATTTAAATTAGGGTTTTCTATAGAAAATTTAGGGTTCTATAATTAGGGTTTCTTAACGCCATCAATTAGGGTTTCTAATTGACCATTAAGGTTATCTAATTATCTGTGTATGTTCTAACACAGTCGTTACAGTCTCTATCTTCAACCAGTTAGGGTTATAATAATTAGGGTTTGTCCTAATTATCGACGTACAACAGTAATTAGGGTTTCTTCTAATTACCGACATTCTTATACACAGTAAACTTCATATACACAGTCACTACTCAGTCATATCTCATAACTGAGTTTAATAATTAGGGTTTCACAGCACGGTAATATGCTATGACCTAATTGACCGTCATTGCTCAATATTATTTGTCCGCACATACACAGTACATAATTATGGTACTGTAAAATCATTATAACAATAATATAATATTATTATTCTCATCTTTTGATCACAATCCCAATCCAGGGTTTTGGATCTCATATCTGACTTCTCTTTCGCATATCAAGTTAAAATACTTGATTTAAATATTCTGAACAATTCATATAATAAAATATTTATTATATAAATTCTAATTGCCACTTCATATATTATTTCCAATCATGCTTTCATGGAAAATAATTAATAAAAACATTTCTGCTTACAGAAATTAATTACCATATAATTTGTGGTAATTAATAATTTCCAAATTTATTTATAATTTTTCAAGAAATAAATATATTCACATTTATCGTTCACATTACTAGACACTTATTCTCGTCATTAAATAAATAAAAAATTTATACGCAAAATTTCTTATTTATTTTTATAGAAAATATCGGGTTGTCACATATACGGTAAAATATCTAACCTCAATTATTGTGCAGTGTTTATTTTTATAAAGTGTATTGTAATTTTGCATTCTTTCCAATCTAAATAAATCAAAAGGGATCCGATAAAATACATGATGATTACATTTTTAGATATTTTCATATCTCGGCAGATAACAACTAGAAGATATAATCTTCAAAAGGGTACTTTCTAGTTTCCATACTAAAACAATCTTTAAAAAAAATTGATATATTTCTAATAATTTTTGATATATTTCCTTTTGGCATGCATGATAGCATATTTGATATATTTCTAATAATTTTTGATATATTTCCTTTTGGCATGCATGGTAGCATATTTGATATATTTCTAATGACCTTTTGATAAATTTTTGTATGAAGTTACAATGACAAATATGCTTAGTAGTATTGGTTTATTATTTTTAGTGGACAAATTTAGTTTCGTGTTTTACTGCATTTCTATAAATTGTTTCATTACAATTAAATCTGAACATATATAATTATTTAATTTGATGGGGAATATATTTAGTTATTTAATATTCAAATCTTATAAATTTGAATTTGTTGCCCTTGATTTATATCGAGCAAGAATTATTTATAATGGAATTTTGATGCTGAGATTCATATAAAGGCAAAGAATCTTGGAGATACAATTATTGTTGACAATCATGCATTCCTGCAGGATCATGCAAAATTAATGATTTTTATTCGCTATCATCTCCATGAAAAATTAAAAATTGAGTACATTACAGTAAAAGACTCACTTGTCCTATGAAATGATTTAAAGGAAAGATTTTAAAGGCTCATTATAATTGGTTGCACCTAAAGTTGCAAGCTTTTGAAAACTGTTGAGTGAAAAACACTGATGAAGACATGTTAGAGAAAATATTTATTATATTTCATGCCTCGAATATGCTCCTGCAGTAGCAATATCGAGAGCGTAAATTTATAAAATATTTCTTGAAGCGATAAAGGAAACTATGTTTCTAGAAGTGAAATTATATCTTCAAGTAGCTGTACAAAATAATGAGTTTTTGTTGAAAAACCAACAATCTCGCTCAACCGATTCTATTACATTCCCTGAAGTGAATGGAACCTCATTTGATAATCATAGAGAAAATTATGATTGTGATAGTGGACGTGAAAGGAACAATCAATATAGAAAAGGAATGTACATGTCGTACTCCTAAACATTTGGTATATAGATTTGTACTGTAAGACCCCAACTTTTATAAATAAAGATGAATTTTCTATAATTATCATTTTTAAATATTATGGAATGAATTTGATATAATGTTATAGTTGTGGATAATATTTAGAAATTTTGCAAAGTACGTAAGTTGTTTATAATATTCGATTGGTCGGGGAATATTCGTACGACGACACAATTATTGGTGGATCCCATAATGAAATTATTATCGGATTGAGAAAACGACAAAAATATTTTTATGAAAATAACGGCGAAAGTTTTACCGTTAACTGTTGAAACACTCAGTTTTAAAAGTACAGGAATACGCGTGGTTGCATAGTAGCACACGATATTGATTATTGATGCTTACGTGAGAAGTCACTCAGTTTTTTGTTCAATTATTGCTTCAGTAAATGTTGCATAGTATCTCACGTTATTTGATTCAATTATTGTCAATATTTTTTTATGATTAAATCAATAATTGAGATAACAGAGTTATTAATATTATTATTTGTAATATTAACGATGTCTAGAAGTTCTGCCAATGAGAGGTTTGTCACCTAATTGCGCGCCAATAGGGAGAAATCCTTATTAGAAAGCCCCCTCTTTTCTGGAAACGACCTGGTCGATTAATAGTGTGAATAATAATAATAATAATAATGAAGTTTTATTTTATTAGTATTATTAATGTAATAAAACAGAAAAGTTTTTTATATAAAACAGATTACTTATATAAAGTTATTCGTTTTATTAGGCTAATAGTAAAATCTTTTTATATAAAACAGAATACTTTTATAAAGTTATTTGTTTTATTAGACAATAATTAGAATATATTATATTTTAATATGCATAGTGCCTGCATAGTGTTTGCATAGTAAAATCTTTTTAAAAGTTATTCGTTTTATTAGATTATAAATAGAATATATTATATTTTATTGTAAACCAATCTGGACCGTTCGTTTAAAGTAAATCAATATGAATCGTTCATAGATTGGTTACTATTCAGTCCATTCTTCTATAAATAGAAGCTCATTCCTCCATTATTTCTTGCGAATTCACTTAAACTCTAGAGAGATAAACTGTAGAGAGAATTATTCTTCTATCTTGAGCGTATTTCTTTAGCATTTAAGAAAGCTTTGAGCGTAGTGCAAGTTTCTTCAAGTATATCCCCGCCTTACCGTCGGAGTACTCTTCTTTATAAGGTAAGGGGTATTATTTTTTTCATATTCATGAAGAGAACTTCTGTTATTCCATTCTTTATTATTCTGTTGGAATAACCTGTATACGCGGCCTACCCTATACTTGTTGAAATTCTTCTGTTATTCCATTATTTATTATTCTGCTAGAATAACCTGTCTATGCGAAGTACCGCATACATGGTGAAATTCTGTTATTATTTCATTCTTTATTATTCTGTTGGAATATCCTTTCTGTTCGTTTTACGCTGGACCTGGTTCCGTCTTTATTATTCTGTTGGAATAACCTGTCTATGCGAAGTACCGCATGCATGGTGATTTCTGTTGTTATTCCATTCTTTATTATTCTATTGGAATATCCTGTCGGTGCGTATTATGCCTAACCTGGTTCTGTTATTTATTATTCTGTTGAAATAACCTGTCTATGTGAAGTACCGCATGCATGGTGATTTCTTTTGTTATTCCATTCTTTATTATACTCAGTTGGTTAAAGTTTTGACTTTTATACTCCATGAAATTAGTGGAATATCCTTAATATTTGCGCTTCATCCAGTATCTTTTCATGAAAATATTCTTCTGAGCATTCTTGAATTTTACTCTACAAAGAAGTATCATGTTGACAATTTGGACGTTATTAGTTCCTGAATAAATTAATTCTTGAACTTGTTTTATTGAATTCTTATATCATTGTCATCATCCTCATGTTTATATTTTGTTGAAAGTCATCTGTGGCCTGTAGTGCATAGATGGACTTAGTATGATTATGACCGGGGATTATTCGGTGTAATCATGACCGTAATGTTACAAATGATGTGGTAAAAGTCCTCATTGGCCCGTAGTGCATTGATGGATAGTTTTTGGCATGATCATGACCATTGATGAATACACAAATATTATTGGCCCGTAGTGCATGGATAAATTGTGGTTGTGATACTAATGAATATCCTTGGTCGTAGTGCAGGGATGATGTGGATTATTTATTAAGCTGAGTCCCAGCGATAAAAGTGATGAAAACCTTTTAAATTATAAAAGATAGTAGATTTTATTTTCTACTTAACTCTTTTAATGGATTGCATGTTCCGCTGCAGTTAAACTTGATGTCTATTGTATTTTATCAGTTTAACATTGTTGAAGACTAATGATAATTTATTCTACATTATCTTAGTCATAATATTTCCTACTGGGCTAGTTGAGCTCACCCTTTCTTTCATTGTTCCCTTCAGGAAATGAGAACGTAGCCGGGGCTAATCGGAGAACGGAGTGACGGTCCAGATGATAGTATTAGTAGTCCTCACTATTTTGTTAAATAGTGTGTTAATAAATGTAATGAGAACTTATTCTGAGAGTGGATATTTTCTAGAAGACAAAGTTTGTATTAAAACTCACAGCTCTCTTGTTGTATATTTAAGATTGTATTTGCATTCTGTACCATGTATTTGGCGACTCAGAATAGGTGATGTATACCTATTTTGGGGGCGTCTCATGTACCAAGACTCCATAAAAGAAAAGAAAATGGAATTGAAATAAACTTTATTGTTCATAATGATCCTGAAGATCCTATGAATTATTTTGACTTTTCAAATGGAGTAGATATAACTAATTTTGATATCTATGGTTTCCTTGATGATTCTTTTTATTCTTCTGAGGCAAGCAAGAAATTTGTTCAGCTTTAAAAATATACGTTATAATGGTCATCCATTGAAGAACCAGACGATTCTTTAATTTAAGAAATTCTCATGTGCTGCTTATCCTCAAGGCAAATTGGTCATCAGACCTTCACCGGCTAAAATTGGGATTGAATCTCCAAAGTTTCTTGAACGTATTCAAGGAGATATTTGTGGGCCTATTCACCCACCAAGTGGACCATTTAAATATTTTATGGTTTTAATAGATGCATCTACAAGATAGTCACATGTGTGCTTATTATCAACTCGCAACCTGGCGTTTGTGAGATTATTTGCTCAAATTATTAGATTACGAGCACAATTTTCGGATCATACAATCAAGACTATTCGTCTTGACAATGCTGGTGAATTTACATCCCAAACATTTAATGATTATTGCATGTCACTCGGGATAAATAATGAACATTTTGTTGCCCATGTTCATACTCAGAATGGTCTTGCTGAATCATTTATTAAACGCCTCCAGTTAATTGCAAGACCATTGCTCATGAGAACAAAACTTTCTGTCTCTGTTTGGGGGCATGCTATAATATTGAAGGCAGTGAAGAATTTCTTTATATTACTTCAATAGTATAGGGCCAAAAGCTCATATTAGAAAAGTTGTATATTTTCTCTTCTGGGTTATATTATACTAAAATGAGAATGGTTGAAACAAATGTTGTAATACACCAGAAGTGTACAATACACCAGAAATGTTCGGATCCAAATATTTTTATGATTTGGCATAATCGTATTGATCATCCAGAATCGATAATGTTGCGTTGAATTATTGAAAACTCCCATGAACATCCTGTAAGGAACCAGAAGATTCCTTTACTTGTTGATTATATCAAAGTAAATTACCAATACATGCTTAGGGTCATGCTATTCATAATCTCAATAAGTGATATATTTAAGGTATAATTTGAGGATTGTCATTTTAATAAAACAGTCTTCCCACCATTAGGGGGAGAAAAGTCATTGCCTGAAGCACGACGTTAGATCGTTACCTGCAGCACGACTGGAGAGTAATTGGAATGTTTCGTTGCCTAAAGCATGATGTGAGATCGTTGCCTGAAGCACGATGGGAGATTAATTGAAATGTTTCAACGTTATTTAATCCTGATTCTCATACAAATCAATATGAACTAGAAGTTCAAAGGATTATTCATTTGCAATGAATTACAAATCAATTAACAGAATTATTCACCGATAATAAGAAAAGTGTGATATCTCACATTTTAGTTGCTAATACTCTAGCAGAGATTGAAGTCCTTGTAGGACAATCAGTTAATACAGCAGCAAACTGAAACCACACCTAGAGCGTGGAAGATATATCGGTGTTAAAAAATAAAATTTACTAGAAGAAGAAAGTACAAGAAAAACAAGTTGCAGCCTATAAAGAGGCTATACCCATGAAACAGGCTACAAAAATTATTGATCTATCCAAAACTTATGAAAAAAAATCTCCTGTAAATAAAACTCTTGAAGAGTTATCTCCTGAAGAGGATGAGTTATCCCCTGAAGAGAATCAGGTACCTGAAAATAACGAGATCTCGATACATTATGTATATACAGGAGACAGATATATTGGATAGAAATAAAATTATTGTCGACAACATATTTTTATATAAAGTTGTTCTTGATATTACCAGAAGTAATGATCATGAATTACAAATTATTGATGAATGTTCAACGTAGAAATGTTTGGCCAATGTGGAAAGAGGAGATTCAAGTAGAACTAAATTCACAAAGTAAGCGTGAAGTTTTTGGACCTGTAGTCCGAACACCTGAAGGTGTAATGCCTGTTGGATACAAATGAGTATTTGTACGAAATAAGAAAAATGAAATTATATGGTACAAAACGCGACTTGTAGCACAAGGTTTCTCGCAGAGACGTAGTATTAATTATGAAGAAACATATGCTCCTGTAATGGACGCAATTATATTCAGATTTTTAATTAGCTTGGTAGCAAAAAAAATTTTGGATATGCGATTAATGAATGTTGTTACAACATATCTATATGGATCATTAGATAATGATCATATATACATGAAAATCCCTGAAGGATATAAAATGCCTGAAGCATATAACTGTATGGATCATTAGATAATGATCATATATACATGAAAATCCCTGAAGGATATAAAATTCCTGAAGCATATAATTCTACATCTCGAAGTATGTATTTTAAGCTAGAAAGATCTTTATATGGGTTAAAGCAATCCAGATGCATATTGTGGTATAATCGCCTGAGTAGATATCTTTTGAAAGAAGGATTTAAGAATAATTCAATTTGTACATGTATTTTTATCAAAAGATCATAATATGCATTTGTTATTATTACTGTATTTATTGATGAAAGATCTTTCTCCAGAAGAGTCGATAAAAACAACAAATTTGAGATGAAAGATATTGGTAAGACAAATTTTTGTCTTGACCTACAAATTGAGCTATGGAATTCTTGTTCATCAGTCAAAATACATAGAAAAAGTCTTGAAGTAAACTTTACATGGATAATGTTAATCCTTTAAGTACTTCAATGATAGATTGGTCACTTGATATCAAGAAAGATCTGTTTTGACCACAAAAAATAATGAAGAAATTATTGGTCCTAAAGTACCATATCTTTGTACAATTGGTGCTTTGATGTATATTGCAAAATTTCTCATGACCTGATATAACATTTGCAGTTAACTTACAAGCAATATGGATCAAAACCACAGTTAGTTGGATCTGCTGATGCAGAAATTATCACAATTTATGAAGTAAGTTGTGAATGTATTTGGTTGAGATCAGTAATTCAACATATTTGTGTGAACTGTGGATTATCATCAATTATAAATAGTCCAACGATATTATATGAAGATAATGTCGCTTGTATCACTCAAATTAGAGGATGTTATATCATGAGTGATAGAACCAAACATATTGCAGCAAAATTATTTTATACACATGAGCCCCAGAAGAATGGCGATATTGATATCAAGCATATATGATCATGTGATAATTTGGTTGATAGATTCATTAAGTCCTTACCAACTATGATTTTGAAAAAGATGGTGCACAATATTGGCATGCTTCGACTTAATGATATTTTTACCATGAACAATGAAAATTCTATGTACTTATGAAGGGGAGTAAAAAGGATATGTGTTGATTGTACTCTTTTTCCTTCGCTAAGGTTTTTTTCCACTGAGTTTTCCTTTGTAAGGTTTTAATGAGACAATCCCAAGGCACTAGAAGTTATACAAGAATATTGTACTCTTTTCCTTAGCCAAAATTTTTCCCACTGAATTTTTATTTGGTAAGATTTTTAACGAGGCATATTCTTAGAAAATTACTATAACATATTCTTAGAAAATTACTATAAAAGGACTCCATCCATTCTATATGAAGACAATGCTGCATGTATAGCTCAATTAAAGGGAGGATACATCACATATTCGATCAAAAGATAATCTAGCAGTTTTGTTCAGTAAAGCATTACCAACTACAATGTTTGAAGGATTGCGTCACAATAATGAAGTGCGACAGCTGAAGGACTTAAAGATACATTCATGAGGGGGGGAGCTAATACGCGCTGCACTCTTTTTTCCTTAACCAAGGTTTTTTCCCATTGGATTTTTTCTGGTAAGGTTTTTAATGAGGCAGCTTTCTATGTGTATGACTATACAATAGACATCCAAGGGGGAGTGTTATAAAATTATAACATATATATTTATGGATGTCTAGATTTATATTTAATTGTAATGATCTTTGGTATTTTGGAACTCCCAAGTTCATTAAGTAACTCCCATGTTCATTAAGTTTTAAACTCATGACTTTTGAGTTTTGAAACTTTCAAGTCCATATATTTATAAATAAGAGCATTGTAAAAGAGAATGGAAGATGGATATATGAAAATATTATGAGACATGTCTCTTTTCTCTAATCATTGTCTCTTTTCTCTAATCATTTTATTTTTAATTTTAGTAATTTTTTATAACATATATATATATATAAAAGAAATTGACAGCCATTATTTTTTTTTGAGATAATACAGTACATAAGTGGGAGGATAATCTCTTCGTCTACGTGTTCAGAGGCGAAACCACATAAGTATATTGTGGGGTCAATTGACCCCATTGAAAAAATAATTACTTTATAATTTAAGGTAGATTTAAAATTTTTTAAGTATTATATATAAATTGACCCCACTAAAATTTTATACTATACGGGGTCAAATTGAAAATTTATAACTTTATCAATCAAATTTTAACCACATATGACTCGTATCCTCTAAATATATGTATATCTCTCTATAATATTTTAAACTAAATAATAATCTAATTTATATTATTTTAAAAAATAATTAATAAATTAATTACTTATGAACAATTGTTATTAAAAAAATTTATTATAAGTCAATATAGTGTATACCATATATTATTACTTATTATATTGTCATTGTAATATATTGTATATATATATATATGTGTGTGTGTGTGTGTGTGTGTGTGTGTCTAAAAGTACAAAAGTAGTAAAAAAAAAAAATCGGAAGCACTGACCTCGAACCCCAGCCAAATTATTTATAAAAAAATTTAACCCCACTAAACATTATTTTTGACTTTACTACTGTACATATCAACACTGTATTGAACATAAAATTCACTTTGTACTTGCAATTCCATGTTTTTGGACATGGATTGTCAGATGACTCGGATGCAACAAGGCATTCAAAGTAGAAATTACAATAACGTCTTGTTAAACTATATCATTGTGTCCACTGGTTAATTAATTATTCATAGATTTGTATTAATTTTTAAACTATATCATTGTGTCCACTGGTTAAAAAAATAGAAAGGACTTTAAATAAAAATATTTAGTTAACCTATTTTATACTTCCCCTGTACTATTTTCTTTGTAGTTTACGGATCAAGTAGTCCTTATTCTTTGGCAGAGGAAGCATTTTAGTTTCTGAAACTCGAAATTGATAATCTTTTGATAATAAGTTGGTGGAACTGCTGATTATATCTGCCAACATAATGACATGCCTTACCTTTCATTTTTTTTAATAACCGTTAACAAAAACCAGAGAAATACAGCAGACAATATTGAATTGCAAATTAAATCTGAACCTGTACACAGCCAATCCCCTCAGCTACCACCCCCCACCTCCCACGCACCCAAATAAAATAAAATAAAATCTTAAAATAAATGTTTTCAGTCATGCACACACAACAATAATCTTTACATAGCTTTTGGGATTTTGCCTATACCAAAAAAATCATGCACTGAAAGGAAAAAAGAAAGAGTAGGGGATAAGGGCAAAGGAAAGCAAGTTCAAGAACGAACAAAAACGTTTCTCCTGCAGCTTCCAATGCTCGGAACCTCTTCCCCCAAGGGGTTCCTCCCCCAACTCACCCCTTTCGCTTCTTGACGTCCTTACGAGGTTGAAAATGTAGTAAGAATTACCACTCAATGGATATGAGGCTCGGGTCCTTTAGATGATAGCATATTTGGTTATGTTGTCTTAGTTCCTTTTGCTCTCTGATCTTGGATCTGGATTGTCACTTTTGTCAGTGTCATAGTTCTCCCTCTGGGATTCAATGTCCATGCTACCTGTTTGAGTTCTTCGATGCCTTCGATCCTAAAAATAGACGATCAAAAAATCCATGTCAAACTATTTTTAACATTTATACCTAAGAGCTGTAATTAAGGTTTTACAAAAGGGTTATAGAAAGCGAGCTTGCATTGTACGCACTTAGGGAAGTAACATGAAGTTGAGAAAGTAAAAGATGGAAAAAGGTTTACCACATATGAACATAAAACCAACTAACTACACGAGCAAAAAAAAAATCTTTGATCTTCCTTGTTAAGATTAAATCTTCCAAGTCACCAAGTATGGACAAGTTGCTGAAGTCTCTACTGTCTGAGAGTAATCAGTGATGAATGATAGACCTTTTATATGTTTATATAGTTGTCAGTACAGAGGGAGCAGCTGCAACATGATAAAAAAATATTTCTAAAAAGCTTATTTGACTATCACCTATAGCAGAAAATCTCCGACATTTCTCATACTTGCCTCTTACCCCAAAAAAACCTCTCTCTCTCTCTCCCCTGGACTCTGGAGTGGTCAAGATATTACTAAAGTGAAGACCTCATCAAAACCCTTGACTAATGCTTCAAAAAAAAATCCCTCAACTATCCCAAAGTGAATGGTGGAACAACCCATTGTCTTCCACTGGTCCCATCATAGGACCAGGCTTAGTGGCTTTCTGGGTCCTGCTCTGACCCAGATCAGAATGAATCATGAAGGTGCAAATAGTTCATAGAAACTGTAACCACAGGACAGAAGTTTTGGCTCTATAAGTATCTTTAAGGTATAAAGTTGTCCTTTATGATTGATGCATTGGGATATTTTTAACTTTCGAGTACTAGTGTTTCACTAAAAGATGTTAGTTGGATCCTGTGCTTGCATGGAATTTTGAGATAATTTTGCAACTGGCATTTATGTGGCATGAACACCAAGGCCTAAGCTACATTCATTAAAGAGAAAAACCTAGGCAAATGGCAGACATGAGATACTATAAATTGAATATACTGATCAAAAGCTAGAGTTAGCACTAGGGAGGTGATGGTTTAAGAAACTGCATATCAAGTTTCTTTATACTAAAATTCAAATTTCATTGATGCACATATTCAGAGAAAACCAAACTGACCTCCCTTGGTATGGGATATTCCTCTGATTCAAGCATACGAGTAACTTGGCTCATCTTGGGCCTCTTGTCAGAATCTGGATCAACACACCGTAAAGCAGTTAAGAGGGCTCGCTTCAATGCTCTTGTTGATGGCCTCGTTTCAATGTTAGGATCCATCACTTCCTCTGACCGCCTGCTTCCAACCATCATTTTTAGCCAATCTACTAGATTAACCTGCAAACAAGATTACATTCATTAATACTGCATAACTCTGGAGTTAAAGCATCCATGAATGTTGGAAATAAGAAAAACCAAACCAAACTCAGAAAAAAGGGTTTCCACTAAAAAATTAGCCTTTTATTGATCAAGAAACATAATAACTTGGCTTGGTAGCTTTATTAAGAAAACACTAATTAAATGTACAGTTCCATCCAATAATGATGCAAACAAAAATTATCCAAATGAAAACTTGTGTAAAGTGTAGAATCAGAATGGATAGATCAATAGCATATAGCTATAAAACTTTTGACATGCATGTACTTATAAGATGTCGGAACAATTCCATTTACTTATCGATCCAAAGTGTTGTTGGTAAGTAGCAGTGATAAAAATCTTTAACTTCGTTACATGATTACTTAGCTTTTACATGAAGTCCGCATTAATGAAAAACTTTGCCATCTGTAGAATAAATGAGAAAGGTGGGGGCAAAAATGTAAACTACAATTTCAATCCAGATTAATTTCTCTTCAAAAAATGATGATACTGCTCACACTAAATCCGAACAATGTTACTATTCAGCTGTCGTCTAGTAGTGAAAATTCAAACAATATCTGGTCTCAGAATTCAAAAGGATATCAAATTATATAATAATTGCTTACCTCTTGAGCAGGACGGCCATAGTCTACAGGATCTCTGCCTGTGATTGCTTCTAGAAGCAAAACCCCGAAACTATAAACATCACTCTTTTCGTTCAAAAGGCCAGTATTTGCATATTCAGGAGCCACATACCTGTATAAATTGAAGGAAATAAATTGAAAATGAAATATGAATATGCTTTTGGATCAGTCTAACTTAAACAGGAAGTTCACAATACCACCTTTTTGGCCACAAGAACAAAAAAAACATGAAATATTCATAGAAACAATACAAACAATATACTGACCCAAACGTTCCCATGACCCGAGTTGTAATGTGACTTTTTCCAGCACTAAGCAGCTTAGCAAGGCCAAAATCAGAAACCTTGGCATTGAAGTCATCATCAATCAATATATTGCTCGACTTTATGTCTCTGTGCACCACTTTTGGCTCAATTGCTTCATGCAAGTATGCAAGACTGCAATTAATGTATCACATGAGATTTGTAATGTCAAGATAACGGTAGAGATGTATTGACTTACGCTTTAGCTGTGCCAAGAAGAACCTTCAGTCCTGGCCTCCCAAGTAAGATAGCCATGCTGGCGCATAGATCCATGAAGCCATTGTTCTAAATTCCCATTATTGACATACTCGTAGACTAGCATCCTGATATGGTTAGAAAATATGAAATGGGAATAGCTGTACATGATATGTAAAAGCCTAAAAGGAAACCATACACTGCAAGCAATGTCATCATGCTACTAATCAAAACTTTAAGAGCATAACACAGTTAGTTAGCTTTAGGCTACATAAAATGAATATTTTTAATCAATTGTTTGGTTTTGTAAAGCATGGCAGATTCATCCCTGATATAAAACATTTTCAAAATGAAAATCATACCTATGAGTTCCTTCAATGCAATATCCCAACAGTCTAACCAAATTTTTGTGGCGCACATGACCAATAGCTTCAACCTCCACACTGAATTCTTTCTCTGCTTGTCCCCTAAAAACAGGAACAAAATTTAACCTAAGATGAATAAGGGGAAAAGATAAAGCAATGAACAAAGTTGTGAATGAAATCTATTTTTAAACTTACAGGTTGTTGAAGAGCTTCTTAATTGCCACTGGGCTCCCATTAATTAAATGTCCCCTATAAACAACACCATACCCACCTTCACCAAGAACATTGTCCTTTGAGAATCGGTTTGTTGCAACTTCAAGATCTCTTAATGTAAACCAATGACCCCAGCCCAAATGAGAAAATTCAGGCAGACCAGTTAAAGGAGAAGGGGCAGTTATTGGATGTGACGAAGATGGTTTATACACAGCAAATGTACCAGAACCCCCTTCTTCTCCAGATTGTGACCTGCAACCAGTCTTTGTCCAGATGGTCGAAAGAACCTAATTGACTGCTGCTATTATCTCCATTCTTCTTTTTTCCCATTCCGAGATGGACCAAAACTTTATCTGATTCTTTATCACTTGATTTGTCATGAATAGTGAGAAGAATCCCTTCACGTGGAGCAAATTCATTTGTAGAAACTTGCTCCACTCGTACTTCCTTTATTTCCTTTGAAACGGTTGGAATTTGGCTTAGGGGAATCTTTTCTGTTCTTTTCAATTTCTTTTGTGAAGTAAGATAGAAAGTTAATGCCAGGAGGATAACTACAATAAACAATCCCACAATTATCCCAATAATTTCCCAGACCTCGAGGCCAAAAATAGCAGTTTTCTTGGATAATCCCCTGTTTAGATCGGTAGACATCTTTTGCACACAATGGAGACCTACAGGGGTAACCCAAGTAACATGAAAATTGCAACTTTATATATACATTTGTGTTGATACAGTTCTGTCATTCATGCAGAAAATTCAGACTTTATAGCCATTTTAGCATTTTTCTTACTCACATCAATTCATGATGATTCAAGTTTGTAATTTGAATCTTCATTAATGCTACAAGCATGAATCACTTCATTTCCAAGCTAACAAAATTGCTAGAAAAGAGATAATCAATCATGTAGAAACAAATTAAGATAACTTAAACAATGTGATTGGCAAAATCCAACTTCATAAGAAAAGGGCAAAAAACGTAACCAGATCAATAATAAAATTACCATTTTTTAAACACATTAACACAAGTTCTTCATTAAAATTCAATGTTAATTTTACTTAAACTAATAGGCAAAATAATCAGCTTCACAAAAAAAAACATCCCTTACCTTTTAAGAAAAGATTCAAAACAGCAACTTTCAGAGCCCAGATCTCAGAAATCCCATCAGCGGACCATCTATGTTAACCTATGAAACAAACACCATTATAGATCTCTCTAATAAAAAAAATTACCCAGTAAAAATTTTCACATCCAAAGACACCCAAATCAGTCAAATTCTAAGCCACCCTTGCTTAAAAAAAGCCACCTTCTATAGATTTTCGATCTGGGTATTCTCTGTAGTGGAAAATGTGAGTCTGAATCTAAGCTCAGATGGAGCTTTCTTAACACCACCTTCTGCCCCCATTTCTTCTTCAAGAACCATATAGACAAGAATGACATCAAGATGAATACTGTATTAACATGGTGAGTTTTGATACATTAAAAAATAAGGGGAATGAAATGGAAGGGAAAATGGAAGTTATCAGTAGTTGGTGAGGGAAATTTTGGCAGAAGAAAATTCAAGGTACTCTTTTTCTTTTCTTGGGTTTCTTCTGAATATGACTGATTATCTGAATCAACATTTGATCTAAAAACACCAGAAGTAAAAGAGCAAATTAGTGATGGTTAAGGCATTGAAAAATGGCAGCTTTTAGTTTTCAAGGCACAAATGAACCGACTCCCTACCAGAAAGAAAGTGAGACTACTTTTTACCTTATTGCCAGGCAGGAAACAGAGGACTAGCTACTAAAAAGAAACACACTCCATAATGCTGAGAGCTAATGCTTAAACTAGTCGAATTGAACCCAATTGAGAGTTCAGAGTTTTGCTAAGTATATTCGAATTCAGATTTGACTCGAATTAAAATTGTATTTAAAAAACACTATTTTTATACTCAAATTCAATTCGAATCGGATCGAATTATATTCAAACTAACTTTAAATTCAAAATTGAATTCGAGTAATTACATTTATAGTAGATATAATTATAAATTAAACTTATTATTTTATTTAGAAATTAAAAAATATATTCACTATTATACATTATAAATATAAAATCACAATTAAAAATAAAATAATAATAATTAATTATTCTAATTTTATTTATTTTGTATATATTATAAGAGAATGTATCAAGTATCTACTTGAATATGTATCAATCCAATATGTATCGAATCACAATTGAGTGTTTGATTAATTTGAATTATAAACGAGTCAAATATAATTTTACTCAAATTCTACTCATATTTTTATTAAAATTATTTTTTGTGCTCATATTTGAATTATATTACTAACTATCCGAGTCTTGCAGTTATTTTCCGTTCAGTTGGGAGGGAAGAGTAAAATTACTCAGGGCTGGTAGCTTATTTGACCCAGTTGAGTCTAATTGATCTATCAATTGGGCTTGTAATCAAGCCCAAGCCCAAAGTTTAGAATCCTCCTTTATTTTCAATGGCCAAAAATCAATTTAACCACGCGTAGCATTGAATTAAATCTTACGTTTATTAAAATTATGGAGTACAAATTTAGAATGATTACAATATTTAAATGTTTTCTTAGTGTAAAGATGAATGACTCTTGAAATTAATTTTAAAAACTTAATGATATATATTGTTGAATGCTTTCATCAATTTTTTGATTGTTATTAATCTTATATAGATCAGTTTCGCTATTATAATTCGGCGTAAATTTATCGTAATACATAGCAGAATTTTGATATTTTATAATAATATATATGCACAACGATCTTCAAATAATGTTTACTTATGTTTCAACTATTTTGAAATTGATAAATATTCATTGATTCACATTTGATGGTATCTTGAACTAGAATGATATTTCTATACACCACGTTATACCTACCTTAGCAATATACTTATAAGTTATTAACATGGGATGGGATGGGATGGGATGGGGTGGGGTGGGGTGGGGTGGGGTGGGGTGGGGTGGGGTGGGGGAATCAATTAAGAAAGGATCCAATGATCCTTATCATTAGCCAGCAGATAATTGTATGGATGGGTAATTTCATAATTAAAAACGATAATTTAGTAAGATCTGCGTTAAACCAGTAATTACGGAGTAAATATTACATTTCACTTTATAAACATGACATATATACTAGGAGTTTGTAGCCTGTAACGACATCAATTGACCAATTGACCAATAAAATGTTAACACACATAAAGTCGTGTCAACACTCACAAGACAATTGATCAACTTCCTAAAAAATGAACTTTATGCTAACCACTTCCCAAAATTATGTTGGGGTTTTAAGAATATAAGAGTGCAAGTCAGCAGCAGCAAACAACATGCAAGATAGAGTATTCAATTAGAAGGCCCAAATAATCATATTGAGGAAGTGCAGAAAAAAGATACTTCCAAGTAGCAGGGGCATGAACAACTATATTAACTATATGCATACTAAGTATATTATTTTAAAACTATATGCATACCAAGTATATTATTAAGTATATTATTTTAAGTATTATTAACTATATGCATACTAAGTATATTATTAACTATATGCATACTAACTATATTATTTTAAAACTGATATATCATACACTTCCAACAACTACAAATTTATAATTAAAATAAGAAAGCTAAAAATATAAGGCTGAGTTTCATCTTTTTTCAGAGGGTGAAAAAATAAGGGGCATCTACAATGACCATTACTACAATTTAGAACAACTATCTATGGCTTTGCTGAATTGCCTTTGGATGACTTCTAATCCCCAAGGAATCCGATGCTTTGTACAACAATCCTAAATACAACAGTAAATTACCGCTTCGAAAACAAGAGCAAGATCACCATTGACATGGAAACCACAATCTTGAAACCAGAGCTTTCCCAAAAGTTCTGTTTATCAACACCTGAAACTCCAGCTTGTTGCTTTGTTGCTAACTGATCTCTCAATTCTTTTAGCGCTTTGTCTCGCCGCTCTCCCATCTGTTACGATAAGTACAATGACAACTAAGAAGAGAAGTTGGAAGATATCAAAGATTTACTTGGTAAAGTTTATTAGTTTTGTTATTTAAATGGAAATGTTTTGTACAGGCAAAATATAAGGTCCCTTTCATTATTATAAATAGAAAACTATCTATCACAATATAGGGGTAGTTGTGAACTTCATCACAGCATGCAAGTCCATGTTAAAAAGCTACATACTTAAAAAGAGTCCACCATTTAGATACAGAAATCATAGTTTATACACACACGAGGGTCTTTAACTCTTAAGCAAGAAAGAAATATAAAGGGACAATTGCACACTAATAGCCTAATATCAGGGCAACATGAAATGTATAACTTATAACAAGCAAAAAGTTTTATCAGCTGTACATGCATAAGGTTTCAATCACAAATTAAGAAAATTGAACAGAAGATAGATTTCATTACCCTTTGAAGTTTGCGTGTTTGTGCACGAGCTTCCTGGAGACAGAACTCTAATTTTAAAACCCTTTTCTTCAACTCCTGATCAGCTCTCCGATGCTTCTCTAGCTGTCACAGGAACAATTCAAGAGACACATAATATAGGCAAAAGCCATACAAGCGATGGAATAATTTAATTAGACAACTGTAGTTTATAAAAGATAAAGAGTATGTTAAAATATAACTCCAGATGAGCGTACCTGTGATTCTAATTCCTTGGTTTTGAGCTTCCAGTGAGCAGACATTATCCGAATTTCATCTCTCAGCTTGACTATTTCTTCATCCTTAGCACTTAAAAGCTTATTGATCTTGTCAAAGTTCTTTGGTGAAACCTCATCCAATATCCTCCTCAACTCACAATCACTACTTGGTCCAGCTTTTTCCAATGCTTGCATAATGTCACGCTCCATTCTTATAACTTCATCTTTCAGTTGATTTTGGGAGGATTCCCTTGCTTGAAGATCCTTCTGCAACAGATTTAACTGCTCCGCCAACCTATTAACACGAATTTCGTGTTCTTTTATGGAGTTATTTTTCTCATCTAACTCCTTCACTAAAACCAAACACTGGACCTGTGATGATTGAGCCAATGCATCACTTGCATCTGCAGTTGCTTGAATAACTGTGAGCTGTGATCTAAGATCATCCAAGTCCTTGAGGTACTGCCGCACATAAAAAAAACTATGTTGAGGATTACATATACTGAAATATGTGTGGGTGCCAAAAATGTACAAATATCACATTGACCAATAAAAACAAAAGATGTGGGGGAAAAAGGAAAGGAAAGAAAGTACAATTTGCTGTTGATCCCTTGTAAATGGAATAAATGATTCCTTTATTTCACCAATTTAGAAAAGAAAAACTATCCTGAAATAGACATAAAGTTAAACAT
This sequence comes from Panax japonicus, assembly GCA_020205505.1. NCBI lineage: Eukaryota > Viridiplantae > Streptophyta > Magnoliopsida > Apiales > Araliaceae > Panax > Panax japonicus. Next base: position 50,421,162 of record CM035106.1, read on the forward strand.
CACATAATTGCCATATTCCAAAATATTAACAACTTTACACTAATTAATTCCTTCAACAACCACTTAATTTATAACATCTATAATTTTATTTTCTAATAATTACTGATTTGACTATAAGCAATTAAAGTTGATTTGGAAAGTGACCACTTCTTAACATAGTTAAACAAAATTATAAATTATACACGTACAAATTCATCAAACAATTTATCAGTTATTACTACTTTAGGGGGGAGGGAGAGCTGGAATCTCTATCATCAAAGACATACTTTTCTTATGCACACCACGCACAACTCCTCGAAATAGGGTAGACTTTTTAGTTTATATGGTGCCTCCAACAGTTCAGTTAATATCTAATACTAATAACCATTGAATTTCCTACATACAATAATATGCAAAATGTTAGTGGACAAATTTTTGTGCCCTGAAATTTAAACTTGGCAGCTTTCAGAGCAATGTTTAAACAATACTACAGTGCATTTATGTTTGGTTTTAATTAATCAATCAACTTAACTAAAGTTCATTAGAACCATCTAAGGTCCTTGGGACTTTAGCTAAACAACTCTAAACTAATAAATCCAAAAAAAACATAAAAGGAAGCTGCCGTCAAACATCTTTTAGTAGTATTGAATTCTAGCAAATATTTAAATACAATTATACTATCTTAAAAAATACTTTTTTAAAAAGGATCCTAAAAAAGACTGAAAGTGTATTCACAATATATCTGTATTCGAGTATGTGTGTGTGTGTGTGTGTGTTCATATTTGAATGAAAAGGTTGAAAGAAAAAAAATAGAAAGTGAATATTGTGTAAATGCGAAACATCTGCTGCCAACTAAATCACTAATTTAATTAAGATTTAGACTTTTTTTTAGATTCTTCCTTTTCCCATCTATTCTCATTTGGTAAGACAAATTTCTGAACCATTCAAACTGCAAACCAATGAACCATAAAGTGAAACAATAATATATTATCACAATATTTTAGAGACTATTCCATCTCCGCCACAAAACAAACAACAAAATCCAAAAAGCAGTCAGAAAATATGCAGCTGAGATGTCTTATTGGATCGAATACAAATACAAGTTAAAAGCACCTAAACAGTCCTATTTACATGCACAAAACTTGGACCAGATTATCTCGGTCAAGATCAGCAAAACCTTAATTATGCAATTGGGTGTTGATTTGAAGCATTTAAGCAAATCTTAAAGAGAAATCAATATTTTTCAAATAAAACAGTCGTGCATAAATCAATAATTATACCTTCTCCGCACTAGAAGCCGTTGCTTGAAGCTGCCCATCTCTCTCATCTAAACTCTTACTTAATCTAGATATCTCTTCTTCCATGTTTTTCGCTTTAATCTCCGCTTCCTGAAAAAATAAAATAACTTTTGTCACAAATTACAAGGTCCCACACTCAACACTAACTTTATAGAGAAGAGCAAAATGTTGAAATCATTTCATTTCTCAAGTACATATATTATTTAAATCACATCTACTATAACAAATTAATCAAGCAAATTGACATGCCTGTCTTGTTAGGGTTTCCTGAACAAAGGATTGTTCCTTAGTAGCAAGGCGGCTTCGAACCTCCTTCAGCTCCGATGCTAATGACAGCACGTTCCGACGAAAACTCTGACTCTTCTCATTCAGATCCTTCAATAACGGATCTATTTCTCTACTACTAGACATAACCGCAACTACTCAAAGAAATTCGGATGCTGCAGAAATACTCTGTATCAAGCCCCAAAATAAATTGTTTTTGTGCTTCGAGTTAAAGCTATCCACATATCTGCATGTGAAATTTGACAGCTTTCCAATTCATTTACTAACAAAATTTAAATTAAAGAAACAATAAGTTTTTTTTTTCCATTTCCAGTTTAAAATTCAAATTCATCCTAACAGTCAACACATATATCAACCTTAGTAAGAGAAAGAAATATGTAATTTTGAAAGGTCAATTAACTTTGAAACTGATCTACCCCACAAGTTTATTACTTGGAGAAATAATAAACAGAACATAAACATATACATATCTATATACACACTCGAAAAACATGAACAAAAACAAACGAAGGTTAAAATCTTCGATTCAGCTTATAACTAGTTATATCATTAGCACAAACAAAATGAAGAATATGATATAAATGCATTAAAACATACATAATGAAGATGCAAGTTTTAGAGAGAGAAAGAGGTTAAAGATGAGACCAAAAAAATCTTACTCAGATAAATCAAGGTATCGCCATAGCTACTAAAGTAAAGCTACTAAGCTTGATTTCTGTATCTATAAGTATATGATTATGAAGATGAAGAAGTAGGAGAGAGAAATCTATGGAGAATTAACCGGCGGCGATTGATCGGAACGGAATCGACGGAAGAAGTAGGGGGAGCTATAATCTTGATGTGAGCGTTTAGTATTGAAGTATTTCTCCTCCTCCGGTTTTTGCAGTGAAAGAGCGACACGTTTGTTTTGAGGTTCGGATTTGAGGATTATGTTGCGTGATTCTGGTTCGGTGTTTTCGAACCTGGCTCATGAATGACAAAATCCGAACCTACGACTGCTTTGGCTGACCCCGAGCGAGCGCGGCAAATCCAAAAGTTACGTCGATTCGATAACTGTGTACGTGGAGAGTTGCAGAGCATTGGATTTGATGTGACGATTGTTATGGGCGGAGTTTTGGTTTGTAGTCACGTGATACGCACGGACGTAGTTACTATGGTGGACTTTTCTACTCTAATTAATGGGTTCATAATAGATTGCTAATAAATTCATGATTTTCAAATTTGTGACAACTCAACTCGGTTTTTATTTATTTATTTTTTTTTGGCTATATTGACGTTGACATACATTAAGTGATTAGTATGAAATTTATTTTAAGGTAGGTTGATCAATTGACCAATAGAATACTGATATGCAGACGAGATTATATATATATATATATATCAGTATTCTAATGATCAATTGATCAATTTATCCAAAAAATAACTTCATACTAACCGAATCCTGATTACTGTCTATGAGAATCAAACACTCAATCTCATGGCGAGTCATACGGATCAACCAAGTACCAAAAAAATATATAATTAATCATAACTATAAAATATAATCTTTTGACATGATTATCAAAATTAATTTTTAATTTATACCCTAAATTTTAACTCCAAAATCAGTTTACATTTTAAGTTTTATTGTGAATTATGTGTACTAAATAATAATCTAATTTATATTATTTTTTAAAAATAATTAATAAATTAATTATTTATGAACAATTATAATTAAAAAAGTCTATTATGAGTCAATATAGTATATTATATCATATATTATTATTTATTATATTATCATTTTAATATAGTGTATATATATTGTGTGACGCCCCCAAAACAGGTATACAACACTCATTTCGAGTCGCCAAATACATGGTACATAAAGTAAACTACAACTTCAATAATACAAATATCGTGTGAAATACGACAATACATACTGTGAGTTTAAATACAAATATTGTCTTCTAGACAATATTCACACGCAAATAAGTCCTCATTACAATTATTCAAACACTATTTTATAGAGATGGTGAGGACTGCTAAAATATCTTTCTAGAAACCTCACTCCATACCCCGACTCGATCATGCTATGTTCTCACCTTCTAAGAAGAAAAATGGAACAAAAAGAAAAAGGGTGAGCTCAACTAGCCCAGTAAAGAACATTATGACTAAGATAATATACAAAAAATTATCGTTAGTCTTCAACAAGAAAAAAAAATCTGATAAAATATAATTGACAACAAGTTTTAGATCAACAAATACAGCGGAAACATCAATCCATTAGAAGAGTCACGTAGAGGATGAATTCTACTATCTTCTAATATTTAAGAGTCCATCATCAATATTTTATCCCTGTAACAACAATCAATATACATCTTTAATCATCTTTGCACTACAGGCCAAAGATATTCATTTATATCACCGGTTGGTCATGTTCATCTCAACACCCGTTCATCTTTGCACTACGGGCCAAAGATATTCATCAGTAATCATTTATCTTTGCACTACAGGCCAAAGATATTCAATAGTATCATCATTTAGGACTGAGGATAATGAAAAATATTTTTTAAAGAAACGAATCCAGTGAAACAAAATGACAAGGATTAATGATTCGTACTTTAGTTTGTCCAAATTCAAAAATACTCCATAATAAACAATTATGAGGCAAACATTAAGAATGAAGATCAAAACATGGATACAATCAAAGCTAGTAACCATAATAAACATTTTGGATAAAAAGGAGAATTTTCATTTTTTCGGTGAATAGTGCCGTATACGTGAATAGTAACCCCGACACAACAAGTTTCAAATTTGATTAAAAAGTTCACCAATATTTCGGCATAATGATATTGAAGAAAATAATATCATTTAAGAAGAAAATAACATACCTTAACTCAAAATAATCGTACTTCTGACTGAATTTCGATATAATGCTGACAGAAACTCGCACCGTATATCAACACTCAAAGTATACTCACAAGAATACGCTCGATAATATAGAGAGAGAAAGAGAGAAAACTTTGTTTCTGGTGTGATTTTCAATTCTAACTTAGCCCTCTATTTATAGGAAAATGCTAGAACGCCAAAGGAGACTAAATTAATAAAATATTAATTTATTTTTCTTAATTTCTTAGCAGCCTTCTTTGGTCAAAAACATCAGCCACCCATGTGCCAACAACCAAAAAAACGTTTTTCTTAAATAAAATATTTAAAACTTTTAAAAATTAATTATTTCGGAACTCCGGAACTTCAATAATTCACAATAAATAGTCCATTTGTCAGAAAATTCGAATCTCGCATTTTTTTATAAGAATTTCAATTCTCTACAACTTTGCAGAAGAAAGTTTTTCCAAATTCCAAACAGAAATAATCCGAAATCCACAAACGGACGATTTTACAGTCTATAATAAATTTTCGGTCAAGAATTGTGTCCACCGACACACAAAACATGTGTTAAATATTTAATGCCACAAAAATACTCTTCTTCCTCATATACTCATATATCACACATTCATTGTAAAAATATCACCGTTAATATATTATTAAAATAATATATTTAAATGAATTATTTTATCAAAAAAAGATAAAATATTAATTTTTAACAATTGTCACATTAAAAATTTTCTGCATCTATATCCATATAAATTGAATATTTTCTTTATCATAATAATCAATAATTAATTATTTAAAAATAATATTACAGAATTACAGTACTGACAATCAGGCCGTTCCCAGGATAACGGGGGCTTTCCAATAAAAATTTCTCCTTATTGGCGCGCAATTAGGTGACCAAACCTCTCCTTAGACAGAACTTTCTAGACATTGCCAATAATGTTTTCTAATAATATTATTCAGATAATATGAATTATTGCTTCGATAATGGAAAATACTGTGTAGTGACAATTATTGAAACAATAGTAATATAAAATATCAACGCAGCAATTATTGAATCAATAAAATAAAATACTGAACAGTAACTATTGTAACAATTATTGAGTAGTGCCTTCTTACGTACGAATCAATAATTCAACAATACTGTGCAATGCCGTGTGCTACTGTGCAAACACACATTACTGTATTTTAATCACCAGGTAACCCAACAGTGTTAATGGTAATAATTTACGCAGTTATTTATAAACAACTTATACTTGTCGTTTTCTTCATCCAATCGCTTTCTGTTATGGGCCCACACAAGGCTACGCCGTCGTACGAATATTCCCCGACAGCAAGAATATTCCACGACCAAACGAATATTCCCCGACAAAAATGAATATTTTATAACCACCTGCTTATTTAAAATATTTGCGCATTTTACCCATAACTAACCACATTAATCAAATCAACCCTTACTATTTCAAAATGATAAATAAAGGAAATTAAATTTCATTTATTAATAATTTGAGGTATTACAACCTCCCCTCCTTATGAAATTTCGTCCTCGAAATTGACGTACGTACCTGGTGTTTCAAAAAGATGAGGATACCTCACTTTCATTTCCGTTTCCAATTCCCAGGTCATTTTTTCACAAAACTTTAACTCGTGGTATGATCTTCGTACGTAGCACATGCTTCTTCTTATCCAAAATCTTGACAGGTACCTCTTCATACGTTAAGTCTTCGGCTATCTCGTCTGGTTCTAACTCAATAATGTAGTTCGGGTTATCCACATATTTACGTAACATCGGTATGTGAAAAATGTTATAAACACGCGACATATTTGGTAGTAAAACGAGTCTATAGGCTACGTTTCATATTCGGTCAAGAATCTCAAATGGACCAAAAAATCTTGGATTGAGCTTTCCTCTCTTTCCAAATCTTGTAACTCCTTTCCATAGAGCAACACGTAACAATACATGATCTCCAATATTAAACTCCACGTCCTTTCTATGAAGATCAGCATAACTCTTTTGTCGATCTTGTGAAGTTTGAATACGGTGTCGAATCATTTGGATCTTTTCTGTAGTCATGCGTACTAATTCTGGTTCCAACAACGTTACTTCTCCCACCTCATCCCAGCATACTGGAGATCGACACTTTCGTCCATACAATGCCTCAAATGGAGCCATGTCTATACTTGTTTGATAACTGTTGTTATATGATAATTCCACCAGTGGCAAGTACTTATCCCAACTTCCTTTAAAATCTAGGACACAAAGTCTTAATAGATCTTCGAGAGTTTGAATAGTCATCTCTGATTGTCCGTCCGTTTGAGGATGGTATGCCGAACTGAATCGTAAATCCGTGCCCATAACTTTCTGCAATCTAACCCAAAATCTTGAAGTGAATCTTGGGTCACGATCCGAAACTATGGATACTGGCATGCCATGCAATCGCACAATCTCATTAACGTTCATACTACCAAGACGTTCAAGGGAATAAGTTTCTCGTATCGACAAGAAATGAGTAGACTTGGTTAATCTATTAACAATAACCCAAATCGCATCTATGCCTTGAGAAACCTTGGGAAGACCTGTAACGAAATCCATTGTAATGTGTTCCCACTTCCATTAAGGAGTCTCAAGTGGTTGCAATGGACCCTTTGGATGCTTCGCCTTTACTCGTTAACAAGTTAAACACCTAGAGATAAACTCCGCGATCTCTCTCTTCATATTGTTCCACCATAGTCGAATATCATGATACATTTTGGTACTCCCAGGATGGATTGCAAACGGGGTGTTATGTGCCTCCATCATGATTCTATGCTTCAAGTTAGAATCGTTCGGAACGCAAAGTCGAGAGTTGAATCAAAGTATTCCTTCTTCATCAATTCTTGCTTCCGGAATAGCTCCTTCTTGTACTTTCTTCTTCATACTCATCAGCCCCAGGTCCATAGCTTAAGAAGCTTTAACTTTATCGATTAAAGTCGGTTCTACTCGTATATTCGCCATCATCACGTGGGTACCTAGAGTTTTCATCTCCATCTCTATTATTTGTAAGTTATACGAAATGAGTCTTTGACAATATCATACTCGTACTTGTATACGATCTTTTACTCAATACGTTAGCTACCACGTTCACTTTTTCAAGACGGTATGGTCAGAACATTTGCCGAAATGAGTCTCCTCTTGAGTTCTTCGAAGCTCTTCCCACATTCCTCGCTTCATTCGAATTTTGTATCTCTACGAGTCAGCTGAGTTAATGGAGTAGCGATTTGAGAAAATCTTTCCACGAATCTTCGATAATAACCAACTAAGCCTAAAAAGCTACGTATTTCGATTACTGACTTAAGTTGCTCTCAACTGTGACTCATATCCCAATCTTGGATAGCACGTCACAATAGCACTTATCAGTTTATTACCGCACGAATATGGCGTCCCCTACGGAGAGTTTGGCTTTGGTGCATTCCACAAAGGAAGTCATAAGATAGAGGCTCGGGTATCAACTTCTATAGTTGGATTTTTAACTCCTGAAGTTCAATAGGAGCCATTTGATATGAGATTTTAGAAATGGGTTTTGTACCAGATTCAAAGTCGATACAAATTTCAATATCATGCTCTAGGAGTAGGCCAGGAAATTCTTCAAGAAATACGTCAAGAAATTTACTAACAATAGAAATATCATTCAAATCTGACGTATTTTTTGTTCAAGTCCATGACATGGCTAAGAAAGTTTGACATTCGTTTTTCAATAAACAAATAGCTTTGTGGTTTGATATGACAGTGACTGATTTTAGTGGTTTGAATTCATATGACAGATTGGTTAGGAATATGAAAACTAACAACCTTACGAAAATAATCAATTTTGGCATGATGAGTGGTTAACCAATTAATTCCTAAAATCACATCAAAATCAAGTATCTTTAAAGAGATAAGATCAATAGGTAATGTGATAGTGCCAACTTGGATCATGCAAGATTTAAAAACTGTAGATGTAACGAAGGTTTCACCCAACGGAGTTTCAACAGATAAATCAAAATCTAATTTCTCCGGAGTCAAGTTTAAACGTTGAGCACAAGCAGGAGAGATAAAAGAATGGGTAGAACCAGTATCTAGTAAGGTATAAACTTCGCAAGAATTCAAGATTAGCTTACCCGTGATCACTTCGTTTGGGTTCCTCACGGTTTGGCCAGTCACGACAAACGCTCTTTCAGAAACCGCTGATTTTGACTTATCCGGGACAGCCCTTGGAATCACCACTCCCGCTGAACTTGGTTTCGATATAGTACAATCTTGAGCGATGTGGCCTTCCTTTCCACAGTTGTAACATACCTTGGATTGTTGTGGACAGTTTGGGCTGATATGTCCCTCCTTCCCGCATTAGTAACATCTAATTGGCGGTCGTTCTCCTCCCCTAGAATTTGTTGTTGGTGTTGGTGATGGTACTGCTGCTGATGTTTTCCCGTCGTTGTTGAATCTTCTCTTTCTGAAATTTCCATTTGAGTCACCTCTTCTATTATCATGGCCATGATTACCACCTGAGTGGTTACCGCCTTTGTCCGTATTCTTCCTTCCTCGCTAGTTATCATCGTTCTGATGACTGCTGTCACCGATATGACCCTGGTTGTGGTCCATCGGTTGAGTATACTCACTATCTCGCTCTAACAACTGAGCCCTGTTTACAACATTTGAATATAAAGAAAATTTATGAGATATAAGGTATTGACGAAACTCGGGTTTTAAACCTCTCAGAAACATCTGCGTCATGCGTTCCTCATTCTCCACCAAATGAGGTGCAAACCTGGACAACTCTGCGAACTTTGTCTCGTATTGAGACACCGTCATGTTATTCTGTTCGAGTCTAATAAACTCTACCTCTTTCATATGACGAATAATTTCAGGAAAGTACTTGTCATTGAAAAGTTTCTGAAATCTTTCCCAAGACATGTTGAGTGCATCTGGTTGGGTACGCTTCACAGATTCCCACCAGTAATCTGCTTCACCACGAAACATAAAGGTAGCGAATGGAACCTTATGTTCCTCCGTGCATCCCAAGACATCGAATATCTTGGTAATTTGCTTGACCCATGTTTCTGCCATGATCGGATCCGGCTTTCCATGGAAATTTGGTGGTCCCAACTCCTTAAACTACTTAGCTGTGACAGACCGCGCGTTGCCATCATTTCCACCCGTATTTTGCACACGAGTCTCCCTCGTCTGATTTTGTATGAACTGCAAAAAAGTTCCAAAATATTCCATCATTCATCGTTTGCTCGGTAACGTTGTTTACAGGAGGAGTATTGCCTTCTGTTGCACGTTCTCTTGGTTTGTGACTAAAGGTTGTTCCACCGTCTCATAAACTCCATTGTTAACGTTCTTAGCAGCCATTCTTAAATACTGCCATAAAAAAGGGTTAATTAAACAAATTAACGTATCACATAATTTCTCTATATTATGACCGACCAACAAATAAGCTTAGGTAGGACACACTAGCGAAGGATTTACTAATCTCTCCCCTCCTAGTTCTATTCCCCGATCTCCAACAGAGAACATATCCCTAAGCTCTGATACCAACTGTGACGCCCCCAAAACAGGTATACAACACCCATTCCGAGTCGCCAAATACATGGTACATAAAGCAAACTACAACTTCAATAATACAAATGTCGTGTGAAATACGACAATACATACTGTGAGTTTAAATACAAATATTGTCTTCTAGACAATATCCACACACAAATAAGTCCTCATTACAATTATTCAAACACTATTTTATAGAAATAGTGAGGACTGCTAAAACATCTTTCTAGAAACCTCACTCCATACCCCGACTCGAGCCTGCTATGTTTTCACCTTCGAAGAAGAAAAATGGAACAAAAAAGAAAATGGTGAACTCAACTAGCCCAGTAAAGAACATTATGACTAAGATAATATACAACAAATTATCGTTAGTCTTCAACAGGGAAAAAAATCTGATAAAATATAATTGACAACAAGTTTTAGATCAAAAAATACAGCGGAAACATCAATCCATTAGAAGAGTCACGTAGAGGATGAATTATACTATCTTCTAATATTTAAGAGTCCATCATCAATATTTTATCCCTGTAACAACAATCAATATACATCTTTAATCATCTTTGCACTACAGGCCAAAGATATTCATTTATATCACCGGTTGGTCATGTTCATCCCAACACCTGTTCATCTTTGCACTACGGGCCAAAGATATTCATCTGTAATCATTTATCTTTGCACTACAGGCCAAAGATATTTAATAGTATCATCATTTAGGACTGAGGATGATGAAAAATATTTTTTAAAGAAACGAATCTAGTGAAACAAAATGACAAGGATTAAAGATTCGTACTTTAGTTTGTCCAAATTCAAAAATACTCCATAATAAACAATTATGAGCCAAACTTTAAGAATGAAGATCAAAACATGGATACAATCAAAGCTAGCAGCCATAATAGACATTTTGGACAAAAAGGATAATTTTTATTTTTTTCGGTGAATAGTGCCGTATACGTGAATAGTAACTCCGACACAACAAGTTCCAAATTTGATTAAAAAGTTCACCAATATTTCGGCATAATGATATTGAAGAAAATAATATCATTTTTGAAGAAAATAATATCATTTTAGAAAAAAATAACATCCCTTACCTCAAAATAATCGTACTTCTGACTGAATTTCGGTATAGTGCTGACAGAAACTCGCACCGTATAGCAACACTCAAAGTATACTCACAAGAATACACTCGATAATATAGAGAGAGAAAGAGAGAAAACTTTGTTTCTGGTGTGATTTTCAATTCTAACTTAGCCCTCTATTTATAGGAAAATGCTAGAACGCCAAAGGAGACTAAATTAATAAAATATTAATTTATTTTTCTTAATTCCTTAGCAGCCTTCTTTGGTCAAAAACATCAGCCACCCATGTGCCAACAACCAAAAAAAACATTTTTCTTAAATAAAATATTTAAAACTTTCAAAAATTAATTATTTCGGAACTCCGGAACTTCAATAATTCACAATAAATAGTCCCTTTGTCAGAAAATTAGAACCTCGCATTTTTTTATAAGAATTTCAATTCTCTACAACTTTGCAGAAGAAAGTTTTTTCAAATTCCAAACAGAAATAATCCGAAATTCACAAACGGACGATTTTACAGTCTATAATAAATTTTCGGTCAAGAATTGTGTCCACCGACATACAAAACATGTGTTAAATATTTAATGCCTCAAAAATACTCTTCTTCCTCATATACTCATATATCCCACATTCATTGTAAAAATATCACCGTTAATATATTATTAAAATAATATATTTAAATGAATTATTTTATCTAAAAAAGATAAAATATTAATTTTCAACAATTGTCACATTAAAAATTTTTTGCATCTATATCCATATAAAATGAATATTTTCTTTATCATAATAATCAATAATTAATTATTTAAAAATAATATTACAGAATCACAGTACTGACAACCAGACCGTTCCCAGGATAACAGGGGCTTTCCAATAAGAATTTCTACTTACTGGCGCACAATTAGGTGACCAAACCTCTCCTTAAACAGAACTTTCTAGACATTGCCAATAATGTTTTCTAATAATATTATTCAGATAATATAAATTATTGCTTCGATAATGGAAAATACTGTGTAGTGACAATTATTGAAACAACAGTAATATAAAATATCAACGCAACAATTATTGAATCAATAAAATAAAATACTGAACGGTAACTACTGTAACAATTATTGAGTAGTGCCTTCTTACGTACGAATCAATAATTCAACAATACTGTGCAATACCGTGTGCTACTGTGCAACCACACATATTACTGTATTTTAATCACCAGGTAACCCAACAGTGTTAACGGTAACAATTTACGCAGTTATTTATAAACAACTTATACTTGTCATTTTCTTCATCCAATCGCTTTCCGTTATGCCCACACAAGGCTACGCCGTCGTACGAATATTCCCCGACAGCAAGAATATTTCACGACCAAACGAATACTCCCCGACAAAAATGAATATTTTATAACCACCTGCTTATTTAAAATATTTGCGCATTTTATCCATAACTAACCACATTAATCAAATCAACTCTTATTATTTCAAAATGATAAATAAAGGAAATTAAATTTTATTTATTAATAATTTGGGGTCTTACATATTGTTAACTGTAATATATAGTATTATTTAATATATATAAATATAATAAAACAAAACATAATTTTATATATACATAACATAAAAATTGGTTCAATGTTTTCTTAATTTTGAAGTGCTACTAATTAAGAACTTGAAATTCGTTTTATCTTGGGAAGCAATTTTTCAATTAATTCTTAACACATGTAAGGGAATAAATTTGCTTTAAGATTGTTAACTGTAATATATAGTATTATTTAATCTATATATATATAAATATAATAAAATAGAACATAATTATATATATATATATATATAACACAAAAAAATATTAATAAATAAATCTGAGTCATTTGAATTCACAAAATCTCCTTAAAATAAATTTATTCCCTCACATGTGCTAATGATTAATTGAATAATTGCTTTTCAAGATAAAACGGATTTCAAGTTCTTAATTAGAAACACTTAAAAATTAAGAAGACATTGAACCAATTTTTATGTTATGTACTGAACTTTATAAATGATGCATGAATTTACTTACAAACAGAAACGAGAAAACTATTGTAGCAGAACAGAACGGAAAAAAATTGAAGTGCAGAACGGGAACGGGAAAGTCTACTGCAGAACGGGACATGAAATATTTTTTAGAACGAGGAAAGTTTTTGTAGAACAAAATTTTGCAGAACGGGAGGGGGAAAATAACATACTGTTTTTAGGCGCCCAAATAGATTAATTTATAGCCTAAGTTGACAGTTTATTATCGTTGGCACCATCAAAACTACGTAGTATTGATAATAACTTAAACAAAATATGATAAATTATTAAACATATTTTGTCCAAAAAAGTTATATATCATGACCCACCAGCCCGAACCCGAGCCCAGCTCGACCGACCGAACGGTGGCGCGCGCGTGTGGCTTTGAACCAAGTCTTGGCTAGGTCCTCTCCCTTCCACAAAAGTGGGGTGCCCCTTGGGGCCCTTCCCATTGAGCAAACATCCCATATATAAAGACTTCATTTTTCCCTCAAATGTCCTATGTGGGACTTTTGTAATTTTTAACATTTCAAGTAGGTGACTTTGGAGTCAATTTTCTCATTCAATTCTTAATGGATTTGAACATATAAATATATCAAGATATACTTCTCACGAAGGAGAACACATTGGTACAAAGACCCGACACTTTCGGAATGTGAGTCCCTCATTAAATTGAGCCTCAAAATGCTCTAATATTTAATGTTTCAAACCCATTTCCAACATATATATGTGTGTGTGACCCGAAAGTATAAAAGTATTAAAAAATGGCTAGGGAGTACAGTTCTCGAATACTCATCAAATTATTTATAACTTAGTAATAATTTTTATCCTACTGAAAAATATTAATGACTTCGCTACTGAGCTTACCACACCACATATCATACCAAAATGAGATGGTCTCCCCTTTGCCCACAGGCCACAATCCATTGCAAAATTTTCAAAATCTAATCTCTCGCCTGAATTAAGAATTTCCATATCCTACTGTCATGACTCGTGAATTTTAGCCGTCGCATCCCGTCTCTAGTTTATTATCGACAAATTCGCTTACAAGCCTACAACTCACAAAAGGTAAAAGGTGGAAAGTTCGATAATACTAGCCCGTTGCAACGACTTATTTTAAAATGACTTAAAATTAAATTTTAAGTTATATTATAAGTCATTTGAAGTTATGGTTTATAAATAAAAGTGTTTGTCACCAAATTAATTTATAAATCAAAAATTAAGTTAAAATAAGTTGTGAGGTATTCGGTAGATATTAATTTATAAGTTAAAATAAAATATAAAAATTATTAAAAACAACATTAACAAAAAGATACGTCGATTTACTATCATATCATAAGAATCACCATTTTCATTAAATAAAACACTAAATATAATACATATTAATAATATATTATATTATGGAAATAATGGTCATACACTATGTATGTTTTATTTGTATAAAGTCTGCCAAATTACGTCGTTTTGACCATATTGCCCTTATATTATATGTGTATATATATATATATATATTATATGTTATAATATTATATATTTAATGTTATATTATAATATATATTTATATATTTATATATATATGTGTGTATATATATATATATATATATATATATATATATATATTATCTGCTGTTAAATGGTATCAAAGCCACACGATTGGTTCTTGGTTTTGTTGGTGGTTCCCGGTTCAAAACAGTTTGCCTAGCTTCTAAATGTTTATCCAAACTTTTATTTCTTTTGCTCCATCCTTAAATCACCTAACTTACTGTAAAACACCTAAAATCGCCATAAGTCCCATTATGCCGTTGTAAGTCTCCAGAGTGGGAGCAGTTTAGGCTAAGGGAATCCTTAGATCTAAAGGTATGTGTTTACATAAGGTAAGAGGGTTTGAGTTAAGCGGAATGCCAAAAGAACAAAATTTTGATTACTCAGTTAAAACGAAGTAGACTATTTAAATCGAGTTCACTGATAGATCAAGGCCAATCGAGTGAACCTTTGTGTCAGACGCAGTCTGATTTATTTGTAAACAAAATTTATGAAATTTTGAAGATGTTGACCAATTGTTCGGTGAAAAAGTTTTCTCCTCTCTTTATAAACCTAATTTTTTGGGGTGAAAGGGAAAATCCTGGATAAAAAATTTGGGGCTGAAGAGTATAGGGATGGTGATCCATCTTAGAAGATGATCAACAGCACCCTTCGGCACCGATAGGAGACGGACCAGTCAGTCAACAAAGATGGCCCCAGTCATCATCAACTTTCAGCAAAAGTAGAAAACAGTCAACAGCAGCATCATTGTTGTCCCCCAGTCAATCAGCCAAAAGTAAAGTAAAAGAAAATACTTTTACTTCTATGAAAAAAAAATCTATAATAGATTTTTTAGAATTAATCGGTAACCCAATAAAACTGAATTGGTTACCTTTGTATTAAGGTTTGACTACCAACTGCATTATAAAAAAAAATTACATTTTTTTTTTAAATTAATTAGTAACCCAATAAAACTGAATTGGTTACATTTGTATAAAGTGTTAGCTACCAACTGCACTATTAAATAAAAAAATCTATAATAGATTTTTTTAAAATAAATTAGAATCCTAATAACACTGAATTGGTTACCTTGGTATGAATGTTTGGCTACCAACTGTACTATAAAAAATCGCAGCAACTGTGCTATGAAAAAATCACAGGTGGAGGATGGCGTTAACAAGTTGGGACTGTCTAGGTTAATGGTGGAGGGTAGCGTTAATGGTGGAAGAGGGCGTTAATGGTTGTGTTTAGATGAAGATCGACTTGTTTATAAACAAATCAATTTCGCACATATTCAAACTCTCTAAAAACTGAACTCAACTTAATCTCGTAGATTCCAGAATAGTGTAAGACCCCGAATTTTATGAAATACAAGTATTCAATTTTTCTTATAATTACAATTCAGTAAATGGTTAAATTGATATAAAGTTAAAGTTAAGGGTGATATATGAAATTTTTTTAAAATAAGCAAGTGGTTATAAAATATTCATTGTTGTCGGGGAATATTAGTACGACGGCACAGCCATTTGTGGGCCCCATAATAGAATAACTGTCGGATGAAGATAACGATAAAAATCGAGTTTTTATAAATAACGGCTTAGTTGTTATCGTTAACACTGTTGGAATACCCGATGGTTAAAATACAGTAATACGCGTGGTTGCACAGTAGCACACGGTATTGCACAGTATTGTTGAATTATTGATTCTTACGTAAGAAGGCACTACTCAATAATTGTTACAGTAATTAATGTTCAATATTTTATTTTATTGATTCAATAATTGCTGCGTTGATATTTTATATTATTGTTGTTTCAATAATTATCACTGCACAATATTTCTCATTATCAGATCAATAATTCGTATTATTTGAATAATATTATTAGATAGCATTATTGGCAATGTCTAGAAATTTCTGTCAAGGAGAGGTTTGGTCACCTAATTGCGCGCAAGTAAGAAGAAATTCTTATTAGAAAGCCCATCTTTCCTAGGAACGGCCTGGTTGTCATAATTGTGATTCTGTAATATTATTTGTGAATAATTAATTATTGATTTATATGATAAGAAAATATTTATTGGATGTGGATATAAATGATGGATTTATTTATGTGGTTATAAATGAAGGAGTTAATGTTGAGGTGTTTTCAGTATTTTATCGGATTGGAGGTATTAAAAACTCAAATCAGTGTTCTTAAAACTTTACTACGTGAGTTATAATTTTAATCTGACCGTTGGATCATTGTAATTTTGGAGATGTTATACATATATGAGTTGAGTATATGTCCATAAATTTTGAACCGTTAAAAATAAACGCATGATTTGTTATGAATTTTAAAAGGTTTTGAAACGGTGTTTAAAATCATCCGTTTGTAGATTTTGGATATTTTTGGTCTGAAATTTGGAAAAACTTTCTTCTGTAAAGTTGTAGAGAATTCAATTTCAGGTAGAATGGATATAAAATTCATATTTTTCTGATAACCGGGCTATTTTCTATGAATTGTTGAAGTTTTAAAAAGTAAAATAATTTTTATTAAATTATGGGCGGGACCCACTTTATTTTTAACATGTGGGCTGCCAACTTTGTTCAAGTATGGCATGCTAGAGGCTGGTCTTAGATGGCCGGTGGCTGCGTAGGAGAATAATAATAATAAATATATTATTTTATTAATTTAGTCTCCTTTGGCGTTCTAGCATTTTCCTATAAATAGGTGCTTATGTTAGAATTAAAAATCACACCAGAAACAAAAGTTTTCTCTCTCAATATTGTCAAGCATATTTTTGAGAGTATTTAGATACTTTGAGAGTTGCTATTCGGTGTAAGTTTCCTTCGGCTTTTCATTCGATATTTCGGTCAGAAATACTGTTCTCTCGAGGTAAGGGATAGTAAGGGATTTTAAGGGTTATTATGTTTTTCAGTTCGTACTTCTTCCGTCCTTCAGAAAATTCTGGAAAAATTTGAAATAATATTTTGATGAATTTTATTGATTGTGTCCAAAAATAGCGATTTTTGGATGTATAGATTAAGAGTTATGAATTTTACGGGAAAAAGACTGTTTTAAAAGTAACCGCTTATAACTCCTTGTGGTTAACTTCAAAATTGATAAAAATTTTATTGGGAGTACATCTATATAATATCAGTGTACCCTGTGAATTTCAGAATTTTTGGATAAAAGTACAATTTATGATAAATGTCTAAATATTCGACGATTTGGGCCATATAAAAAATAGTAAATGAATTTTAAAAATTCTAAGAAAAATATATGTTCAATATGGGACTATATTCTGCTAAATCCCAGAAAAGAAATATTTTTGGAACTAATTTGGTATTTTTCATGAAAATGGACTAGTTATGAATAAATGAGTTAAATATGTTATGTGAAGGAAGAAAATTAGAAAATAGGATTTTATGGCTTGAGAATCCTATATGAGGTATATGCAGATTTTTGATGAGTGTTTTGATTATTGGTGATGAAATCTTATGAGTTTGGCATTTTAGAATGATTAAATGCATTATTTAGTAAAGTGTAAACAATTAAAATAAATTATTTATAAGCTTAAGAAATATTATTCTTTCAATATCATTATATCGAAATATTGGTATAAATTTTATTGTGGAATTTTTACCTTTTTGTGCCGGATTTACTATTCACGAGTTACTATTCACGAGTTATTTTTCACGAGTTACTATTCACGAGTTACTATGCACGGGTACTATTCATGACAAAATTGATTTTTTTTTTAACCAAATTATAGTTGATTTATGAATATTACTCTTGGGATTAAAACTATATGTTGATCATATTATTTTTATTATCATATATAATATTTCTATAACCTTAATGATGATATTTCTCTTTGACTTGATTGTAAAGATGGGTAAATTTTTGGTATGATCATGACTATGGGTTCTCTTTGGCCAATAGTGCAAAGTTGAATTGTTGACTGGTATGATCATGACCATTGAATTTATAATTGAATATCTTTAGCTTAAGTGCAAAGGTGAATTGATCAACATGGTTATAATTATTGTTTATATAAATTCTGAAATGATTATATTTTTCTTTGATATAATAATATATTTGACCTGTAGTGCAAATATGAACTGTTGATGAATATATTTGGCCTGTAGTGCAAATATGAACTGTTGAGGAATATCTTTAGTCTGTAGTGCAAAGATGAATTGTTGATGAATATCTTTGGCCCGTAGTGCAAAGATGACATGTTGAATATCTTTGGCCAGTAATGCAAAGATGAACATGTGTTGAGATGAACATGACCAACTGGTGATACAAATGAATATCTTTGGTCGTAGTGCAAAGATAAAATTATTAGTATGATTATGAAAGGAAACTGTGATTTGGTATAACCATGATCTTTGATGTTTCAGGTAAATATAGGTGATGAAAAATTATCTTCGTCTTGGATGAGAAGAGGAATTTAGAACTACAATTATGATTATGAGTTATTCATATGATTGTGGACCAGAATTGTTGATTGATGTTACAGGGATAAAACATTGTTGGTGGATTTTTAACATGGAGAAGATAATAGACTTCATAGTCTATTTGACTCTTCTAATGGATTGCTCGTTCTGCTGCAACTATGGTTGAAATTTTTATCATCTACCATATGTTTTAAATCTCTGATTTATTACTGATGAAGGCTATTGATAATTTAATTATCTTTAGTCATGATATTCTTTACTGAGCTAGTTGTGCTCACCCTTTTGCTTCACAATTTCTTTCAGGTAATAAAAGTGTAGCTGGGTCGAGTGGGGGATAACAGGGGAATAGAATGGTGGTCTATAGTTGTTGAGGGTGAGGCGAACCCAACGTTGGAAGGGTGTTTTGTCACTATCATATAAGATGTTTAATGACATACAACCTCGTATTATCATAAGACAGAGATGTGCTCATCCACTTGCTGAGTATATTTACGAGCACTACCTATATAATCTTGGTGTTTGTTTGAAGTATAATTCTCAATTTGAGATAGTGGAGATAATGATAAATCAAGAGAAGACTCACCATTGGGAAGAATATGATAGTAATCTTCTCGTTTTTCTTTGGGGTATATTGGGTCAACCAAGGATAATTCTGTGGCCATATGATATCTATCATAACCTAAAAGCATGGCCTCCCATGTACGAAGGTTTCTTTGAGCACTTCCCAAAGATTTTAGTTTCTAAAACAGTTTTTGACTATACCTTTATGTAAGGTGTCACTGTGAGGTGTTGTCCACGGTTGGGGCATGTGTCACATTTGGTATATATTTGTATCCAAACTCACAGTATATGTGTTATTGTATTTTGCACGACAATTGTTGTAATAAAGTTGTAGTTGTTTTCTGTACCATGTATTTGGCGACTTAGAATGAGTTGGATGGAATGGACCTATTTTGGGGTTGTCATAAATAGGGTTCATTTCATGTGAAGAAACTAATCACACAAACCACCAAAAATCAGTTTGCAGCTGTTACTAATCAGAACGGTCCATAGAATATATATACACTCACTTGTCGGAGAACGATACTCCAGTTTACAAACGATATTGAGAAAGGATATAGAGGAAGTGAGAAGCTCCACTATTAAAAGTTCACTTCTTGCATACGGCACTATTAAAAATGATCACCAGGCACCAGAGCCACCATCACCGCCGGCAATAGTAGCACAAGGAATATGGGACTTGGGTGTGTTGAATTTATTAATTGGAATATGAGAGATGGAATCCTAATTGCATATTAATTTCCTAAATTAAGAAATTCTAATTGCACTAATTATGTAAATAAAACTTTAAATGCATTAATTGTGTAAATATTTTATGAGTGCACTATTGTTGTAATTATTTTTAAAAATGTAATAGAATATGTAATTGTACCAAATTTATATATGTGACACGTGTGCAAACGGGTGATTGGTATGAAGTTAATTTTGGTCAATTGATCAATACAGTGTTGACATGCAGATCGTGAGGTGATCTCTCTTTACATGTCAGGCTGTCAGCACTGTATTGGTCAATACCATAAAGTTAGTGTTGGGCCATGATATTTTAGACATACTGGGCTATCTTCATTTTGGGCCTTTAGAGCATTGGGCCAAGCTGTTGGGCCTAACCATCCAAACCATTGGATGAATATGGTTATATTTGGGTTTTGACCGGTGATGAGTAGAGAGATTAACATTGACTGTTATCTCTGCAATGAATTAATGAGGATGGGACAAAGT
Organism: Panax japonicus; assembly: GCA_020205505.1. Classification (NCBI taxonomy): domain Eukaryota; kingdom Viridiplantae; phylum Streptophyta; class Magnoliopsida; order Apiales; family Araliaceae; genus Panax; species Panax japonicus. The sequence goes on from CM035106.1 coordinate 50,442,020, forward strand.
CGGTCGGCGATGGAAAATGGTGAGGGGAAGAGCAGGTGAGTTGCTTGCAGTGGGCTATTGTCAGAGGAGGTCGGCAGCATGCAGGACAAAAAGGAAGAGTATATAAGGGCAGAACAGGACACGAGAGAGGTAACTGATATTTTGTCTTATCAAACACTAGAGTTTATCACCTCTATTGTTATCCTTGTATCTGCCTGTACTGTCTCTCACATCGGAGTTATCCCCCGACAGTCCAAACCGTCAAGCTTCTGGTATTGACGTGTATAGGACACACTTTTACATGATTGAAGCGCGTAGAAAGATCCTAGCGTTAACAGTTAAGTTCATGATAACCGGATACACATAACTTATAAGAAAACACACTTGTCAAATCTGATATTTTGAAAACGTAAGATCACTCCACTTCATTCGTCTTACTTTGGTCTTTTTCTTGCAAGTTGCAACTGTTGGATATATATATATATAGAAATGAATGAAATAAAACCAATAGGTGTGACATTTGGTTCATACCTTTTCAAAGAGATACATCTTTTAAAAGGGATGTACCTTTTCAAAGAGATGTATCTTTTCAAAGAGATGTATCTTTTCAAAGGGATATAACCTTTCAAAAGGGTGTAACCTTTCAAAAGGGTGTAACCTTTTGAAAGGATGTATATCTTCAAAAGGGATATTTGGAAACCTATAAATAGGTTCTTAATCTACCCAAATCAATCACTTCATCTTCAACTAATCCTTCTCAAGTTCTTCTCTTCATTCATATAAAAGTCATATAGAGTATTCATATAAGTCATAGAGAGTATTAAATATTTTGTTGGTTCGTGGAACTCTTCCATTGAAGTGCTTCTTGTGAGAGTTGAAGACCATTTTATCCTGGGAAGTAGACGTCCATTGTTCCATCCGTAAGCACCGATAGCGGGGACGAAATCTGCTTTAAGGAGAGACTGTCCAACAGTTGACTTGGTTTTAACAGTTGACTTGGTTTATGTTTTAATTATGTTTATTTAATTAGTATATAATAATAATACTTTGGGACTAACAGCAACTTGCATGAAGAATGAGGGAGACTCGAATATCGCCATTAAAATACCATTAATGTCCTTCACACTTGCATACGAGGGAGGGCAAGAATACGACTACGATTTTGACATAAAAATCGCACCCTTAAAGAACGACAACAGTTTAGAGTTGTATATTTTAATTTTGGATCAATTTTTTTCACTAATTCTTTTATTATAAAATTTTTTGATGAATGAGAAAATTAAAAATTATAACAAATACCATGGTTAGTTTTTTTGTCTAAATTTTTCATTCAAAAGCGGATAAATTTGAACGAAAAATTAAATGACCTAAGTAAATATTTTATAATCCCTTTCATACTCTCTATATTACAAAAACAATAAATTGATATAAAAGTAAAATAAAAATCTTATTGCAAAATATAAAAAAAATTTATTCTTTTTTTTTTCCATCCAAAACTTAAGAAAATAGTTTACGTAACTGAGAGTTGGAGAGTTGGAGAGATCGTAGGGAAGTGATTCAACTACTTCTGCCTATAAGACTAACGTCTGCCCTCTTCAGTTGCATCACCGTTAATTAGTTGGCCCAAAACCCTAAAAACTTTTATTAGATCAAATCCTAACCGGTACGAATCGTGTGGATTAAGCTTTCTGTACTAAAAAGTTATATCACGCTTACATTTAATTTTTCGTTTTGGTGTAAATTTGTCATAACATGGATCATATTATTCCTTCAAATACTTATTTCTATATGCATTCAACGTAATAATGAGAATGGTTCATATTCCTACAAGTATTCATAACAATTAATTCAAATCATTGACGAAAATTATACATATTTCTAAACCCTTGGTGTTCAGTTCAAAAAAGTATATAAAACCACATTTAGTTGTGGTCCTTACCTAAGGTTATAAAATGAGCAAACAGTTCGGGCTCGATTCGTACTCGCTCGACTAAAAGTTCGATTCGAGCTCGACTCGAAATATAAATGAGTCAAATATGAACACATTTTAAAGTTCGATAATTTACTCGAATTTCCTCAAATTATGATTTTCTATTCGTTAGAAAAATCCAAACTGTTCTGGCTCGATTCGGAATCGTGTTCGACTCGGTAGCTAAATGAACCTCAATCAAACATTATTTTATACTCAATAAATTTTGTGAATCAAATCTGAACAACTTAATACTTGATTCGTTTACATATTTATCCCTACCTCTTTTGGTACAAGTTTTTGTATCAATTTATGCATTTAATGCTTATTTTTACATGTATTCAAAGTAATAATGAGAATTGTTCATATATTTCTGCAAGTATTTAGCAAAAATTACTCATATTTCTAAACATTTGGTGTTCAGTTTAAAATGAAAAATGAGAATTGTTATACAAACCGAACAAATAAAAAACTTATATTGATAATAAATTAATAGGATGTAAACTAATAAAACTCTATTTTAATACAACTATGTTAGATTTAAATTGTATGGTTTCAATATTTCAATTATGAGGTTTATAATATTTTTGATGCAAGTCGATTTTATTGTAAATTTTGTATTAAAAAATAAAATTATTTTGACTGTACCAAAAAAATTTCAATAAAAAACTTATGAAATTCATCATTGTATAATAAAATACTCTTAAATTTATATTAATTTTAAATTCATTTATAAATATTAAAAATTATTTATATATATAAAAACATAATATTTTCACACGAATGTATCATCCATAATTCCATATTTATACACAAAATCCACCCACATAAATATTACTCATTTAGTCCTCTTCACATATATTAAAAAAAGAGTAAATAAAGAAAAGAAAATAATTTTATCTTACAAAATTATATAAAATAATAAATCTTATTAAATGACATATTTATTTTTTATATTATACTCCCTCCGTCCCAAATTAATTGCTCAATTTTGACCTTTTTAAGTCAAATTGACTATTTTTAGAAATAATAATTAAGCATATATAAATATATTTCTAAAATTATAAAAATTAGGATTTGTAATAAATTGTATATACTTTCTTTTGATTATAATCTCTTCACCTATATTTTAGCAAAAATAGTAAAACGATTAGTTTTAAAAATGGTCAATTTGACTTTAAAAAGTCAAAACTGAGCAATTAATTTGGGACGGAGGGAGTATATTTTAATTATTCTTTCGAGGAAAGAAAGAATTATTTATTCCCTAAAATATTTAATTTGCCTATCAAGAAGTCAACCACAACAACCAGTCCAACAACTCAGTAATAACTGCGTCTGCAAGAAAAATCAGTCAAGGGAGAAAATAGTAAAACAACATCTCCAGAAAAGGGCAATGGACATGGATCCCATTTAAAAAGCCATTACGTATCCAGACGACATATGAAGAAAATTAAACCACTCACAAAAAGACTGTCCATCTCCCTGCTATCGTGTGCCTTTCTCCGGCGACTGTAAGTTAGCATCACCTACCACTTGCACTTACAAATACACTCATGGGCGGTGCCGGTGGAAATAACGGTTTTATTCCGCCTCATAACGCGGTGGCGGAGCCGCAGTACTCGGGGGCAAAGATTTCGGTGTGGTGGGACATAGAGAATTGCCAGGTCCCTAAGGGCTGCGATCCTCACTCGATCGCGCAGAACATAACCTCAGCCTTGGTAAAGATGAATTACTGTGGTGCTGTCTCAATTTCAGCTTACGGCGATACCAATCGGATTCCGTCAAGTGTACAGCAAGCACTCAACAGCACCGGAATTGCCTTAAATCATGTACCGGCAGGTATATATATTTATATGATATATGAAGACTTTCATTTATGCATATTGTTGCCTTTTGTGATTTAGCGATTGGATCGCCGTGAATTGTGGTCGAATCTTGACATGATCCGTAGATATATGCTAGTAATTACTTGGAATTTGGTCTGATACTGTGAATTTGTGATGGATTTATAAGTAAAATGTGAAAAATTGAATCTTTGAGGGGATTTGCTAGCTTTGATGTTTACTTATCTTTTTATGTGTTTGTTTGGGGCTGACTTGTGCAATTTTGGTTTTTACATTCATTTTTGCAGCTGAATTCCGCTGTGTTCCATTAAGCTACAACTTTCCCTTTTTTAAGGGTGACCATTATTCTGTCCCCATATTTTTTTAATAATCCTTCTAGTAATGAATATATACCATATCTAATTTTTCAGATCCCTGATTTATGTACCAGTCTCTTCTACAAAGTTAAAGTAACCTCTCTTTTATTCATACTTTATGTATATAAAAAAACTAGAACACTAAAAAAAAGCAGTTATTTGAAAAAATTTACTATTTCTTTTCTTCATGTGAATCATTATTATAGGTAATATGTCGTTGATATTCTTGTTTTATTTTCACAATCTTGTTGTTTGTTTGTTTATTTCGTACCTCAGGGAATCCAGGACTGTTACCTTTACAACTTTTGGGGAAGAATAAATGACCTTGTTTTTGTTTTTATGAACGTATATGATCAGTTGACAAGTGTTCTTCAATTTTTTGCCAGAACCTTGAATTTCCGTTATTGGTAGTTGTAGATACAGATGTTGATTTTGGGCTTATATCAGGAGGTTTTAGGCACCTGACTAAATACTAGAAACCATAAGCCGTTGTGCTCATTAATGCAACCAATAAACTTCCCTACAAGCAGTGTCGGCATACCCTCAATTACATTTCAACACGTGTGAGTCAGTGGTAGGACTAAATTTTAGTGGCGGTGTGGAGAAGTCAGCCGGCACTAAGCCCCTCATTGATAATGTTTCTATTAGTGGCCTAGGGTAATATCCCTTTAAGAACTGTTTGTATCTTATAGTGATTATTAGTCCCTTTTGTTTCTACTTTCTTTAAGTTAGATGTTTTTATTTATTTAAAGTAGATTTCTCCGTGATGAATAGGAGTTAAAGATGCCAGTGACAAGAAAATTCTGGTGGACATGTTATTCTGGGCAGTGGACAATGCTGCACCCGCGAATTATTTGTTAATTTCTGGTGACCGAGACTTCTCGAATGCTCTCCACCAATTGCGTATGCGTAGATATAATATTCTTCTAGCACAACCTCAAAGAGCATCGGCTCCACTCCTTGCAGCTGCAAGGAGCGTTTGGCTTTGGACAAGTCTTTTGGCTGGAGGACCACCAGTAACAAATGGTGAATCGTCTCCATTTGTTGATAATAGCTATAGTCATGCATTCAATAATGACCAGTTACGTATTCCAGTTACCGAATCTTTTCCGATAAATCAACCCGTGGATACCTTTTATGAAAGTGCCTATTTGGGAAATCAGAGGTTCTCAAACATGGGAAGGGGAACTGATACTAAACATCAAGGGAAACAATTGCGGAAAACCTTGAGTCAACCTAGTATACCGAGAACTTCAAGCCCGCCAGTAGGGTTTCAAGAAGATCAGAACAGAACAAATTCTCATCAACCTGGATATTCACACCCCAAGCAATACAAGGATTCTCAAGAGTTATCTGGTTCTTATAATTACAAACTTTCCGTTAGTGGACCTACCACGAATTTCTTTCCTGGCAGTCTCGATTCTTCTTGGACTCATTCCACTAACTTTCAGAGCTCTTACCAAAATCATCACCCACAGCCAGTAAGGCCTGGCAACCTCTCTATGCAACCTGCATATCCACCAGGCAATTCATTTCCACCTAATCATCACAGCCAGCCTCCTCAGATGATGCCTTCCAGATCTGATGTACCCAGCTTTACATCTGCTCCACTGTCAAATGTACCTGATATGGGTAAGCTAAACCTTTCGGAATACCCTAGCGGAGATTACAAACCTTCTGTTTCCCAACAATGGAATGGAGGAGATTTGAAACAAAACTCCATTGAGTCTCCGGATGAAGTAAACATAAATAGTCCACTAAAAGGACATATTGCGCATAATTCATCTCCATTTTATCATGATACACAGAGCAACAGGCACCCAAGTGGTCCCCCAGAATTTCCACCACCGTCTTCCTCAGCAATGATTACAACTAGCATTCTTGGTAGTTGTGTATGGGGGACTCCGGGATGCCCAAAACCTTCTGAATATGTACAAGGCCTTATTGGGGTGATTTTGCTAACCCTGATCACCCTCAAAAGTGAGAAGATGATGCCAACAGAAGCAAATATAACTGATTGCATACGATATGGAGACCCCAGGCACCGCAGTACGGATGTTAAGAAGGCCCTAGAGAATGCCATTGAGCAGCAGCTTGTTGTAAAGCAAAATTTAGGTGCTTTGCAGTTATATGTTGGTAAAAATGAGAAACTATGGAAGTGCGTGAATCCTATAGGTGCTAATCCTAAGCAGTATCCAAAAGCAAAGTGGGATGAATTACAAAAATTTCTAACATCTTCTACTGGACGATCAGACATAGTGGTTTCCCAGTGCAGGTAAATTGTGACTGCTATTTTGTGTTAAGTTATTAACGCTTCTTATAATTTAATCTGACTGATAAATTTGGAATTGTACAGGTATGAAGCAGCAACTATTATAAAAAATACGTGCTTAAAGGAACTTGCTTTAGGTGACATACTTCAGATTTTGCACAAGGCAGTCAACATAAAGAAGTGGATTGTACATCATCAATCCGGATGGCAACCAGTTAACATCACTCTTGCAGATACTAACCCTGATTCAGGGCGGTAGCTGCTACCAAGTTTGAAAGAATTAGTTATGATTGGGAAAGGGGCCTATAGGTAATTATGAGGTACAGAACAAGTGCTGGTTATTGGGATTTAGTACTGTACAAAGGAGGCCTCTACATTCCGAATTACCGAATTAACGATAAAATAGCTGTCTTAAAGGTTCAAGTGCATAGAGATGGTTCATCTTCTTATCTATTTTTACTTCTAGTTCTTTTCTTAGGGTACTCAGAAAGTGTTGCTTGGTTGGAGCCAGGTCAGATATAATATTGCAAAAGTTTTTCAAGGCTGAAGATTTGTTATTTGCTTGTGCTGTATTCTGCCAGGTGCAGCATAGTTCCGCCTCTTCCTGGGAATTAGATACTGCAAGCTTTGGTTGTTGACTCGTCCATTTTCAGCTTTTGGCCAAGTATTATGAATTTTGGGGGTTACTACAATAGCATGCTGTTAATCTCAGATATGGTAGGAGAGTTTCCCGGGAAAGATCATACTTGCTTTTGGCTGAGCATCATTTTCTTTTATGGGGCTGCTACAATAGCATGCTGTTAACCTGAGTTGTCTTAGAAGTGTTTTCTGGAAAAGATGGTAAGTGCTTTTGTTCAAGCGTCATCTATAACTCCGAGATGGACATCTTAATTGGACAAATGTGTTTATGCATCTTACTTGAGAAGAATAGTTTGTTGTCATTTATTGTTTCTTTAGATGATAAGGGGATGAAATAGGGATGGAGTTTGCTTACTGGGCTGAGAAAGATGAGTTGAATAGTCATGTAGAAAAAGGCAGCCAAAGAACATCCTCAATTATCAATTTACGTCAACTACTACTGAAAACTGGAGCGTTTCAGCTGGAATCTGATTCAACTTTGATCGAATTACTTTACCAAGGATTAAGGAATATGAATTCCCCTCTTGGCTTTATGGTGCGAGCAGTCACTATCTACAGAGCAATCAAGGTATGATGATTGTTTTGGTTTGGTTGTAGTGCAAGTCGCTTGTTTTGTCTTATTGAAATCATTATGTAGATATTTTCGAGGGTGAGACATACAGACATGTTCATCCCAAGCAGAACTTAATGTCTTATGTTATCAAACAGACATGCTATTTATTATGTAATGTTCTAATTCTGTTAATGTTTTTATTTTTAATTTCTTGTGGTTGTAGCTCACATTAGCTCTTGAATATACATGGGCCACATTTTAGAAACTTGTGATTTTCTCCATTAATTAAAATTTAAGACTTGAACACAACATGAGGATATGATGCCTTGCTGATTATGCTGTTGGCTGATGCTCCTCAAATAAGTCCTTTTTCCCAAGTCTATAATCTGGCTTTAGTTATATTATTTGTTTCTTCCTCTGCAATAAGCTTGTTCATAGAGTTTGATTATGCAAAAACAATTTATAAATTCAAGAATTACTTGTGCTTTCTATATAGATATCCCTTTCTGCTTTTGGATGTATTATATGTTAAAAAACAATGAATGCAAAAGGAGCTTCCTACCTTCTGTAATGTGGAGAGTAAGAAAAGAATAAACAATGAATGCAAGCAGGGTAGACCTAAAAGACAGGGCCAACATTGTAATTTAATTTTCACCATAGACCTATTCCATAATTTTAAACAAAATATTTTATTATTATTTTCACAAGTAAAAATTGATATTTCCATAAACTTCTACTAACATAATCTTCTACCCAAGTCTTTTAAATATTTTTTGTTGGTATTTTTAAGCTACCCAAGTCGTGTATTTTTTTAATTATATTTTGTTGGTATTTTAAGTTCTTTTTATCAAAAGGTCATAATATTTGGGGAGAGGATTCAACCCGTGACCAGGACGATTGAATGTATGTTGGTTATGCATTGTTGACAAATACTTTTTTATTCTAAATTAATAGAAAATGATATATCCTAGGTTATTTTATTGTTTATGTAAATAAATATGAGTAATATTTTTTTATTTTTTAAATATATGTGTTGGATCACTTTTGTAATCTCATTCAATTCTATATATACAAGTGTTTCACAATTATATTTTCACATAAAACTTTCACGATATGTAACACGACTCTTACAAGATTATTATTGACTTTTAATAGTTAATTTGAGATATTTTAAATTTAAAATTGAGATAATTTATTAAAAAATAATGAAATAATATATATTACAATTAATGGCTAGTAATTTTATGATAATTTATAATATTCATTTTTATATACTAAAATTAAACAAATTTATGTCAATTTTAAATTTAAAAATAGTTATATTGACTTTAAAAAGTCAAAAACAATCCTATATTTTAAAACAGAAGAAGTATATTTTATCATGTCTTTTGTCATGTATCGTTGACATGTCGTACATTTTACTATCTATGTCACATAAATTCTAAAAAAATTGAATTTTTTTTATTTAGTTTCATAATTGGATTTTATGAAATGTACAGTTGGAAGTAATTTAAGAATTTGAACCATAAAACTTTTGTGAGTGGATGATAATTATATATTCAAATGATAAAAAATGAATTTAACAATGAATAAGTTAGTCACTTAACCCCATAAAAGTTATTAAAAAAAGAAGTTTTAGTAAACTTTTTTTAGAATTTCTTAAAAGAAATGTATTACAATATCTATGGAACGAAAAAAGTAATTATTTATTTATAATTACATTTATAGATGAATAAATTAAGGCCTAATCCAACCTAATAATTAAGAGGTTATCAAATAGCCCCAAATATTTTCTTGATCAATTTGATTCCAATCCACAGTAGATGGTTGGTGAGAATTCTATATCCTATACGCTATTCGTCGTGAAAAATTCTTGAATTTCAGTCCCGACATAGGTGCGATGGGAGTTTCTTCAGATGTGTGTAATTATTGCAGGTTCAATGTGTTTTCCCGAGAGTTTGAGATACTTTATTTATCTCCCATTTTTTGTACAAAAAAAAAAGAGAGGCTAATAGCCTATTTAGGATGATTTGTTTTAAATTGACTTTTAAGGTAAAATTTAAAATGACTTGAAATTCATTTTAAATTATGATTTATAAATAAAAATATTTGACTATGTGTTAACTTGTTAGTTAAAATAAGTTGTGAAGATATTTGGTTAAAATAACTTATAAGCCAAAATAAGTTATAAAGAAAATTGAAATAATAATAAAAAAAGTCTTTATATCTGGTCAAATTCACTTATTTAAAAATGACTTATAAATCATTTTTTAAGAATTACTTCTCAAAAATTACTTATAAATCAATTTATAAATAAAAAAAATATGTCACATGTGAACACTCAAATAATAAAAATTATTTATAAATTAATTTGATCAACTTATAAATGACTCCCGAACATATCCTTAATAAGGCCTTTTATTTTAATGTGAAAATTATCTAGCTCTCATCAAAAAAATAAATATATTCTTTATATTTCCTCAAAAAAAAAATTTGAATTGTAATTAATAACATAGGTTTACAAAAAAGAAAAGAAAAAGAAAAAGAAAAAAGGAAACAAAACTCCTAACTCCTAAGTAGTTATAGCTTATAAGTTATAGGGGTCATATAATGTAACTTAATAAAGATCAGTGGTAGTTCTGTAACAAGGAAATACTTTGAGATATTTCTTCTGTATTTATGCCTATGAAAATATCACGAACTAACCTCAAAACTTCATCTATTGTCAAAATGGTACTAGATTATTGCCAAATTCTAGGGTTCATTGGTTTTAATCGCCTGAATCATTATCCTGTTGATCACTACATGGCATCAGCGCTCAGGTCAAAACACTTTTCCTGGTTTTGAATTTATCTATATGTATCTATTATCGTTTATATGTTCTTTTTGTTGAATAAAAAAGAAAAAAAAGAGGTGCAACTACTCATGAGCTCCTCTAATGGCCGTAAAGCTCTCATCTTGGAGAATTTCCAAGAAAATTTCGAGATGGGTACATGTAAATACTTATTTTTCTTCACTATCATGTGCTAGCAAAACCCAAATAATCCCTGAAATAGATCAAAACCCCCTAGATTGCAATGAATTTGAAGGAAAGATTCAATTTTTGAAAAATAAGCTTCACCCAGATAGCTTGATTCGGGTCTTGGATTCTACCCATGATTTGAATTCTTCTTTGAAATTGTTCAAATGGGCTTCCCTTCAAAAACGGTTCCAGCACAATGCAGATACTTATTATCGAATAATTTTGAAGTTGGGAATGGTTGGGATGATTGAGGAAATGGAGGGGTTTTGTAAGGAAATGGTAAAGGAGCAATGCCCTGGTTCAGAAGAAGCTCTTTTGACATTAATAGATTCATTTGTTAGAGAGAATAGGTTCAATGAAGCTTTATGTGTTCTTGGTACTCTTAGTTCAGGTAGATATAAGACTTCCATTGGTGTATATAATGTTTTGTTGGGTGCACTTGTGGAGGAGAAAAAAGATTTACAATCTGTGTTGTTTGTATATAAGGGGATGGTGAAAGTAGGTATCGTTCCAACTGTTGAGACGTTGAATTATTTGTTGGAGGCTTTATTTGAGGCCGATCGGGTAGACATTGCTTTGGATCAATATAGAAGGATGAGAAAGAAAGGGTGCTGTCCTAATAGTAGAACCTTTGAGATAGTCATAAGCGGTCTTATTGGTAGGAATCAAGAGGATGAATCAATTGTGGTTTTGGGTGAAATGTTTGAGCTTGGTTGTGAGCCAGAATTGAAGTTTTTCACCCGTATAATAACTCAATTTTGCAGGATTAATAAATTGGAGGTTGGGATGCAGTTGTTTGAAATGATGAGAGCTTCTAAAATTGTGCCAGATTTGCAAACTTACGAGGTTTTGATACAGTATTTATGTGAGAATCTCTGTGTTGATGATGCAATAGTCCTTTTCGATGAAATGAAAGGTAATAATGTAACACCGTCTGATCATGTTTTTGCGGACATAATTAATGGATTTTGTATATCAAATAAGTTGAATGAAGCAACAAAGTTTCTGGAAGATGGACATTTTTTGGACACATTGTCTCATAATACACTTCTTGAAGGTTATTGCATTGCTGGTAACTTTCTTGGGGCAAAAAAATTGTTTGATAGAATGGTAGAGATGAATATAGCTGACAACATGTCTTGGAATAATCTTTTCCAATGCCTTGCTCAGAATACAGGAATTAGTAAAACTCTGGAATTTCTCGGTAGAATGATTGTTTCTTCATTTGTCCCTGAATCTGACATATACTTTGCTCTTATTATTGGAAAATGTAAAGTGAGTGAACTTGAGGATGCTCTGGAGCTTTTTTATCAGGTCCATGCCAGATGTTGGGTTTTGGATTCCCTCTCTTATGCTGAACTAGTTGGATGTCTTTGCCAGAGGGAAAAGATTCACGAGGCTGTTGAAGTGTTCTGCTATATGTCTAGTAAGAGATGCACACTTTTGTCTTCCTCATTTGATATGTTGATTGCAGGACTTTGTAAAGCAGGAAATGTTGATAGCGCTATCAGGTTGCTCTCATTGACTTACTACTCTGGTACATCTTGTTCTAATGCCACTTACAATGCTATTATGCTATGTTTGTCCAAATCAGAGAAGGTTGATGATCTTTTTATAATAATTTCAAGAATGATTTTAGAGGGTTTCCCTCTTGACGTTGAAGCATACTGCATCCTCATACAAAGCATGAGTGCAGTCGGACGGACAATGGATTGTGTTTTGTTTATTAACTTAATGTTAAGTGAGGGTTTATTACCGGATCTGGAAACTCTAGATAATTTGCTTTCTTTCTTGGCCAAGCAGTCTCAGTTTCACATAATATTACCCGCAATAGATAAGTTTGTATCCAACTATGAAATCCTTAATCCAGCTATTTACAACACACTGATAAATGGCCTTTGGAAAGAGGGATACAAAAGTAAGGCCTGTTGTCTACTGGATGTTATGTTGGAAAAGGGTTGGGTTCCGGATGGTAGAACTCATGGACTGTTAATTGGTTCCTCTGTTGGAGACGAAACAGAAAACAAAATATCCACCTACGAGAATTTTGAAGTGCAAGATAATATTAGCAGCATACTTGCTGAGGGTTTGACGAAAACGTCACATGCATCCGCTACAAGAGGATTATGACTAGCAAATTGCCCAGTCATTCTGCTGGACACAGAAAAGCATAACAAATGCAAGATTGGAGGGATAGTGAGAACTCCACCATGGCGAAGGAATCAAAACCGCTTGGGAACCTGGTTTTGTTAAGGGCCATTATCCTGCAGAAGCTAGCTTTTTCATAGTAGAAGAATTTTGACACGACAGGTTAGTCATCAGTCTACAGTTTCAAATCAACATTATTTGGTTATCATTGCAGTAAAAGATGCATGCTGAATTCATTCCTGTCATTCTGTTCATTTTATGTTCTTGTTTACCCATCTAGTCATTTTTTGATTCCTGCTGGCTGCTAAGTAAATATTACTTTTCTCTTCATTATAATGAATACCACTGGATACGTCAAGAGAGTATTTTTTGGGGAATGTTGGATTAGTTCATTGGATGCGTATAGAGAGGGATGGTAAAGCTGTCTTGGAATGGTACTCTTTGTGGTATTTTAATGGAGAGGAATGCTTGGATTATTATCGGCCAACTGATGTACTTTTATAAATTGGAAATAGGTCATTTTTTGGCCTTCTTTGTGGTCTTCTAGTGATGTGTGCTTTTGGTGTGATTTCATGTCCAGAGTTGTTGAGAGAGACTGTTGGGCAGCCTAATTTAAGGGCTTTGTATTTATTTTTTTCCCATAGTTTGGGAGGGTTTCTCATCCTCGGCTTCTCATTCTGTAATATCTCTTTGCTCTTTTCTAAATTATATTTTCTTTATTATCCAAAAATAAATTAATAAATAAACCAGGTGGAGAGAGAGAACTAACAATTCTCGTGTTCCAAGAGTTTGCATGACAAAAGCCAAATATTGAAATCTAATTGATGCCTTGTTTTCATGAACTGTTAATTTACCCATTTTCAGAAAGGTCAAATTCAATGCCTTCTGTCCTACTCGTTCCGTTACTAAAATATTGTCGTTTTAGAAAAAAAAAAATTTGTTCCAAAAAGTAGTTGTTTACAAATTTCAAGGAGAATAAATTATTTACTTTACCTTCTCTCATTGTCCCAAAAAATTTCCTCCCTTGTATTAATAGTTTTCAACTTCCTATAAAGGGGTAGTGATGGAATTTCAAACAAATTTTTCTTGGTAAATGATTCTTTTTTAATCCATGTGCCAAAATCTTAAACGACAATCTTTTAGGAACAGAGGTAATATTATGTGCATGAAATTTGAAACGATAGAAAATTCTGTGCTATTGATTTTATATGTTCTCAGTTCTGCAACTTTTATTATATTATTGCTATTGCAGCCGCAGCCGCAGCCGCAATTAGAGTACAGAAGGGCATCAAACTACTGAACTCCGAGTGTAATTCAGCAACTCAGCCTAATCTATCAGCAGGCTGAACTTTTTACAAGGCACTCCGTGCACAATCACATAGCCGTTATTTTGGTGACAAAACAGTCCATACAAGTGGTAAAAAATTCTGATTCTGTCAGAGTAACAGTTGTTTGGTAAAACTTTTTTCCCTCTTAATCGGTAAGATATGAAATTAAATATGTACTATTCAGAGGTAGGTCTGAACTACATTAAGTATTTTTTAGACAAAAATAACCTCTTTAATATTACAAAATTCCTCTTCTAACCAACATATAGTGAATCTCTAATTCTGAATGCATAAACGCTTCCCAACCAACATGGGAAAGAAGGAGATATCAGAAAATTACACACCTAGATCCGGCCATTCAATTAAAACATACAGGAATTAGATCGTCAAATCAACAAATAGGTCTATGATTTCCGATGAGAACCACACCGGATTAGAACCAAACCAAAAAGAAAATCGAAATCCGATAGTAAAATCCGAAATCCATTACACAAACAGATTTAAAGAACCCAAACACCATTGAACAAAAGCAAGAAATACTTGCTAATATTTTAACAAGGGAGCAACAAAACACCCAATCAGCCGAAACAAAATTAAACAATATTAACCATAGCGAACCGACACGGAACTGTTTTAACAGCTTAAACACCAAATTGACTCCTCTAAAAAGAATACAGCAACAAGCGAGGAAGAATCAGTTTGGGTAATCGTCAAATTGATTAGACCCATTAAAGATTTAAATCAATTTAATTTATAAGTTACACCATAGCTGAACCACACCATCAGCGTACCAAACCCAACTCAAAACCGGAGAAGAGGCACTAAATCCATATTTTAGAGGGTAATATGATAAAATATTGTTATTAAGACATTTTGAAAAAATTAATTATCAAACAACATTTTTTCATTCAGATACAATTCTATTCAGATGTCTAAACTATTCAGATCTTAATATTCAGTTTTATCATACAAAACCTAAGTAACCCGGAGAAACCTACCCTACCCTACTCCATATCATGAAAAATAATGCTTTCTGATCTCATTTTCATTCATTTTGCGTACTATATTGAACTGTGATCCACGTAACACTAGGTTTGAAGACTTGAGAAATCAACAAATTATCCCAATAAGTAAATGATATTGATCTTGTAGAAATTACAATGCCCCTGTTAACCGGTATAAACTATACGCTACAAATTTCCTAGTACCTCATAAAATTAAGTTCTCAAATTTATCAGGCAAAGAAAGTATGTTAGTCCTATATCCACTGCTTCAGAGAAACAAAGCACTGTTGATCAAGGGATGGATACCTCTGTTTGCAAGAATTAACAACAGTGACATCTAAAATTTAAAACAAACACGTTATAACATAAAATTTTACATCTAAAACAAAGGTCACTATTATAAACTGTACATCTAAAATTTTACATTGCCAAACAAAGGCAGTATACATAATAATCATAACACATGTTCTTAACAGCCTCAACAAGACTAAATAGACATTCAACTAGATCTACAATGACATGTATTAAGAAAAACTAACCATCTATTTGATACAACTCACAGAAACCAGCCATCACTGTGTCTCTGTTTGTTACACAATCCCATTAGACTAACTGAATTAGCGTCTGAAAATAGGGCCACCTGCAATTAGATATACACGTTATAAGTATTTGAGAAAAACAAAAGCCAGATTTGAAATCCAAATATACACAATTTCAACAAAAAAAAAATAACACATCCACACGCATTAAAACTAGTCACCTGCCTTAGCTTTTGCAGGTTGTTCTCGTAACATCCCAAGAATTATGATCATTGTTGCGAACCACCATTCCCCTCTCTAGCATGATCATTTTGAACATACTGCTGCTGCTCCACATTCAGAACAGCAATCGGTTCCACATTCAAAACCGGAACCAAGTCACGACCCAAATCAGCAGACTTCTTTTCATTTCCAGTTCCATTAGTCTGAGCATTGTCATCAACTTCCATTAGAGCCGCATCACTATTAACGCCACCAGACACCACATTTTCTGACTCAACCACTACTAGTTTCTCTTTCTCTCTCAACTCCACCGCATTCAAAGCCGCCAAAACAGCACTAGAACTATCCACTCTATCCATCCTATTCCGATCACCAAACAAATTCCTTTCTCCCACATTCGTCACAATTCCATTCCCAATTCCACTTCTATGATTCCCAGAACCCGAAAACTCAGTTGTTCCTAAACCCATCTTCACCAACTTCTCCTTAGTTTCAATGGATGCCAAGTGTTCCATCGCCTCCTTAGCCCTTTTCCTTGTGATGGCCGCCTCCTTCACTCTCTTCTCTGCCTCCGCCTTAGCCCCTGCCGCAGCCTTATTCATTGAATCGACAGCAATCTTGGCCGCCGCAAGTAAAATAGTGGCAGCCTTCTTATCAATTTCTTTGTTCTTGATGTTGAAAATTGGGGACTTAGGGTTTGTGCAGAGAGGGCAAATGTAAGGCTTATTGGGATTCGGGCCAACGCATGAGGAATGAGAGGAGGAGTAGCATTTGAAGCAGGAGACGGAGTCCGGTAAAGGAAGGGGAATGGGGGTGGAGCGGGACTCGTAGATGAGGAAGCAAGTGGGGCAGAAGGATTGGGAGTTGAGGCGGAGGACGCAGGTGGTGCAGAGGCGGCGGAAGTTTCCACGGTGCCGGAGGTGGTGGAGGAACGGCCGTGCATCGACGCCGCACTGGCCGCAGTAGACGGCGGTTGCTGAATCTTCTCGCTTCATCATCATATTCAGTGGGATTGGATTGAAAAATGAAACATTTGATGAGAGAGAAATTGAGTAGTGAAATGTAAAAATAAAAAGATCGAAAATTGGACCCTAAATAGAATTCATATCATCTAACATCTTGTGTAATGATGATATCGGAGCAAAAATGTAGTGTTTTTTTTTTGGACGAGTAAAAGGAGCCCTAGGGTTTTGTAACGACCTGAATTGAAGAAGCTAAAGACAGAGGTCAGACTTAAACCAGACTAAACGGTATCGTTTTTTTATTTCTACTGTTCTACATAAGCTGCAAGTACAACTTCAATGTTATAAGTTGTCCTCTTTGAGAATAACTGACTAATGGGTTTTAAAATGTGAAATTAAATAACATAAATACTAAATATGATTTTTTTTACCTTTTATTTTAACCTTTCTTTTTTGGAAATTTTTAAATTCACAACAGAAAATATTATTTTCACAACAAAAGTGTCGTTATAGATCCTATAGCGACTGTCGTTATACATCTACAACGACATTTTGTTGTGAAAATAACAAAAAGTGTTGTGAATTTAATGTGAAAGTAGCAAAATAATTTGTGAAAACCAATAGAATGCTGACACATATAGAACCTCGCCTGCATGCCAGTATTTTATTGGTCAATTGACCAACTTACTCAAAAATGAACTTCATGTTAACCACTAACCTCCATTTTATACCCAAATTCAAGAGACCAAAAACAAATGAATATTTGGGAATCACACGTCCAATGAATTGAAATAAAACTAAATGTAGAAATGGCCTTAAACTTGTTACCCGCCCTAAACAATCAAAACTCAACTAAATTAATCAATTATGTGTGCTTGAAAAGAGAGAGAGAGAGAGAGGAAAGCCAGGGAAGAGGCAGTGCATGAAAAGGGCAGCAGATATGTGCGAACTGTCCATCTCATGCTCCGCCTCGCCCTTGGTTACCCTCTTTTATCTGTTACCTCTATAAACGATACAGACGATATGGATGGTACAATACAGAAAATACAGACGATCCGATATTACTTCAAAAATTTTGTAACTCGTGTATTGTTGGTGACCGACCCTAGCTAGACATAATGTTGTATGTTATTAGAGATAATCAAAATCTTGCAAATAATACGTTTATAAGGCATACACATGCTAGTACATAATGTACTACTTTTCTTGAAAAGGGATAGTACCACAACCACAAGTTGAAAGTATAATTTGTGCTCCAAACTGTACTACGCCAAGTACTACATAATATATAGTTAGGCTTGTGTTGGACATAGACAGTTGGAGTTGGGGGTGGGGGTTCAAGCTCCAAAACTTGAGACTTTAAATTTGGTTTTTTCTTTTTCTCTATGTTATAAATAGATGAGACTGGTTAGCATGAAGTTAATTTTGGTCAATTGATCAATACAGTGTTGATACGCAAACCAAAAGATGATATCTCTCTTCATATCAGCATTGTTAATTGACCAACTTACTTCTTCATGGTAACTATGGATTGATATCCAATCAATTCAAGATGAGAGAAAA
This sequence comes from Panax japonicus, assembly GCA_020205505.1. Lineage (NCBI taxonomy): Eukaryota > Viridiplantae > Streptophyta > Magnoliopsida > Apiales > Araliaceae > Panax > Panax japonicus. The sequence goes on from CM035106.1 coordinate 50,460,420, forward strand.
AAGAGAAGTGAACATAACAACAAAAGGTATAATTTTATTTTCATAAAAAGAATTTCATACAAATTTTAATTCTTAAATGATAGTATTAAATGATTTTCTTAATTAATAATTCCTCCGTCTTTAATTATTTGATATTTCAGAGGTGGACACAAGAATTAAGATAATGATTAGAAAGCATTAAATATAGTATTCAATTGTCTATAATACCATCGAATCTTTTGTTGGGATAAGCAGAGTTTTGTTGGGATAAGGAGAGAAAAAGAGTTTAAAGTATCAACAAAATAGGTAGAGTAATGAGGGGTAATTTTGAAAAATTATCATTAATTCTCCTAAATTTGAACAAACGTCAAATAATTAAGGACAAATGAAAAACTCTAAAACGTCAAATAATTAGGGACAGAGAGAGTACTATGTATGAAGCTAAACGGCTATTATTATGGAATGAAAGTATTAATAAGATATACATTGAAAAATATAACACTATTAATTTTGACATTAGAAACATAACTACACTCCTTTTTCTCCCATCTCTTCTCAATTTTATTATTCTAAAAAAGAGTTAGAAGATTAATTAAAATAAAGATGATAGTAGTAATAACGTAGTTAATTTGGATAATTGGAAGATAAATTTTTTTAATATTAGTATATTTTTAAACTAGAACAAGTAAAATTAGATAGAGGAAGTATAAATTTTGTTACTAATTGTACATCATAGAAAGCTTACTATATTTAAAATGGTATTGACTAAAATCAAATAAATTTATATTTAAAACTCAAATTGACAAAAAAAAAAATTAGGAACACCACATAAAATTGTGAGAGCAACCATATAAAAATAACGTCATTTTGTATAATTAAATTCACTCTCTCCTATATTATGTACAAAAAACTGTTTTATAATTTTTTAAAAACATTATTATTATAGAATATAATTCACGTAACAACGTGAGGTATAAAATAAAATAATACAAATAATAAATAAAATTATACTTACAATAAATAAAATAATAATAACAATAAATAATTTTTTTAAAAAAATAGTAATTTCAGTCCAAGAAATAATTACACAATATTAGGATATCTAAAAAAACACTTACAATTACTTATCTTAAACTGAGGGAAGGTAAAGCCATAACATCATCCAAGTGTGCCAACCATGTCAATAAATCTGCTAAATAAATCTTACACCCATTTTTTTTTTTCAAAATATATGTAGATCCATGCTGCAGTGCTTGGTAGAGTCCAATCTCCAATGTATGCAATCCTGCAAGTAGAAGACCAAACTCAAATAATTACTTCATTGGCTTTGATAGTATCAAGATGCATTATGTAACTAATCTAAAATAGAAAGGTTAAGCAAGTGTAAAACCATAAAGCCATCATCTAAGCAGTGTGAGAAAAAAATATTAAAATTAAGCAGCAAATTTACATAAATTTCTTTTATGAAAGCAAGAGCTTCTTTCTTGTGTTTATTTGGTTTACCTACTTGAGCCAAGGAACAGAACAACTATTGTTGTGTAGAATAACCTAGAAAAATCAAAATTTGTGTAGATTAACTCCTGAAACTGGTCAAAGTTTCACTCTGTAGAATTAACTCCCAAAGTTGAACTAGTATGAAGTATTCACATGAAACAATGTGTATTAGAGGCTCAGAACTCTAATAATGCTTGAATTAGGCTAGCAGTCAACTGCAACACAAATACACAATATTTTTCTCTGCCAAGATTGATGGACGGTTCCGAAAGAGATACATAAAAGATATGAGAATAAAATAGTTGTTCAGCACTATCCATGTGTATAAAAGAGTGAATAAGCAACCTTGACATACTGAAACATAGACAAGTAAATTTACTCAACATTCAAAACCAGCAAAGCATGTATTTTTCACATGTTCAAAGGAACAAGTCACGTGTACAGGTCTGAGGTCCACAAGTATCATGTTTTTCGAGAACACCAAAGAATAGCACGTGTTTGACAAGCAAATAAATGCAATTTTTTCATAGACCCAAAATAGATAAAAGAATAAAGTTACGATCTGAAAAAAAAAATCAAAATATATACTTACACAATCTAACACTCCAATAACTCTTTGCAAGTTGACTTGTTGTGCCCAATACCCTTGCATCTACTGCATTGGAGCTGACGTTTAACTACATCTGTGGACCCAAGTTTCTTAGTAGTGGGCCGGCCTGGTGGGCGACGAGTTGGAGGAGGGATGACAGTCACTGACACCGCATCCTGAGAGAAATCATTCACGGGCATATCAATATTCAGGATAGGATGTACTGATTCTGAATACGTTAACCTGTAGCTTTCAGTGGTGAAGTATCTAGCGCAATAATCATATGGATCACGGTTAAGGCAATTGATGATGGCAATTGCATGGCAGCAAGGCAACCCAGTAAGCTGCCATCCTTTACAACTACAATCACAGTGATCAACGTCAACTTCTTCAATGGAGTCGCCATGAACCTCAACTTTATTACCAGCTGATATTAGTACTGGAAGTGGACGAACTTTAACACTCTCCTTCTCTAGTTTTTCCTCCATAGATGGAGTTAGCCTCGTCAGCCATTGATTGGATTCTGCCCTTCGGGTATAAATTATGTCCATGATGTTACCCCGTATAGCATCAACCATCTGAGTTATTGGTAATTCATGTGCATCTGATGCCCAACTGTAGAACTCCTCCCCAAAGTTTGATGTCATATGGTTATATCTTACTTCCAAGAAGTAAGCATTTGCCCAATGCTCTGGTTCACTTTGCATGACCCAGTCGTAAGCTTCCAATGAAATACTTTTGATGCGTTCAACACATGTTAGGAATCCCTCCGGCCTAGGCTCATAAGCTGCAGCAAATAAATTCTCAACCATGAGACGCTCAACTTCAAGGGAGAACTGGCACTTCAAATCTCTTAAAAATTGCTCTGAAAGGTAATGCAGACAGTAGCCATGGTACACATCCTCGTTCTGAAATATGTCCACAATTGACTCCTTCAATCCCTTCTCTCTATCAGCCACAAGCGTTATACCATAACAAGTTGATAATGCAGACTTGAGTTGTTCTAGAAACCAATGCCAATTATCATTAGTTTTAGTGTCTACTACAGCAAAAGCAACAGGAAAAACACCATCATCCCCATCAGCAGCAGTTGCGGCCAACAACATTCCTTGGTACTTCGAATTTAAAGTTACACTATCAAGGAAAAGAAGAGGTCGACAACCATGCTGGAAACCATACACCGAGGCACAAAATGATACAAAGAGGCGATGAAAGCTTGAGTCATCCTTAGTGGTAAAAGTAGCAAGACTACCAGGATTTGTCTCCATTATCATTTCACAGAAAATTGGTATCTGACCATATGCCTCTTTATAGGAACCCTGAAGCTGCTCCTTAGCAATCTCTTTCCCACGCCATGCCTGAAAGTAGTTGAGTTGAACACCAAACTCTTTTTTTATGTCATGGACAATATCCTTGGGTTTATAATTTGGAAAAACCTTCAACTTCTCCTTAATCATACTTGCCACCCAACTTCTTGTTGCATGCCCAGTTGTTACAACAGTCCCTTCACGTGTATGTGTTGAATTCATTTTCTTAATACAAATTAGTTGGGTGGTAGACAACCTTGAGGCATGAATTCTCCATGGACAACCTTCAACCTTGCACTTAACAGTCACACGGTGACTATCATTCTTCTTATACCAGCATATTTACGCAAGACCTCACGAAACTCATGTACACTATTAAACCTCTGGCCTACTCCAGTTATACTGTTCTGCCATTCCTCTGCAGCTTTCACATGCTTTACGTCACTGGAAGCAACAAGAGGGAGAGGGGGAGGCATACTAGTGGATGTGTCAAAAAGGGCATCAACATTGGTGGAATCATCAACAACATCAAAATTGGCATCAAGCAGGAGATCAGCCTCACTTGTGTCATCCACAGCATCATCTCCAACACTTGGTGGATAACCAAATAGAATCCCAGCTTCTGACAGACTTGTCCTGCTCGACCTGCAAGATACATGTCCCCAAATATCTCACCCTGAGGTAACAATTAACTATAGCACAAGACAGCAAGGGAACTACCTACTGCCAGGCATGTTTGAGACATCTGGGTTGATAACTTCTTCTGTCATAACATATATATCAGTGGTGCTGTAGTCACCATGAAATTTGATCATGCGTTTGAGATCTTTGTCGTTCGAGATTGAAATAAGAGTCTTCCTATTTCCCAGTAGGAAATATTTGATAGGGATGGTAATAATGTTGTAGTTAAACATCTCTGCTACCTCCATTTTGAAATCATTAAATGTCATTTCATCATCAATTTCCATAGCATGAGCATCCCCGCCTTTGTACAACAGTGTACCATCTTTGTCTGTCTCAAAATCACCACCAGACTGACAGATAACAATAACTTTCTACCCAGACATGACCTAAATCATATTATAGTAAATTTAAATGTCAGATGATAACTTCTTTTCTTATATAAACAAAATGTCAAGAGTGTAAATTTTTTCATTGTAAACAAAGTAGAACCTTATAAGTTCTGGACAATATTAACACATGGTAATTCTAAAATTCAAACATGAAACCGTTCAATCAAAAGTCTTTTAATGGTAAGAAACACATTTTCCACCTTTGACATGTTTCTTCCTTCTTCGCTTATTTCGAAAAGAGCAAGTTCTACCAACTTCCGCTTATTAATCGACACAGACTGATGGAATAATGGACCTAATAGCTCTTTGGAAAAGTTATTTAGTTTTTTCTCTTTACTTCTCTCTCTAATTTATTATATATATTGAAATATATACATACATATATATATAAATATATATGAAATCAAATTCTTCAAAGAATGCATTTTTATTTCTGAACAGAGCCTAACAGTAACTCACTTAATGCCACACACAAAAAACACACACACACGTGTATAATATATGTATTTTTTTCGTGAAGGACCTATTTTCAGTAGACTAGCCCATTGAAATCTTTGAAGTGCCACTTGGTGAATGAAAATTATGACCAGATTAATGAATAACTTAAACCATACTCAACTAAACTCAAGCCTAAATCCTAAACTAGTGGGGGAAACTCTAAACACATCCTAATCTAAGAAGAACATAAAATCAAAACCCCAATCCTAAATATTTACAGTCAGCAAAAGCAACTCATTTAATGCCCAATACAAATAAAAAACACATAAATCACAAACACAAGCACACATGGAGTAATGGGGCATAAAAACATCTCAATTAACAATTCCACAAAATCCAGAAGAAGAAAAAAAAAATAAACATCAAATAGCCCTAAAACACAAGAAATTCTAACCCTAACAATATCAGAGAAGGACAAAATTGTTACAAACTATGGGAGAGCCACACTTTAAAAGCTAGCTGTTAAGGTTGGGGAGCCCAAGTTTACAAATACCCCACATCAAAGTGGGGCTCCGCAGTCCCGGCGCCCTGGGAAAACACTATACTACCGATGTCACCACCTTCGCCGCACGATTGCAACCGGGAGATCGTGGACGGCTTTCATATCAATTAAGGTTGAAGAGCCCAAAATTTACAAATACCCCACATCAAAGTCCTATATCATCTATGTGGGAAAGTCCCGTAGGATCATAACAAAAATTTGAAGAAAGTTCATACCTTTTTAAGTCAGAGAAATAGATTGTGAGTACCGAAAGAGAAAATTGGGAATTTGATGTAGAAAGTTGTGGGAAAATGAGTTCGTAACTGCTCTCGGAATGCAGCCATGCTTCTACCGCCCAAACATAATACTCACAAAAATAGCAGTATATAAAATACATTTTGAATTTAAAAATGTCTTTAATTGATTTTTAAAAATTAATAATTATTTTATATTTTAAAATTGACCAAATATATAAAATACATTTTATTTATCTCTAGATATAATAAAGATTAAATGCAGTAATAAATATATTATAATTAAATTATAATAACAAAATTTGAATAAATCATATCTTTTTAGAATAAATCTTGGGCGACCGGTTTCTAGCGACCGGGCTAGCAACCGGTCCCAATTTTTTTTTTTTTAAATATCTCCTAAATAATTTATAAGATTTATTGGAACTGGAATTTTTACAGAAAAAAGTGTTTTGGATGTCATTTTGAATACACGTAAAAAATATGCTTGTACAGACTGTACATGCATATTTTTTACGTGTATCAAAATGACATCCAAAACACTTTTTTCTGTAAAAATTCCAGTTCCAATAAATCTTATAAATTATTTGGGAGATATTTAAAAAAAAAAAAAAAATTCCGGCCGATCGCTAGACCGGTTGCTCATAACCGGTCGCCGTAGAAGGACTGATCTTTTTAACTACTATCAATAAAAAATAAATAAACTTTCATGGACACAAAAAAAATGATAAATTTTGTATAAACAATAGTATTTATTTTGTGACCAAAGAAAGTAGGGTTTATAAATAATTTTAAAAAGTAAAAAGTAGTTGATAAATTGTCTTGTGAAACAGTTTATAAACATTTTTTAAAAAAATTAAAAGTCAAACAGAGAGTTTTTAGGTGGATTAAAAATATTTTTAAATTAAATTTAAAATATTTTAATATTTGATAACTCTTCAAAACATTTGTAAATAATAGAGATTTGGGTTCAAAAGTATTTTTAGTCGAAGCAAAAAAAATTTACTTTTGGGTGAAGCACTTTAAACAAAAGTCAAAAATTATGGATAAATTTATAAAAAAAAAATCATACTACACCATTATCTTAAATTTGTCATCAATATTTTAAAACACTTTTACAATTATATAATTAAATATTATTTTAATTTTCTTATAAAAAATACTTTTGACACGTATATTTAAAAATATTTCATCCCATCATAAATAACTTTGATTCTCTCACTATTCTCTGTCCAATAAATAACGGTCTTTTTTCAATACAAGGACAATATAGACAATTAATATTATATTTAATATTTTATAATCATTTTTTTAATACTTGTGCACAACTCTAAAACTACTTATATTAAAGAACGAAGAACGAGGGAGTACATGACCTTCCACTATAGCAAATTGATAACTCTGTGATATACTCCATCTGTCCCTTAATATAAGATTTTTTAGAATTGTGCACAAATATTAAGAAAATGATTGTATAGCATTAAATATAATATCAAATGTCTATATTGTCCTTGTATCAGAAAAAACGATTGTTATTTATTAGACAAAAAATAGTGAAAGAACTAAAGTTATATTTAATATTTAGGGCAATATTGAAAACTAAACAATTAATATTTACTTAGAATTCTAAAACATCATGAATGACAGAATAAATCTGAATAGAAAAAATTATTTGATAAATTATAACATGTTCAAAACATCTGAATGACAGAATTTTATTATTTTACCCCTTTAAAAAAAATTCAAAGTTGTTGTAAATTTATTTAATGTTAATTAATATAATAGTTAATATTTTTTTAAATTTTTTTAAAAACTATTACTTTATTCAGCTACTCATTCAGCCAAAAAAATATGACTTAACCATTCAGCTTAATCATCTGACCAATTCAGCCATTCGGACGATTTTTTTCCAAAACAAACACACTTAATGACTAACCGATTCAGCTATTCTGCCATTCAGATATATTCAGTCCTAAACAAACAACCCCTAAGAAAAAATTGTACGCGTTTTAGCTCTCATTGAAACTTTCCATGAAATAAAAATATTTGCAAATGTTACTCATTTAAAAAAAAATTGGGAACAAAGGGAGTTCATTTTGTTAAGTCAATTTTTCGTTCTTTGCTGTTTATACAAGAAAGTGTAGAATTATGCAGATTTACAATTAACTAAAATCAGATGGCTTAGATATGATCATTCATAGTATATAACTAAACACACACATACATAAAATATATAATCTTAAGTATGCAATTAAGTGAGGATATTTGACAATGACCTCATTTCCAAAGAGAGAACAATGTTAAATTCATATCAGTCCTGATGGCTCATCTGAATAAGATTAAGATCTCCTTTCTTGAAACTGAGTATAAATACTTGATACAAAGAGAAAACAATGTTAAATTCATATCAGTCCTGATGGCTCATCTGAATAGGATAAAGACCTCCTTTCTTGAAACTGAGTATAAATACTTGATAAAAACCGACCACTATTTCTTTGTGTCATAAGCAGCTATATTCTGGGGTTCACACTCGGGACTGAAAAGGCGAACCAGCAAAGCTGTGCTTGAGCTTACAGAGACAGCTCCACAACCAGCCCACCTAAGACTCCGAGGAACTGTGATTCTAGGACCTGCAATGACACGGAGAATATACCAATGAAGATCATTCCTGTGGAATTCAACGGGTTAATGCATCACTTTCACTAACTAGTGTAACGACAATTTCTTAAAGCTTCAACAATAAATCATGAAGCTTAGAGTCGATAATGGAAAAGGGTATGGAACTCTTTAACCTATTTCAATGCGTTTAATGATTAAATTAACCTAAATACAAACTGAAGTAGACAGATGAGTTGCCTTTTGCAAAATCAAAAACTAATCAAGTAGGATTTCTATAAACAAGTAATGTGTACATATATATACTATAAAGCTTCAACTTTCGTTTATTATTAAAAATCAATTTCACAACAAATTAAGATTTTTGAAGAGGGAGTAATCACCAAAATTTTCAAAACAAACAAAGCTTTTAATTTACGCGTAATCACCAAATGCGATATTATTTGTGCATAAAGGGAGCATAATTCAAGTAGGAAGCAAACAAATACACAAGGTCTAAAGTATTAGGTAGTGGAGAAAATAGAACAAACCGTAATGCAAGCGACAGAGAACCCAAAACCCTAATGCTCCTCCGACAGAAAAAATTCCAGCGGTTTGTCTCATCAATCTTGTGCAAGGTTTTGAATCTGATCTCATCAGCTCACCCTCAGAAAATCCAAAGAAACGTCTTAGTGCCATTGCTTACTTAACGCAACAATTCAAAGGGTTCCACTTAAAAGTTTAAGGTGCAGCAGAAGTGGGTTTTCAAAAACTTCACACTGTTGTAGCTTTTATGATGCAATATCTCTTCCTGTAAATTTATTATTTATCACACCAAGAATTATATTAGCCCGATCCATAAACAAAACTACATCAAGAAAACACTCAATCTTATTGTAGAATTGCTAAGACGAAAAGATCACTCATTTGAAGGAAATAGGTGCTTACTGAAAGATAAACAACTAAACTACATGAAAAATATCAATACAAATTGAAAGTCAAATCATAAAAAGGAAAAGAAATCTGAAATATAAACAACCTTTCCTATCTTGTAATACATACTAGGGGCCATTGCTTGCTTAGTAGAAAAAGTTCTGCGTCATTTGAACCTGTGTACAAATTTAAGTATAGTACCGTTGCGCAAATAATGACGAACAGTAGGTCTATATCCAGTCAACCTCCAAGCATCCAACATAAGGCAATGCCGCAATGGCGTTAGATAAGACATTCGTAAATTGAATATGAACTTAATTCAATTCAACAAAAGCCTAGTCCAAATCTCTTGACGTCAATCAAATGAATCATGTTTATCTTTCTACTGCATGTAGTAGTATCATATCTTCACTAAATTTCAAAAACAAACTACATACATTTCTTAACTATTTCTTTCCACGACAGTATTGATCTTGCCCACTCTCCAACATTGCTTTCAACCTTTGTAATATGCATCTAACAACACATACTTTATTAAGCAAATGAATTGGTTATTTACAAGTTTAAACTCATACCCTGAAAATTTTCATACAAAGTTATGCTACAATGTAACGCCCCCAAAATCGGGACAATTTCTCTCCCCGATCATGTGCGTTAATATTATCCTGTTCTAGCTGTAAAACATTATTTAATGTGAAAATAACTAAAAATACGGAATAAATTTTTTTTTCCTGTCATATATCGTTCCCTGAATCGCTACCTTCACGATTCTTCTTTATATTGAAATCATATTTATTATATGATTTACTTTATCAGAGTAAGATACAAATATATTTAATAATTTGTTAACTCATATCTTGTCTTATACAATATCATTTTTATAAGACATTACTTCTTAAAAGTAATTGTCAAACTGCATTTTTATCTTAACACAACATTCTTTAGTTATCGAATGACTCACTATTTCTACCATTCTCATTTACACATACCAAAAATCGTCATTTCGATGTAATATAGTTCCTACTTAAAGGAAAAGGCTTTCCTGCACACATGCTTCTATTCTTTACCATCCGCATCGTAAGAAATTGTGTTGTACATCATACCTGCAAAAATTATATTTTTGCAAGACTGAGCTCGACAACCCAGCAAATCTAACAGTTTTCATGCTTCATATAACACGTTGTTTCATGCTCAACATGTATCTCATAATCCTTTATAACATTCATGCATCATCACTTAAACAATATATGTTCATATCATATATCACATATGTGTTGAGTTCCATAACTCAATCAGCTTAGTCATATATTGACTTTCATAGTTTATGGCATGTAGCATGTAATTCAACATATTCTTAAAGATCTCATATAATAACCAATTCATAGAGTCACAAAGAAACTGGAAGACTTGCCTGGAGTGTTGTCTAATATTATAGTTTATCTGCTCTGCAATGTTCCTACACAAATTAAGTGTACATTCATGCCATATCAGTCAATCATATATTTAATACCAGTTTAATTTATATTACTATATCTTTTTCTTTAAAACTTTCATTTGTTTTCTTTGAAAGTCTTAAGCTAATTTCACGACGTAACTTCTTTTCATTTCTTGGCTCATGCATTTGACATGTATATATATCTGTAAGTCCAAATCAGATTTCTAGTTCAAGACCTGATACTTTATTAACTAACCTTTACTATCTTTTATATAGATTAATTTCATTATTAGTTTCTTAATAGATTCTCCCCATAAACTAGTCATTACTTTCATGACTAGTATTGACAACCCTTACACGTATATTAGCTTTTAACGTTCAAGATATATCATCATACATCTCAACAAATCAGTCTTTAAAATTTCGTTTGAAAACAAGTTATAAAACTCATTTTTAACTATTTTAATTGTTAAAGAACGCTATTTTTCATAATGATGTCGGAATAAAGTTAAGCATGCAAACTATGCAATTTCTCATAATGTACAGGAATTCAGCCTGCACTCGATGAGATATTTGACTGAAAATTTTCCACTCCGCCGTCTTTTCTCCTCTCCGTCCTTGAAAACTTGAACAAAATTCTACGTTACCGAAACTTGATTCTAAGTGGAAAAATTAATTTAAGGTCTAGTTTAAAAGCTTTATCTCTAGGTGCTTGCAAGTTACAAGAGTATCTTTTGAGTTTTCCGGCATTAACAACTTTACACTTAACTGCAATAACTTTTCTGGGAGAGAGATTTTAGTTTTCACAATTTTCCCCATTTGAAGAATATATATATATGTGCGTTGAAAATGTAATATGAAATGGAGGTTTTCAATATAACTTAACCTAATCTCACACACCTCACCATATCTGAGTATTATTGTGGAAAATCCTTTCACTTACAAGTTTCTAGTCGCAGCACCCAGACTCTCATATTTTGACTACAAAGGTAATTCTATAATATTGTTGTCTGCTACGGATGGTTTCCCATATTTAGAGAAAGTTGATATTGATATTCCACATATTATAGAAAGGTTTACAGATATGTGACCCACGATTGGTATAACCAAATATATGCTGAGGATGAAAGTAATTCTAGTATTACTCCAATACCCACAATTTCTATTATAACCCACATATTCTGTATAGTCTTTCGTATTAAAAGCGGATTTTGGTAACCCACGATTGGTAAACATATACACAAGGGTATACTATGTGGGTAAATCATGAGTACAATAGAAAGTGGATTTTGGGCTCCAATAGTTTTAAACAAAAGTCAAACTAGCATGCTGTAACAATCACGACAACACAGCGAGCTTGCTGCCCAGCTGAACCATAACTAACATGCCCACTTTGCACATTATTATCTCCCAATTTATGAATCCAATTACAAAAAAAATTGTGATATGTTATAATTAGTATATCAACCTATTTTTAAAAATTATTGGACACCCATTTCGGATTAGATAGACAGTTCAAAACAGTGTTCAAAAAGGGGCGTTCAAAATTGTTTTTTTCATTATTTCTCAGCTTTACCCTCTCTCGCTAAAACAGTCATAACTTTTCTGTTTCAAAACATTTTTGAGCGATTCTTGAGCCTACCCGAAGCTAACTTCCGGGGCTACAAATTTTATTCTTTGACCATTTTCAAATTCTTAACACAAAATTCCAGAATTTCGTGCAAAGGGGACTGGTCAGAATTAGTTGGACAGTTATGACGCGACTACTTTGAATGGTCATAACTCTTTGCTCCGAAGTCGGAATTAGTCCGTTCTGGAGTCTATGGAAAGCTTATTCAATGTACTATAACACCCCAAAAGCCCAGAATTTTCTGGAAACTTTAGCTAGCCCCGAATTTGTCCTTAAGGTCAGCAATTTACAATTTTTCGGTTTCTAACATGTTTTACTAAAGCCTTCACTATAAATTCGTTTTAGCTCCTTTTTGATTCATTCCAATTGGATTATTTCCAGAACTCGTAGGAGCACAGCCCACCATTACTGCCTCCCAGAGTTTCCTACTTCCCTTACCCTATAACCGTTTCCCAAGAAGTACAACTGTAACAAAATTGAATTTATAAAAATAAACCAAAGTAATCTCCACAATCACCGACCAAAACCATATTGAAGTGACATGTGGTTCATACTTTCCCCTCCCTCTCGCCGTGTGTAGAACCTGTAAGCTATCCTTTAAATATCAGAGGTTACCTAAATGGTGAACTTAGAGAATAGAGATCAGGGCAAGGCTGAACCAGTTCAAATTGGGCATAAGATAGGCAAGGGTTCTGTTTTTTTTTTCAAATTTCTTTTGATTCTCATGCTACCTTCTCAAACATATCTTCTACATCGCAAGTTCAAAGAACTTAAAACTTGTTCACTTCTAGGCCACACTACATGGTACCAATTACACCAAGGTTGGGTCTTTAAAAACGTTTTTATGGTATAAAAGGAAGAGCTCGAAAATCTACGTTTAACAAAAAAATTTAGTTTTCACTAGTTTGTAAGAAATTCTTCAAAACCATTTTGAACTAAATTTCAATCATCCATACTACTTGAGTTAATATATAACTCACATATCCTCAACAATTTGCAGAGAAACCAAGTAATTTCTCATATTTTAGCAAAATAGCCTCATTGAGGTATTTTAGCAAACACATAGCATGCACAGTTTCAAAAGCTTAGTTTTCATAAAATCTAAACACATTAACATGTCATCTCCTTATATATTCTTCCTTATATCTTTTGAACCCTTCATGGTTCCGTAATCCAAACTTCCACAACCAATCACAGCAATAACAGATATTATCTACTTCAATTTTCATAAATTTAGCAAGGATACATGACTTACCTTTATTGTTTGATATATTAGTTGAATTCTTGCTTCAAGCTTATTTATGTAGGAATCGAATTCTTCTTGGTCCGTGTTTTGCTTTACTTCTCCTTCAAAGATGTATTCTTGCGTTTTTGGGTTGAACTAGGAAGAACTAAGCATGAAATGGGTTTAGGATAATCTTTGGAAAGAAAGAGGAAGAGAGCAGAGAACCAAAAATGGAATGGTGCTCAACAATTATTCATAGCTCTCTTATTACTCAGATGAAAGCTTATATAAAAGCTACTTTCAATTTCTTATAAATTGGTCACCCAACTTAAGTCTTCTCTAATCTCCCCATTCGTCTTTAAAAACTTACAAATCATCCCCTAATATATTGTTAGCATATTCTCGAAATACTTTTATTCTTTAGCATATTACTTAAGATATTTTCCTAAGTTACCACTTTTGTCTTTTGGACGTATGTGTTTGAGTGCCTATGCATAAGGAACTGAAAAATTACAAATTTCTATTAAGAATAAAATTCATCAAAAACGAAAACGCCCAAACAAAGAGCTTAAAATAAACATGGTTAAAAAGCCATTTAAAGGGGTGTACATCAATTTCACGTTCAAAATACATGGAGTATTATGCAATATGACTACAATTCCAGCCAATAATAACACTGTATATGATTCTACTAACACGTGATAAACACATAAATTCTTAAAATGTTACTATTTCATCGAACTGGGTTTATGAAAATGTGCCAAAATCTATCTTATTTATAAGCAAATGAACAAGATTATCCGGCAAAGTATTTGTATATCAAATCATTGAATCAAACAAAGAAACAAGGCACAGGTGTAATTTAAGAAAAGGCCAAACAATAGACATAGTAATACCTACTACACATGTTTATATAAATATATGTTTTTCATAAAGACTTCAATAAAACTTTATTTAAGCGAAGCCTTATTGAGGCATTTTGTCGAACAGTTGAGTGTCTAAGCATAAAAGAGCGGCTAGATACCCAGTTCTGGGTGTTATTGAGCTTCGTGTTGGGTATTTGGCTGAATGTTCTTCGATCTTGTCCGTGCGTGACTCGGGATTCTGATTGTCAGGTTATAACAAAATAAATCACCATGCATACGGTACTTCGCATAGACAGGTTATTCCAACAGAATAATAAATAACGGAACCAGGTCAGGCATAATACGCACCGACATGATATTCCAACAGAATATTAAAGAATGGAATAACAACAGAAATCACCATGCATGCGGTACTTCGCATAGACAGGTTATTCCAACAGAATAATAAATAACGGAACCAGGTCCGGCGTAAAACACACATACATGATATTCCAATAGAATATTAAAGACGGAACTAGGTCCGGCGTAAAACGTACAGACAGGATATTCCAACAGAATAATAAAGACGGAATCAGGTTCGACGTAAAGCGCACAGACAGGATATTCCAACAGAATAATAAAGAATGGAATAACAACAGAATTTCACCATGTATGCGGTACTTCGCATAGACAGGTTATTCCAGCAGAATAATAAATAATGGAATAACAGAAGAATTTTACCAAGTATAGGGTAGCCCGAATATACAGGTTATTCCAACAGAATAATAAAGAATGGAATAACAGAATTTCCTTCATGAATATGAAAAAAAAAAATACCCCTTACCTTATAAAGAAGAGTACTCCGACGAAAGGGCGGGGATATACTTGAAGAAACTTGCACTACGCTCAAAGCTTTCTCAAACACTAAAGAAATACGCTCAAGATTATAGAAGAAGAATTCTCTTTACAGTTTCTCTCTCTAGAGTTTCAGTGAATTCGTAAGAAATAATGAAGGAATGAGCTTCGATTTATTGAAGAATGTACTGAATAGTAATCAATCCATGAACGGTCCAGATTGATTTACTTTTAAACGGACGGTCCAGATTGCTTTACAATAAAATATAATATATTCTATTTATAATCTAATAAAACGAATAACTTTATAAAAGTATTCTGTTTTATATAAAAAGATTTTATTATGCAAATACTATGCAGGCACTATGCAAATACTATGCATAATAAAATATAATATATTCTAATTATTGTCTAATAAAACAGATAACTTTATAAAAGTATTATATTTTATATAAAAAGATCTTACTATTAGCCTAATAAAACGAATATATACCTTTATAAAAGTATTCTGTTTTATATAAAAAGTTTTTTTGTTTTATTACATTAATAATACTAATAAAACAAAACTTCATCATCATTATCATAATTCACACTATTAATCGACCAGGTCGTTCCCAAGAAAAAGGGGGCTTTTCAATAAGGATTTCTCCCTATTGGCGCGTAATTAGGTGACCAAACCTCTCATTGGCAGAACTTCTAGACATCGTTAATAATGCAAATAATAATATTAACAACTTTGTTATCTCAATTATTGATTTAATAATATATAAAATAATGACAATAATTGAATCAAATAACGAGATACTATGCAGCAATTACTATAGCAATAATTGAACAAAACTGAGTGACTTCTCACGTAAGCATCAATAATCAATATTGTATGCTACAATGCAACCACGCGTATTACTGTACTTTTACTACCGAGTAGTTCAACAGTATTAACGGTAAAACTTCCGTCGTTATTTTCATAAAAATATTTTTGTCGTTTTTCTCAATCCGACAATAATTCCGTTGTGGGGTCCACCAATGATTGCGCCGTTGTACGATTATTCCATGTTAAAACGAATATTTCCCGACCAATCGAATATAATACAACAACTTGCATACTTTGCAAAATTTATAAATATTACCCACAACTATAACAATATATCAAATTCATTCTATAATATTCAAAAAATGATAATTATAGAAAATTCATCTTTATTCATAAAAGTTGGGGTCTTATAATCTCCCATTTTTATGAAATTTCGCCCTTGAAATTAGGGTACGTACCTGGTATGTCGAAGAGGTAAGGATACTTTGATTTCATTTCAAATTCTAACTCCCAAGTCATTTCCTCAACATCGTGGTTCCTCCATAAAACTTTAACTTGAGGTATAACCTTGGAGCGTAGAATATGTTCCTTCTTATCCAAGATTTGAACAGGAACCTCTTCATACGTTAAATCTTCCGCTATTTCGTCCGGTTCTAACTCAATAATGTGGTTTTGGTCTTTCACATATTTACGTAACATGGATATATGAAAAACGTCATGAACATGAGACATACTTGGCGGTAAAGCGAGTCTATAGGCTACAGTCCCTACTCGATCGAGGATTAAAAATAGGCCAATGAATCGAGGATTGAGCTTTCTTCTCTTTCCAAATCTCGTAACTCCTTTCCATGGAGTAACATGTAACAACACATGATCTCCAATATCGAATTACACATCCTTTCGATGAAGATCACCATAACTCTTTTGTCGGTCTTGTGAGGTTTTTATACGTTGTCAAATCGTTTGAATCTTTTCCGTAGTCATACGTACCAACTCTGGTTTTGATCAACTCTTTTAATGATCTCAAGGAGACAATTAAATCATCAAGTTCTCTCAGTATGGCGTTATAAATTTTTATATATAGAGACTTGGACCTCACAAACTTTCTCCTATTCCAAAACATAACCTCAATTATCAATCTTAGGCATTAGTTCTCCCAAAAATCGTGCTGTTTTAAGAAGTCTCCACCTCATTCATATGCCTCTTTTCCCTCCCAAAATCTCTCTGCTACATTGGAAGTGACAGCCTCGTTAGATTTGTCCCCATTTTTTGGTTTATTTTTAATCTTACTGGACATGATTTTATAACCTGGAGTCTAAAATACTTAGTGTTGAAAGAAAAGATTGATTTTCTGTTTGATGTAGTTGACCAATAGATTGATATAATTGTGGAGGCACCTGCAACCACTACGCTTATCATGAGAAATTGATATGTTATTCTGAAAGGATGGAAATCATCTTATGTTCACTTCATTAACAAATTAATGTTATATTATGTTTAATTGCTTCAATAAAAAGTATCCAAGTATTTTTTTTGGAGAAATTAAGTATCCAAGTCTTTGAGCTCATATGAAATGTCAATTTTTCTATAATTGTGCAGTTGTGCTTTATTTCGCACTGAGTCAAGAATGTTCTAAAAGGCGCTAGGCGGGAGGCGAGCAGCCGAGAGGGGCCTAGGCGAGATTTTTTATTCTAAGTCAATTTTAATATTTTATCTTATATTTATCCAAACAAAACAATAATATAAAGCAAAACAATCTATAATAAAGATAATAAAGGGCTTTTCTTAAAGTTTAAATACATATCCATATTGCTAATGTTAAAGTTCAAACACAAACATGCAATTGTTCAAAGTTCAAACATATTTTTAACGTATTAGTTTTATTCATAAACAAGATTGCTATTAAATAATAAAATTTAAAATTTCAAGAATTTAATTCAATATTAAAACTTAAGAAACTAAACATAAACTTAAGAATTATATTGAATTAAATTAAATATTACAAATGTATCATCGTTTATATAATTTGACGTTGGTACAAGTTCAAAAAATTACAACTATAATAAAATTATTCATTTTGACTTGATATTGTTCACTTCTTGTTGTGATTTGATATGTTACAACATGTATTATGAATATAGTAAATCATTAGAAAAATAAATATATCAAGATTTGGTTTTGGTAGTTATTAAAAAAAAAACTCCGCCTAGGCCCCGCCTAATTTTCTTGAGGGATTTTTTTGCCGCCTTAGGCCTAGGTGAGGCGCCAGGAAGGGTCTAGCGCCTAGGCGAGGCGCCAAGGTGGGCCTAGCGACTAGGCGGGGCGCCAAGGGGGGGCCTAGGCGGGGATTTTTAGAACACTGGTCACAGAGGTTCCAGATTATTTTAATTTTTAATTAATTATTTTCTAAGCACGTGTAAAATTTTGTAATTGCAATGGAAGAATAGAGCCCTATGTGATCTTCATTATGATGTTGTTTGAGTAATTATTGTTTGGAATTCATGCAAAGCTGTCTTGTGGATTTTCTTTGTTTTTCCTTTGGATGGATTTCTCCAGGGAGCTGAAGAATAACCCATTCCAGAGCTGTTGGCTATTATACAACATAAATGCAGAAGAGGTGCTGCCATCTGATAAAATCGTCTCGAGGTTTTTTTAAGGAGAATCCGATTTTATAAGGTTATCAGTTTGTTTTTTTATAATGAAATTCTAAAACTCGTTCTCATGCGCATGTGTTGACATACGCACTTACAAAGACATAAACATACTGCCAAATTTACAGAAAGTCTTTTGTTGATATATGTTGCATTAACAAATGTAGATAAGATTCTAGTTGATGCTGTTTACTTAGTTTTTGACATGCCATCAAATTATTGATCAAGTTGTACAGAATCATTTTTTTCTTGCATTAGTTGCATATAATTATTCTTGCATATCTGAAACTATATCCCATCTACTTCATTAGTCTTGTTCTTTCCTTTTTAATTAACAAAACAATATGTTGGATAATCATAAAATGGCAACTACAGATATTTGGAGGAGATACTATTTTCTTCTTCTTCTTCTTCTGAGAAAACAGATGCTGATTTGTTACCCCAAAAATGGCTCTGATCGCAGTAAGTATTGCATCCTACAGTCTTTTTTCGCAGTCCATCTCATAAAGATAAATTAGGCCAACTTGTGGTTGTATTATCTTGACTGAAGTTTTTTTGACTGTGTGGTGACTGTTGTTAGGAAATGCTCCCTCCACTCCAAAATTAGAGAAACATTTTTCTTCTTAGTTCGTTTCAAAATTAGATATACATTTCTATTTTTAGACTATATACTGACATAAAGTTCCTAACTTGCAATTATATTACTAGTTAATGTTAGGCGTATATTTGGAAAAGTAAAGTCGTGGTTTTTAGAAATGTATCTCTAAATTTGAAATGGAGGGAGTACTCTCTCTGCCCGTAAAATTGAGTCGACTTTTTTTTTTTTTTTTGTAATTTCAATTGAAAATGGAGGGAGTACATCAAAACAAACCCAGGATAAATAAAAGAAGAAAGAAAAAGGAGAGAAAAGAATAGAATCCATAAAAGAATATGTGAACCAAAGACAAAAAGAGAAGAAAATTAATTGACAAGAAAAAAGACAGATAGCTGTAGAGATCAATTGGTATATTCTTTTTAGTGCTTTTAATTCACTCTGTATATTTAGACTTGGTGCAAAGAACCACTCAGTTGGCACCCTCAATAGTCGTGGTCCTTCATGTCAAATATTATTGGAAATATGCATGCACAAGAACACCTGTAATCTTGTGGTTGTTTTATCTTGACTCAAGTTTTTTTTGACTGTGTGGTGCAGCAGACTGAAAACTGTTGTTAGGAAATTCTCCCTCCATTCCAAAATTAGAGAAACATTTTCCTTTTAGTTTGTTCCAAAATTATAGATATATTTCTATTTTTAGATTATAAAGTGACATAAAGTTCCTAAAAAAATTGAGTTGTACTATTTTTCTAATTTCAATTGAAAATGGTATTCGTCGGAGAGAAAAGAAAAGAATTGAAAAAAGAATATGTGAAAGAAAGGCAAGAAGATAAGAAACTTAATTGACCAGAAAAAAGACAGATTGCTGTAGAGATTAATTGGCATATTCTTTTTAGTGCTTTTAATTCAATCTGTATATTTAGACTTGGTGCAAAGAACCCTCAATAGTTGTGGTCCTTCATGTCATATATTTCTGGAAATATGCATGCACAGAACCCCCCCCCCCCCAGTAATCTCTGGTACTGTTAATCATCTGCATGTGATGCATTTCCTTCCACACGCTTCCTTAGTATATCTTACAGTTGTCTTAGCCGGATCTCTGTCATTTAAGTTATTATCCTTAGTTTCATAAAATCATGGAAAGAGTTAATACAATTGAATTAGTTGTGGACATATATTTCTTTACCATGTCATAAACAATTATGGCTTCACCCCCTTTATTTTATTTAGTGCCTGCATCCCATTATTACACTTCAAGCCTATGATAATTGTGTGCATGGTTAGGCAAACATAAATAAAAGATACAAGAATGGTATATACCCAAATCATATTTTCACGATTTAGATGGAAGTTGCAAGGACAAAGATGCCAGCTGAATAATTCATTTTTATTGTATTTTTATTTTTAACAATTACTTAATTATTTCAAGTACTATGTAAATTAAGAATACTACTAGCGCCTAAAGACAAGATAAAAGATAAGTTGGTTGGAGTTGACAGAACCTTGGCCCTGTGTTATTAGTGTTCTTGCACAGATTGTAATAGAATTGGATTTTTGGATAGTCAAATAATAATAATAATACATGTCCAAGTTACATTTTTCAGTGGTCATGTGCAGATTGCAGGAGAAGCAGACACAATGGCCTGCAGATACTGTTAGGCACTAAGAAAGGACCAACTCATGGTTAGTCCAGTTAACGAGGCTCCGCAGCCAAGAAGGGGACATTAAAATATGTCAGAACAATCCCACCTTCATCAACTCCATGGGGACTCACTGGTATTAATCTAACAATATCCTCTGTTCTTCCCATATCTCTGCATTAGATTGCGAGTGTTTTTTACTCTCTCCGTCCCACAAAAACAGTCCCATTTGTAGCGAGGCATGACGACGAAAATATGATGATAAACTCAAAAACGCTGAGTCATTTTATTCTGCTATCAGGAAAAAGAGGACTTTTTATGGGGAAAAAAAGAAGAAGTTCACAAATGAAACTATTTTTATGGAACGGAAGGAGTATTATTCTCGGGGTCAATACTGCGTTGTAATTAGCAAAATTTATGAAAACCATGGTTTTGTCTGGATATGTTCATTTTTTTTACAGTGTTACAGTATGCTGCTTTGGGTGGGAATATTATTATTATTCCAATATGCTTTCAGGTTGTTTCCACTTTTCCATGCTTTGCCTTTTGGATGACCTTTTTAACCAGGATTTATCAGAGCCAGGCTAGGTGGCTTTCTGCTGTGGCAGTCTGGTAAGTGAAGCACAGTGTTGTTAGCTCAGGAGATTTGAGTAGAGTAATACCTTGAGGCATGCATACCAGAGATCAAGCAAAGTAAGTGGGACCTATTCAAGATACGAGGCGCTACAATATCGGATAGAGAGGGTCACACTTGGTGTTGTTGGATAATGGGTGTCATTTGGATATAAGATTTGAACTTTGGAAAAAAATCTCTTGATTAATAATTGAGGGGCTACATTACATTATCAAATACGGGTCATATTTTATGCTATTGGATAAGGGGTGTCAGTAACCACCTTACCTTATTGTTGAATACATTCAAAAATGTGACATTGCTGCCTGCTTGCCAAAACTGGGCATCATTATCAAACTTTTTGCTTCTTAGAGAGTCTAAATTGAAGTATTCATGATTACATTTTTGGTGTCTAGATTCTGCACTTACACATGGAGTGAAAGATGGACAGGAAACAAAGAGTCCCATGAATTGGATACATGCATGTGAACTCCCAGCCCTAGGCAGATCATTGTTTTTTATCAGGAGTGATTAGCATGAAGTGAAATTATATCATGTCTAATACGCAGACAGAGAGATCACCCTTTCACCTGTGTGTCAGCACTGCATTTGATATTAAGTGAACTTATTAGGAAGTTAACTTCATGCTAACCGAATCTTCTTTCTTTCTTTTTTCTGTCATTTTTAACAAATTTTAGAGCTCAAAATTCCTATGCCCCTTGGGCCCTAGGGTAAATGAAAGTATGTAACCACATCAATCCATCCTACTGACTTGGAGACATCACACATGCTCCAAAGAGGAGAGAGAAAGGCAGTGGGTGGGTCCCTTTTCAATAGCACTAAATCCCTTGCTGGGTCATGGGTGGCTCCACTTGGCAAGATCACATTCCTCTGTATTGAGAGTTTTTTGCAACTTTTACCATTGCAAGAGAAGAATATGTAAGATTGTATGCTAAGAAGAAAAAAAACAAAGAAAAATATTTATAATTTTATAAATCTACATATCTAGTAATAAATAAATATGATACTTCTTTCGTTCACCAAAGGAGTCTTGTATGTAAATTTTAATGATAAATTATTATTCCATATTTACCCTTAAAAATAATAAGTTAATTAAATTATAATGACATGATAATAATATTATGATGAAAAATTTTAGGATATTGTGTTGAAAGGAGAAAATAGAGTTTCTATCGTTCCCATCATGTATAGTGTTATAAATTTAAAATTGACTTAATTCCCATCATAATTGAAGAGCTAAACCGAACTCTCTTTTTTTAATTGTTTAACTCGTAGTCACTACCTTTTAAATATGCGTGACATAAATGACCATATTTCTTGATATGGCATTTTTATGAATTAAATAAATTGTATTTAAAATTAATTATTACTAGACGAAAAATATTATCAAGTGTGTTTGCTTTAAGCAATACAAACATTGAGTAACCAAAAATACACATAATTATCCTTAGTTTCAACCTGGCTTTTCATGGCCTTGTGTAGCAAAAACCTAAAGCAAAGAATCAAAATCTTGGAAATCTCTCACCACACATCATCAAGTGTTGATCCTCCTCTATGGAGAACAGGCAGAGACATCCAATCACTGCTTCTCCTCTATTTCCTTTACCCAAATCTATTGGATTGTACTTTAATCATGTTTCTTTATTATTATGTTTCAATTTTCATCTCCTTGCTTGGTGACTACCCATCCTTTCCTTAGTACAAGATTATGCCATCCACAAAAAAAAGAAACACATTCCTATATATATATATATATATATATATATGGGTCTCCATCCACAACAACCGGTTGTTGGGGAGCAATCCATTTTGCAATCCGCTACAAGCTCTACCGGCTTATAAAAAAAATTGTCTAAGGCCGGTAGAGCTTGTAGCGGCTGGCCAAAATGGGTTGCTCTCCAACAACCGGTTGCTGTGGATGGAGACCCTATATATATAGAGGATCTTTATTCATAGCAATCGATTGTTAGAGGTACTATTTCAACAACCATATTCTTCACCATTGATCAATATCATTAATGACTGAGACATAAAAAAATAAACTCCTGATCCTACTAGAATAAATCTCATTAATTAATTAGTTAAAATGCCAGACTTGATGCTACACTTTAATGTTAGAGTTATGGACTAAAGTATGTGCCGCTACATGTTGTAGAGTCTAGAATAAGTAACATTCATTAATTAGTTAATGCTAGTCTTCTTCAGTACTAAAAGAAATTCCATTTACAATTTTTTATTCATTAAAAGAGTTTTATTTCTTTTGACAACAGTATATATATAATATTACAATATTTTCAAGTTTATTATTATAATTTTATTAACATATTATCACTATTATACTACTAAAGGCTTAATAAATTTATTATTATATTATCACTATTATACTATTAAAGGCTTGATAATTTTGTTGGAGAGCATGGATCAAGTATATTTCTTGCAATTTTTAAATATTATCTCTGTTTCCAAATTAGAGATAAAAATGACTTTTGAGGTCAAACGATGACATATTAAACTTTAAAATTAGTATGACTCACAACAGTTCAGGATGAAATAAATTTTATGATCTCTCATATTATAAATCCATTTTGTACTAATTTAATAATTATGAAATACAATTATATCCCAATTATCAGAAGAAAAAAAAATTAAGAATAATTTAATAACAACAATAATAACAATATTGTTATTTATTAAGATAATTATTATTATTATTATTATTATTATGATACAATAATAATAATAATAATTAATATTAGTATTATTATTATAATAATACTAACTAATATTAATATTAGTATTATCAAAAAATAATAACAATAATAAAATTAATAATAACAACAACAACAACAACAACAATAATAATAACACTAACTAATATTAATAGTAGTAGTATTATTATTAAAAAATAATAAAAATAATAATATTAATAATACAACCATAAAAGTATATATTTATTCAAAAAAACTATAAAAAAATCTTATAAATATTTTGTAAATCTTATAAATGTTTTGACAATTTGTTTTGGGCTGAAAAGTGGTCTCAGATTTTAAATTCATTTGATTACCTCGTCACAAAGTTAATAATACGAGAGATCATAAAATTTATTTCATTTTGAACTGTTGTGAGTCATAGTAATTTTGAAATTTAATATGTCATCGTTTAATCTTAAAAGTCAAATTTTATCTCTAATTTAGAAACGGAGATAATATATTTATAAATCGCAAGAAATATACTTGATCCATGTTCACCAACAAAATTATTAAGCCTTTAATAGTATAATAGTGATAATATAATAATAAAATTATAAAATTATTATGCCTTTAGTAGTATAATAGTGATAATATGTTAATATAATAATAAACTTAAAAATATCATAATATTATATATACTGTTGTCAAAAGAAATAAAATTCTTTTAATGAATAAAAAATTGTAAATGAAATTTCTTTTGAAACTAAAGACTAGCATTAACTAACATTTTAGCTAATTAATTAATAGGATTTATTCCATCATTTACAACTTGTAACAGCACATAGAAAGAATTTAAGGGGCACTTCAGTAATTATCACTGTAACTACAACTTGTAGCGGCTGAGAGTTTGTTTTTTTATATCTCAACCATTAATAATATTGATCAATAATAAAGAGCATAGTTGCTGAAATAGTACCCCTAACAACCAATTATAATGGATTATGACCTATATATATATATATATATATATATATATATATATATATTAAAACCCTTCTAGATTATTCCATTTACTAAGAAAGACTAAATTAATTAAACCAAAAATTTTAATTTTCAATAAATAAAGGAAAGAAAAAAGTGCCTATCTATTCACATTGCTCACCACCAATAAGGCATGTCCATAAATGTCCCTCCAAAAATATAGGCAAAGTAAAATATAATATTCAACATGATCAGCAAGTCAAAGATTTTAAAATCACTCAATTCTCATCTTTTTCAAACCCTAATATAATTAGACGTATTCTGTTATTATGAAGTTAATTTTATAATAAGTTGGTTAATTGATTAATACAATATTAACACGTAAAGAAAGATCATTTCTCGACCTACGTTTTGACATTGTATTAATCAATTGACTAAAATTAATTTCATACTAATCCGTTAGAACAACAAAAAAAAGAGGGGGAAAGGGGGGAGGGGGGAGGGGGGAGGGGGGAGGGACAAAAGTGAAAAACATTAATATCTTTAAAAACATACAAAAGTGATGATCAAAATTTGTGGGATAATGGAATAGGGACACTCCACCTTCTCTCCCACCACAACTGCTAGAATTTCCAAATTTTACTTTCACATCACGCGCGTGCCTTCCAAACTCCTTTGATTTAAGTGGAAACAAGTTGGTTTAAAGTGGATCACCAAGTGGATTATGAATCTAATCATTTGGACTCCTTCAAAATTGTTCCTTTAAAACTTCTTATTGATATACTAAGAACATACTACTTGAATTGACTTAGTTATATATTAAAATACAAAAGATTATCCATCATTGATTAACTTTTTTAAAAAAAATTAATATATTAATTAATAAGAATTAAAAATTAATATTTACATACAATATCTCTCACGTAACTGTGAGATCCATTTACTATTCATGTGAGATGATTTTTGTGGAACTATCACTTTTATTTATTTGTTAAAAAATCAATATATTAATTAATAGGAATTGTTATTTCGTCCACAAGTAAAAAATTAATATTTACATACGATATCTCTCACATATTGTAAAACTATAACTTTTATTTATAAAAATATAAATTCTCTGAATTTAATATCATGTGCCCTTGTTAAAAAAAATATTTAATTATTAAATTCTTATTGATATCCTAAGAACAAAAACAAACTTGAATTGACCTTATTGTGACACAAATTTTGAAGAATATAAAGTTAGATTTGGCCTTGTCATGAGTAGAATTATTTACTTTTTTTCCCACCATCAGTCAAATATTATAGTAAATATTTGAGTTGTGATTGAATGATTTAACAAACAAAGGGTCACCCTCCCAATAATTTTCTATAACAAACACTTGTCTGATGGCAGCAACTGACCAAGTCAACATCAAAATTATTAGAGACTAAAGTTTTGAATAATTAAACTCATAGTGGTCCACCTTTTTTCATGAGTAATAGCAGTAATTTCTCCAATCAATTCAAAACAATATAATAATATTTATTCTTCCTATTATAATTATTTTATATATGTGAATAAATTAATTATTTTCAAGATATTAATTAAACAAACACATTTAAAAAACATTACAAACCTGGAATTTGTAAATTGCGCCTCTCTCTCTCTCTCTCTCACACATATATTGGAAAAAATGTAATTACACAGTTGTGTAGTACACAGTCGGCTATGACGACAGTTTCACCCGTCGCCATAGTTATTATGGACTACGGCGACGGTCATAGCCGATTTCACCCGTCGCCATAGCTATTCTGGGCTACGGCGACGGATGAACCGTCACCATAACCTAAAAAATCAGTCGCCATATGTGACACCCCCAAAATAGGTCCATTCCATCCAACCCATTCTGAGTCGTCAAATACATGATACAAAAATAAATACAACTTCAGTAATACAATTTTTGTGCAAAATACGACAACACATATACTGTGAGTTTAAATACAACTATTGTCTAATAGACATTATAAAAACTCAAAAGGGGTCCTCATTATAATTATTGATACGTTATTTCACAGAATAGTGAGGATTACTAATGCAACCATCTAGATCGTCAATCCATTCCCCGACTAGTCACATCTATATTCTCATTTTCTAAAGAGAACAATGAAAGAAAGGGTGAACTCAACTAGCCCAGTAAGAAAATATTATGGATAAGATAATATACAACAAATTATCATTAGTCTTCAACAGGAAAAATCTGATAAAATATAATAGACAACAAGTTTTAGATCAACAACTGCAGCGGAATAAGCAATGCATTAGAATAGTCAAGTAGAGAAAGAATTCTACTATCTTCTAAGATTTAAAAGTCAATCATCAATATTTTATCTATGTAACATCAATCAATATACATCTTGAATCAAATATTCATCTTTGCACTACATGCCAAAGATATTCATTTGTATCACCA
This sequence comes from Panax japonicus, assembly GCA_020205505.1. Classification (NCBI taxonomy): domain Eukaryota; kingdom Viridiplantae; phylum Streptophyta; class Magnoliopsida; order Apiales; family Araliaceae; genus Panax; species Panax japonicus. The sequence goes on from CM035106.1 coordinate 50,488,071, forward strand.
GTTGGTTATGTTCATCTCAACACCTGTTCATCTTTGCATTACGGGCCAAAGATATTCAGTAATATCATCATTTAGGACTGAGGATGATGAAAAATATTTTAAAGGAACGAATCCAGTGAAATAAAATAACAAATATTAAGGATTCGTATTATAGTTTATCCAAGATCAATAATACTTCATAATAACAAATTTTGAAGCAAAATTCAAGAATAAAGATCAAAATATGGATACAATCAAAGATAGTAGCCATAATAGACATCTTGGACAAAAAGGAGAAAAATTCATTTTTCGGTGAATAGTGTCGTATTCGTGAATAGTGCCATATACGAGAATAGTGTCGTATACGTGAATAGTAACTCCGATACCAAAAGATAGAAATTCCACAAGAAAAATCACCATGCTTCGTGAATAGTACTCGTGAATAGTAACTTGTGACACCCCCAAAATAGGTATACATCACCCATTCTGAGTTGTCAATACATGGTACAGAAACAACTACAACTTTATTATTACAACATGTAAACTATGAGTTTAAATACAGATATTGTCATCTAGACAATATCCACATACAAATAAATCCCCATCATAATTATTGTTACATTATATTACAAAAATGGTGAGGACTACTAAACAACTCTCCCTAGAACCTTCATTCCATACCCCGACTCGTACTCGCTATATTCTCGCCTCCTGAGAAGAAAAATGGAACAAAAAGGGAAAAGGGTGAGCTCAACTAGCCCAGTAAAGAATATTATGACTAAGATAATATACAACAAATCATCGTTAGTCTTCAACAGGGAAAAATCTGATAGAATACAATAGACAACAAATGTTAAATCAATATTCGCAGCGGAAAATATTAATTCATAGAAGAGTTACGTAGAGAATGAAATCTACTAATGTCTATGAATTTAATAGTCCATCAACAGTATTTTTATCCCTGTAACATCAATCAATGCACCTCT